>JANAVB010006706.1:0-33035 GCA_029216955.1 Iris pallida
ATGCAAAGAAGTGTAGGGCTTGCCAGTTCCACGCCAATTTCATTCATCAACCTTCGGAGTTTCTACACCCGACGGCAGCATCTTGGCCTTTTGAAGCCTGGGATATGGACATCATCAGCCCAATCAGCCCGCCATCCTCCAGAGGACATCGGTTTATCCTAGTTATAACCGATTACTTCTCCAAATGGGCGGAGCTATACTGCTCATCGAAGTAAAGACGTCGAACGTGATCAGTTTCATCAAACATTACGTCATCTACCGCTTCGGCCTACCTCGTAGGATTATCCATGATAATGGTCCACAATTTGCGAACCATGCATTCTATCGGTTCTGCGATAAGAATCGAATTCAAAATGTAGCCTCTGCCGCTTACAATCCAGCAGCTAATGGATTGGCAGAAGCTTTCAATAAGACTATCATCAAACTTCTCAAGAAGTTCGTGTCTTTAAACAAGCGTGATTGGAATGAGAAGCTCGACGAATGTTTCTGGGCCTATCATACAACGGTTCGGACTCCAACAGGCAGTATGCCATTCTCTCTGGTTTATGGGAGTGAAGCAGTTCTTCCCCTAGAAATCTAGATTCCCTCTCTTCGAGTAGCATTAGCCAGTGAGTTGACTACCGAAGAAAGTTACCGTCTGCGACTACAAGAGCTGGAAGCGCTAGACGAAATACGCTTATTAGCTCAATAGCGTATTGATCTATACCAAGCACGTCTTTCTAGAGCCTTTAATAAAAAGGTGAAGGAAAGAATCTTTCAAGTTGGTGATCTGGTCTAAGCAGTGAGAAGACCAATGGTCATGACGCACAAGACAAAAGAAAAATTCCAGCCTAAATGGGAAGGTCCTTTCGTTATAGAATCAGTGTATTCTAATGGTGCGTATCGACTAACCAAGCCTGATGGTGACTTGCTCATGATGCCGATCAACGACAAGTTCCTGAAGAAATATTATGTGTAACCTTCATGTACAGCGTTCACATATACCCTGTTTTAATCATGTAAATGTACAGTACAATGTTTACGTGATTCGAAAAATCTTCTAACTATTATCCGTATTTCAAGAGTCTTGTATACGCCATGGATAATAGGCCCTCTAAAAAAGATTCTCCAGTGGAATTACCTTCGTTTTGGACTCTGCCCAAACTCGGTCTTATGAAAACAGTCACGTCCATATTACCTCTGAACTGTTTTCCGATAATTATTTTTCAGTAGAATAATTAAGAAATGTCTTGCCACGTCCATACAACCTCTGAGCAAAACATTCGTCAAAGATAATCACGTCCATATTACCTCTGAATTATCCACTCCTACCTAATGTTATATATCCGTCCACGTCCATATTACCTCTGGTCAGATATAGAACATCCTCTGCTATTACGTCCTCATTACCTCTGTTAGCATTTTCTTTCAACTTATTATCTATGTTCTAGAATCTTGAACATAAAACAGATAATAAGTCCACATCAAATTCCTCAGCGGAATACCCACCAGAAATATCCCTACTACGTCCACACTACCTCTAGTTCTGATATTTCAAAAGCTAAAGATTCTTTATTAAAAATGTCTCTAAAAAAATAGAGAAAAGAAAAAAGATACAAGAGTCTTTACGGCTCAAATGAGCCAATTACAAAAGAAGATTTAAGGGGTACACAACCGATTGATGTTGTCCCTTAAAGCCGCTATCACAGTCTGAGACTTGACAGTGGCACGACAGCGTGCTTCTTCCTGCCGAACGGCTTCATCCTTAAGGGGATCAACTTCGTGTGCTCTCCCTCCAACTTTTTCGGCTATTCTTTCAACTGGTCTGAAGTCGTGGCAGTCATAGCATCCTGAACCGTATAGTCTTCCTGTTCAGACACGACTGTCCTTAAGCTGGCCTCCAGTTGGGCAATTCTCCTTGTGGATCTGCGCAATATGATTATACTTTTTAGTGATTTGGGCAGCCAGCTTGGTCTTCGAAGCAACACGGGCCTCGCTCGCGGCGTTGAACTGTTCATATTGATCAGCCAACTCACCGATCTCCTTAGCAAGGGCATCCTTTCTTGCTTGGAAAGAAGCTTCCTCCTCCGCAAGAGCCGCAACCAAAGCCTCGTCTTCTTCAAGAAACAGCGAGGTTGGACTCTGTTGCTTGGCTTCCCGGAATCTGGCCACCTGGTCCTCCAGATCATTCAGAACTTTCCTTAGACCATTAGCCCGCTCCTCGTAGCCGGCGATGCTCTCAAAGGCCGTCACTTGGTATTCAGCAATAGCCTTTGCAGGTCCAAAGGTGGCGTTCCGGTTTAGAACTCCAGGAAGCTTTACTTTCAAAATTGAATAGAAAGCTTTGACGACTTCCTGGGCCATCTCGTCATCTTCGGAAGAGGTCGTTGGAGAGGAAGCCTGATGGGGATCTTCCGCTCCAGGAAGAGACACTTGACAAGAAGCCGAACCTGACAAGGAAGCAATATATCTATCAATGACGGAAAGGAAAAACCTGAAAGTGTGCAAAAGAGTTGTAATTTCGTACCTTCTGCTTGCTCAGCACCAACTTGAACTAGGCCTTCAGCCCTGGTTACGAAGGAGCCAAGAGCAGGCCCAGGTTGCTCAATGGTAACAATGTCAAGGCCCCGCACATTTTCGACATCAGGCTGTATATCTTCCACGGCCCCAGCTGGACCTGGAGCAGATTCAGTAACAGCCCCCTCAGTGCGCTGTTCAATCTCTCTTTCTGCAGCCGATGCCGACGTACCAACAAATTCCTCCACGCCAGCAATCCAGAGGAACCAAGGACAACCTCTTGTCCTACCCCAGTGTCTTGGGCTACCTCTGCATATTGTTCCCTCTCCTTATCTACAAGGGAATATACGATGGCAGTTAGCCTCACGAGGAGTACACAAAATCGAAGGTGGAAAATCTCGTCCGAGGTAAAACGCAAAGATAACATACCCGCGGGAGGGTGAGCCGATTGAACTTGATTCTCGTCCAACTCCTTCATTGTAGCCCCGATCTCAGACATAGCCCCTAAAGAGATATCGTAGGAGGGACTGGCTTTCTGGTCGCCATCGTAGTCCAGGCCTTTGCCCTGGTCATTCCTTGACATAGCCCCTTTGACTGGGGAAGGCTGAACTTCGTCTGCCGGTTGAGGACGAGGAGGGGACACTGTTGTCACGTCCACCTCTTCAGACGAAGAGGCACCCGCCATGATCGCAACTTCAGGGTCCTGTGCAAAGGACAAACGCAAGGGTGAGAAAGCTTCATTCGAAGAGTGCACAAGTAGTGGTTCGACCAAAACGGCTATAGAACCTAGAAATAGATCTACCTCCCGAATGGTAATGGCCCGCGATGCCGTTCTACCTCTTCCAGTCTGCCGAGAAGATCTTCTTAAAGGAGGTGAGCCAGCACCCACCTCCTTGGCTCTCCTTGGGGCAACAGTCTTCTTCTTCCTCTTAAAAGTTGGCTCCTGGGCCAGTTCAGTTGAAGCTTTCCTCTTCTGAGGAAGATAGGGGAGAGCAGAATTATCTTCGGTATCCTTCCTTGGAGGCACTGTCGGCTCCCTAAGAGCAGCTCTCTGTTATGGTGCTGCGGCCGGCTTAATGGCTGGAGCGACACTCTCCTTTTTGCTGCCCTTTGGCATCTTTCGGGCTCGTTTCACATTTACAGGAGTAGGGCCAAACTTGGTCCCCAATATCAAACTCTGCTCACGATCATACCTGGGATGAAAGGTATTGATCTGAGTATAAAACTTGGCAGCAGCATAGAGTAGGTGGGTCTCAGGCTTATCTTCAGGCAGAGTAAAAATTGCCCCCGTGCATCCGACGTTATAATAAACTCACGCACGCGCTCCATCGATCAAGCTGCCTATCGACTCCAGATGCGGGCTAGGATTGCCCAGAAGAAGCTGACTATAGTCAAATTGCCCCGCGAAACGGCTCGATAGATAAGTCTCCAGGTAGGTGTGATTCCTATTCCTGAGTACCAGATGCAAAGGCCTAATAGACTGGAGCCAATGGAATGCCCCAGCAGTCAAGCTAGTAGTATGGGCTCCCTCATCCACTAAAGTATCCCCTGCGTTGCCACTACCGGATGGAGGGGATATCCTGAAGAACTCGTAGTTCTGAAGGAAGTTTAAGGCCTTTCTGCAAGCAGGCACTCCAGTAACGGCCCAGTCTGCGTCACGAAATCTTCGAAGAAAGGCATCTTCTGCCAAAGAGTCTGCCACCGGCCCAGCATTCATCAGTTTAGGACAGTGCAACAGCAACCATCCCATTAAGAACTGATAAGGGAGTTCGGTCTGGGCAAAATCTGTTCTACCGTCGGGAGTCACCGCGTTTCCAACAAAATCTCGTAGACCCCGTTGGATGGCACAGACCATCGCAGGAAGCAGGACAAGCCGGTATCCAAACGCCGGCTTTACAGCCGGAAGTATCATACTCTGGCTCATCCTTTCAATAGACCCTGAACCACCAGGGACTACGCAGTCGCGGATCCAGATCATCAAAAAAGCCGCAAGCACGGCTTTCTCCGACAACTTAAACTCAGCTTGTTGGAAGAAGTGGTAAATCGGGGAATCCCCCTCAAGATCATCACTGTCATCAGTATCTGCAGCCCCGTGATCTGTCATCAGTATCTGCAGCCCCGTGATCTGTCATCAGTTCCTCTATTTCAGATTTTGTCAGGCTTGCAAATCGAAAAGAGGCCGGATCTTCTCCTTCTTCTTGAACGAAGATATAGTTCGTCCAAGATCTCGTATGGGGATTGGCCCCCTCAGTCTTTCCTTTTTTATTGATCCTGTGGCAGATGATGAAATGACAGAATAACTCCTTATACGCATCCGTCATCTCGGAGTTTTCCCTCTCCAGGTCCAGGAGTTCGTCATCACAAGGGACATATTATTCGTACGGCTCTGTGCCCCAAGGAAGCTTCGATATTTCCTGCATCTCATGGAGAGCCAGGCCCATCTCCCCGTCTGGAGTGAAGAAAGTACAAGTATGATGATTGTACAACTCCGCCAGAGAAACAAACATGGGCCAATTCGTCTTTACGCCATATTGAGTAGCTCTGATGGCATGAAAAAAGCTGACAGCCTTTAAGGTGGCTTCATAGGTTGAAAGCACCCATTCAGTAAGGTCACTCCAAAATGAAACGGGATACCTCCAACCTTCCATCCGTATCTTCCCTACGAGATACGACCTATTCTTCGACATCATCATATTGGAAAGTGTGTCGGCAGCATAAGGATGAAGGTCGGTCGGAATATCGTTTATTATGGCACCAGGGTGCAGCCCCCTCGTGGAATAGGACGTGGAACCCTTGACACACTTAAAAGTGTCCCTCTTCCGATCACCGGAGCTAAACTGTATCTTTCCGAAGACGACCCCATGAAGTTCAGGGGTTAAGTCCCATTTCATCTGCCTTCGCACAACTAGATCGGTGAACGCCGACAGGGGATATTAGCGATCCATCGTCGGCAACCATATCCTTTGGTTGTTTAACCTGACCACCAAAGGATCTCTCAGGCGTATCGTCTCGCCGTCTTCAAATCCCAAGCTGTCACCGAACAAAAAGTACAGCTTCTTAAGACTCCGCACCCCTTCGAGCAGGAACTTTTTGTCGTTTATCATCTGCTTCAGGAACACCTTATCCTGTTCAAGCATAGCAATCATCCGCACTGAAGGCTGATTCTGGCTGATCTTGGCCTGAACATTTCTAATCATGTTGGTTACGAGGCTCGAACCGAGAACTTGGCGAGCAGAGCCGAGAGGAACTCCACCGAGTTCCGGGACGACCATGTTAACTGCAAAGACAGAAGAAAAAAGTCAGACTTAGAATCTACAGAAAATTCTATTCGCCCAGTTGTTATGCGTCCAAACGGCCTGTGGGTGCATAAGGATCTTTAAACACATGTGTTATGTGTGGGCGCATGACATGCAACAAGCATGTGGGCGCATAGTTTTGCAGGCGCATAAGAGTGCTCAAACACAGAAGCGTTCTGCGTGGGCACATAACACACGACAAAGTGTGTGGGGGCATACTTCTGTGGGCGCATAAGAATGCTCACAGAAGTGTGTTGCTTTGGGCGCATATCAATGGTTATGCGCCCAAGCAGAGAGAAGTCCGAGCGTCACAAATTAACGCTCGAGACTTCGTTTTGAAGCATAGCCTCACCCAGAATGGGGTCTTGGACTAGAGGAGACGCTGCCGAAGGAGGAGAACCGCTCGGTGCAGCTTCCTTGCCCTTCGCGGATTTCTTGACAGCCTTGGGAGACATAATTCGTGCAAAGAAGAAATGAAGAGTCTCTTGAAAAAATTTTGAGATTAAGAGGAGAATGAATTTTCTCTCTCCTCAAAGGCCTATTTATAGGCACGAACCAGAGTTATGCGTCCACATGACCTATGTGCCCATATGGTCTATGCGTCCATGCAGACTTGGTCTTTTGCACATTATGCGCCTGCTACTTGCTGATTTGGACAATGCATAGACATCGCACGAAGGATGGACCTCTTCAAATTCTGCTCCGATGAATCTGTCAGCTCAGATTTTCGAGGAAGATCTCAACAGCCATCTCTTGACAGCCTGGCAGCATCTATGCGCACAAAGAGATAGTTTTGCTATGCGCCCACAGAGCCATAAGAAAACAGTCTTCCGTGCTTCTTTCAAAGTATTTCGAACTCGTTCGAGTATCAAAAACTTTGAAGGGGGTCTTGTAGAAGCATGAAAATTTCAGCATTATGCGCCCAACCCAGAAGTATCTATGCGCCCAAGTCTGGAAGTAGCTATGCCCCAAGTCTGGAGGTAGCTATGCGCCCAAGCCTGGAGGTAGCTATGCGCCCACAATGCAAATCCTATGCGCCCATGTGTAAAATCCCTATGCACCCATACGGCTCCTCCAGAAGAGGGCACATAGCCCTGTTCCTACACTACGCGCCCAAGTCAGGACAACACTACGACTCGGTCAACATCCACGATCAGTCGTGCACTGAAGCATGCGGCCACGTCACTCTCCACGAGCAGTCGTGCACCGAAGCATGCGGCCACGTCAACCCCACGATCTACCCACGATCATTCAGTCTTTATGCGCCTACGCTCTATGAGCCCAAAGAAAGACTATGCGTCCATAGGAAAATCAGTGTATTTCCCCCTGTGTACGCATAATAGTCGTTTCAGTGCAAAACGACTATAAATAGAGGTCACATGCCTCTTTAAAAACACAGAACGGAGAGCATTTCAGAGCCAAATTGTTGTCCTTCTTGCCAGTGAGCCGAGAGTTAGCAATTTTCTCCCACTTTTGTAAATCGGAGTTTCAACGGAGTAAAGGAGCAACTGCCGCTCGATCTCCATCGTCCCATTTCCCAGAATTCTTTTTGTACTCGGGGATTCTCAGTGCAGGATCTCTCAGGTGTACTCGATTTGTGGTGCCTTGCGCCAATAAGAAAAGACGGTGCTTCTTCTTCTTTTTTGTGTGTCCACAACCTACATGACGCACTTGGTGATGCTAGAAACTACCCAGGTATTGCAAGAACAATACCTGGATATACCGACACGCGATACACTAAATGATCCCTCGAAATTGGGCCATTATGCAAGACGTGGTATACTGCCATTATATTGCTCTTGCGATATTTTCTTGAACTACAGTTGTTTAGTGCTGAAATTGCACGTGACCAAACAATTACAAGAATACAACCTAAACCAAGTCCACGTTACTAGCAAACATCTAGTGTAAATTCTACAAGTGTGTAACACGAAATCGAGTATGTGGCATGACACAAGCTTGTATTGGAGAAAAAAGGTAAATCGCCCACGGCTTACACGATGAGTCTAATCGGATTGTTAATATGCTTATTAGAAGTGAGCTAATTACGACAAACAATCAGATGTGTTCAATATGAGAAAACGTATTGTCGGGTTGTTAACGATTATGTCTTCAAGAAAATGATTGAAAAATGATTATAGAAAAAACACAAATGGAAAGCATGTGCAAGTATCTAATTAAGGATGACAAAGATTGATTTTAGTTATTATCTAATGATCGCAACAAGTAGGATCGAAAACTGATCGAGGCAATGCCTCCTACACAAGCAAGATGTACGTGCCTCGGGTTCGATCTCGAGCTAAACTAGGCAATAGAGAAGACTTCGAGTCTACCTCATGGTTAGCTTTAAGCAAGCATACGTCACACACTCCTCACCTAGGTTGGGTTGGTCCAGGAGTACAAGAGGAAAGAGGGAAATAGTGAAAAGAGAGAAATGATAAAAATGATGAATGAATAAAAGGCTATTGGGTTCAAGTGGGTATTATGAAAGAAGGATAAGCAATACAAGGCACGGTTAGTAGAGAAGGGTTATACTCAAGAGGGGATTGAATACGACGATTTCTCATTTGTGGTCAAGAATACATCTATTTGAGTTTTGTTGGCACTAGTAGCGATTCAAGATTTGGAGTTGAAGCAAATGTTGGAAATCGAACACGTCCTACAACCACTCTGATACCGTGTCTGAAACGTTGCCGCAGCGGAAACTTAGGCCAACCCACCTGAAATAACCAATATCTGTCTCAGAACACCAAGCACAGGTAAAGACAAGTATACGGCGGTGACTACGTCACATGCACGAATTCCAATCTATATAACTCAGATAAGATTACAAGATTGACAAGAACCAATATTGAACCCTTTGTCCTAATAGGTTCAATCCCTTTACCACACTCGACAAGGAACGACAGAGATTATAATGAAATCACTCACCAATCGTTAGCAATCTCTCTAACCGAAGTTGACGACTCATCGATCAGATCTCATCCTTCCTTCTGTCTTGTATGGTTAAGCCCTAAGTCTCAGGCCGGTCTAGTGCACGCCGCAAAATCCTTTACAAGTCCCTCGTAATTTTTTTTGCTTTAGAATCAGACACACACCGGAGTAATATCCCGTCATATGGCCGTCGGTATAACATTTTAACCATCGGTTCATAGAAGAATAAGTGGAACATCATCGATTAGAAGTAACCTTCTTGAGGTCATTAGGTAGGATTTCATGCACAGTGTAGTCGATAAAAGGGAACCGCCAATCACGGAGCTCGAATTTCACCCACACCACGTGGACCTCTTTGATTTGCAAATTGTCCTTCGCGCAGAAGAGTTGTCAACTGGCCACTGTTACTGAATGGTTAGTCTGGATCGGCAGAGCAAGAGAAGTTGCAAATAGTGCCAGGGCATCGACTTTATTGTTTTGCGTGCGCGGGATGTGGCTGATGAAGAATCCTGTGATGTATTAGCCAGCTTGAGGGTCGCCTGATGATATGGAATCATGTCCTCGTGGTGCATTTTATATTCTTCTCTAACATAGCTAACGATAAGCTTAGACTCGTCGTAAGCTTCAAGGTGTTCTATCCCCAACTGGCGGACAACTTGAAGACCTATGAGCAGCTCATTGTACTCCGCCATGTTGTTTGAACATGACTCCGTCAATGAGTACGTACGGTGTATGACGAGGTTGTCTGGCGGGATGAAGACTACCCCTACTCCCGAGACAATATTGCCTTTGGGGCCACTTTTGAATGCGTCATCGAAGAACATATGCTAGACTCATTTGCTGAATGTCGCGTTAGATTCCAATAGCTCATTTGGAATGTCTTCGTAGAACTTAGAGGTTTCTGGGACTGAATGTGCGTCCAGGAAATTCGCCAACGCCTGACCTTTTATAGCCTTAAAGGACGAAGGTCATGTCATACTGGGACAGTAGTATAGCCCAGGTTGTTAATTGAGAGTTTAGTACACTCGGCTTCATCTACTCTTAGAGGAATAACTCTGGAAATAACCTGTATTGACTGTCCAATCACGTAGTGTTGCTTCTAGATAACAAACACCAGTGCTAAGCATTCTTTTTCAACAGGGATGTACCAGTGTTCGGTGTCGACCATCATCATACTTAGGTAGTAAATAGCTTGCTCATGGCCTTCATCATTCTTTTGTGCTAGTAAGGCATCTAGCGCACGGTTCATTGCTTGGACAGAGCAGGAATTTTCTACGTGTAACAGGCCTACCAGAATATGCGCCTTCATCAAGTATTCCTTGATATCTTAAAAGCTTTTTGGCACACGTCGTCCCGTATGAAAGTGACATATTTCTTCATCAGCTTGGTGAATGGTTGACATCGTCCAGATAAATTTGCGACGAACCTCCTAATGTATGCCAACCTTCCTTGCAAACCTTTGAGCTCTTGAGGTTCCTCAATGGATGCATATCCATAGTCGACTTGAATTTGTCGGGGTCGAGATAAACCCACTTAGATTTAATTACAAATTCCATAAACTTTCCATTGGATACCCCTAGAAAAGTCTTTGCAGAATTCATCTTCAGCTAGTGGGCGTGTATGATTTAGAACCCCATTCTCAGATCATGTGGTCCTTCTAGAGAGTTTTGATAACGATATCATCAACACAACAATCTACTATTTTTTGCAAAAGTTCGCAAAAAATTATGCTCATTGCACGTTGATGTCGCACCGACATTTTTCAAACTGAAGAGCATTACCATGTAGCAGTATACCCTCAACAGTGTTCGAAGAGAAGTGTGCTTTACATTGTCCGTGTTCACCTTGATATAGTTGTATCGGGAGAAGCTAATCTAAAAAGGATATCCGCTCGAATACGCAAGTATTGTCGATCACGACGTCTGTAATTGGCAGTGGGAACTCATCATTCGGGCAAGCCACGATCACATCTTGGAAGTCGATGCAGACTCGTATCTTCCCATTCGTCTTAAGGACGAGACTACATTGGCTATCCAGTCGGGTTATTGTTCTTCGTGAATGAACCCGCACGTAAGAAGTTTTTTGACTTGACCCTTAATTGATTTCATAATATCAGGATGAAATCGCCATTGTTGCTGCTTGACTAGCTTCGCATCTAGCTGGATGTTCAAGCGATGCAATGGGTCTAGACCAGACATGTCTTTGTAGCTCCAGGAAAATACATCGATGTATTCCTGTATCAGAGCTATGAACTTCTGACAGAGATATGCTGATGTATATAGGCTTAAGGTGATCGGCTTCACCCACGTTATTCTGGATGACTTCGTCTTCTGTAGGCGGCTCACGCTGCTCGAACCGCATTTCCCATTAGGACTCCATTTGTTGTGCCCAAGGTTCAACTACGAATATCACAAAGTAGATGATTATTGGTGTCATGTTGGCCGATGGAGGCCATGTTGACAGACAACTTACGAAAGAATGATCCAATGTTAATGCTCGACTCCCATGATGATGACTCGAATGTCTAGGATGGAAGAGTCTCTTCGTTTGACGAGGATAACAAGGATGACGAGGAAGAAGGGGTCACATATCCCAAGCCTCTCCTTGTCTTCTCATAGTAATTATCGGACGAAGGGCCGTAAGGGTGAGCGACGCCCTTTACGGCTTTACCGAAATTCAATCCTCCTGCCTATTCCAAGTTGTAGCTCATCTTCATTATATGACATGTATACTGGCTGTAATAATGGAATTAATAGAGATCTTCCTCTTCGCTAGTACTCATGAGTAATGCAGCGCATGGATCCTTCCGCCCAAATAGGATGGGAAGGTGGTCGTCTTGGGCTGCTGCGACCAGGAAGGAGGATCCTTCTCCTGAATCCAGGTATACTCCGGCGTAAAATGCTAAGCAGGCGGCATGTGTATTGTTGTATTAAAATACAGGGAGGACAGGGAATGACTAGCAGTATCATTACCCTCGTCAGAACCCTCTGTGTAATTAAAAGCATCATTTTCATTGATAATACAGTCACACTCATCTGCTGGGACGACAAACCCGTCCACAACATTGTAATCATAACTCTTCAGAGCAAAGTGCAGACTTTCTCTTAGATCTCCTGTGGACGAGCACCCCGAATCTCAACTTTGTGCCTCCACCCCCACCCCATATATATAGGATGAGAAAATCCTATTCTAGGTCATAATAGGATTTCCTAGATAGGAAACCCTAAGATAAGAATCCTACTACACCTAAAATTGTCCATAAACATCCTATTTTAGATCATAATAGGATTTCCTTATAGGAAACCCTCAAATAAGAATTCTATTACATCTAAAATAGCCTAACACCAATTATGGATGTCCAAACCTAATCAAATCAAATATTTAATCAGATTTGGACTCTATAAATATTTTGTTACCAAATCCAGACTGGACTTCAACAACAAATGGATGAAAAAATATCTTTTTATATAGAAAGTTGGAAGAGAAGATCTTCATGAGGCAACCTGAAGGTTTTATGGATCCCGGGCAAGGAGGATCTTGTATTAGAATTGGTTGAGTAGTTTCCAAGGGAGTGGTATAAGCACTTCGACTCATTTGTGTTGAAGATGAATTTCTTTTGATGTGAGTATAACAATTGTGGGTACTAAAAGCAGCTCAAGGATGGTTCTTTGATATATCTTCTCTTATATGTCGATGCTATATTGATTGCTTCTAAGAGTATGGCAAAATAAAGGCGCTCAAGTTTAATTGAGTGTGAAATTTGACATTAAGGATCTAGCTGGACAAAAGAAAATCCTTTGTATGAGAATCTATTGAGACAAGAAGGCTGGTATGTTATGGCTATCCCAAAGGAAGTATGTTGAGAAGGTGCTGGAGAGATTCAACATGAATGACTCAAGACACTTAAGTATCTATTGTTGGTTATTTTAAGTTATACTCCAATGAGTTTCCAAAATAGAGAACGAGAAAGAAAAGATGTCTAAGATATCATATGCTAGTGCATTGGCTTCACTCATGTACGCTATGGTATGTGCTCGGCCAGAATTGTGAATGCGGTCAATTAATCAGTCGATACATGTTAAACCTAGGGAGGGCTTATTAGGAAGATGTAAGGCGGATACATCGATATCTAAAAGGTAATAAAGATCTCGGTTTGTTATTCACAAGTCAGAATATAGATCGGGTTAGTTGCAGGGATATGTAGATGCTTATTATACTGGTGACTTGGATAAGAGATCGACTACGAGCAATGTATACACACTTCCAGGTTCTGTGATCAGTTGAAAGTCGACTCTGCAAGATATTGTGGCACTGTCTACTATGGACTCAGAATATATTGCAGCAATAGAGGCATCGAAGGATGCCCTGTGGTTAAAAGGTCAAGTTATAGGGTTCATATTCGAGAAGGTGCAGGTTCTTTTGTTTTGTGCCAGTCACAGCGTGATTCATCTCGCTAAGAATAAGATGTACAATAGTCGGATAAAACATATAGAAGTACGACATCACAAGATAAGGGAGTCATGTAATAAGGAGATCAATCTTATAAAGATCGACACTAAGGTGAATTCGACGAATATATTAGCGAAGGTGATTCCTATATAGAAGTTCAAGCCCGCCTTGACTTCTATTTATGTACTGAAGTATGAGAAAGGTTCACGGTCTAGGTAGGAGGGTCGTGGCAGTTTAGCAATCCTAGGCAAAGACTGTTTCATATAACAATTTTACAGTTATGGACAAAAGACTATGTTAGTGGGCATGGGGATACTAAGGAGAAACTAAGGTCTAAGGGAGCACGGATACAACCACAACAATGTTCAAAAGGTGGCTAGTTGAACAATAAGTCAAGGTGGAAATTGTTGTAAAATGGCTCATGTTCGTATAAGGAAAGCCCTATTCTGGACCAATATTGGATTGATTCGACGGCTAGGATTTGCTCCAATACTTAGTAATATTAGGAGAGTCTATTTAAGGTTATTTCTAAGCTAAGTTAGGTGGGCTTGAGGCTATTAAAATATTAAGGAGGCTTTGCTTGTGATTGTGCTAGAAAGTCCTGAGAAAATTAAGAGGAGAAGGAAGAGACCCCCGTTGGAAATCTCGTAGAGGAGGGTTTGTGTGATATTGTACATATTACTGGACTATCTCTTGTAAATTTGTCCTTTGATTCAATAAACAAAATCTCCCCTTGTCATGTGATCGTTAGGCAATCTTCAGTCGAACCACGTACCTTATATCTTGTCTTCTTGTGTTTGTTATTAATTTTGGTTATTTCTGTTTTATTTATTCATTGTCAAAAAGAGACGTTCCTCGTCATCAGGATTCTTAGAGGTAGATTCACTTATAAAAACAATGAAATGAAAAAAGTCCATAGATGAATCCTTGGCATTAGCTTCAATCATTGGGCAACTATACTGAATGAAGAAAAGTGTCAAAGATGGAATAAAAAAAAAACTAGAGATTGTTAGTAAAATTATGACAGCTAAAACTACCCTGTAATATCATGGTATGCCCTTACCTTAAAGAAACTTGAATACTCTGGCTATCGTTTTGGACATCATGTTGTTTATCCCCATTCTTGGTACTTTGGCTTCAGGTCATAATTAATTATGACCCAATTGTACCGATGTGTAACTAATGACATTCAGATCAATCTATCTTCACAGACAAGATTGATCACAAACCTTCGTTGATAATGCAGCCTAAGTGGTTTGATGCATGTTTCTATTCCTTATACCATTTGCTCTGTGCATTTTATTTTTGTTTGGCTTTTCGATGAATAGTTCTCTTATAACTTTGTATTAGTTGCAATATTGTTCTCTTGTACTATAATCATTTCATGTTTTTGACTTTTACACGTATAATTTGAAATCGCCAACTACTTTCACAGGTATGGTTGCACAAATTGTTATCTAATCAATCAAGTGATCGTTGTCTTTATCACGAAGAGGATGAGAAGTTCTCAGTTGGTATATCTGTTTCCGAAAGCAAGCAGTATTTATTTGTTACATCTGGAAGTTCAAATACAAAATTTATATTTTACATAGAAATTTCAAAACCAGAAGCTGGATTTATGACTTTGACACCCCGTGTGTATGGCATTGATACATCAGCTAGTCATCGTGGGAAACCGTTTTTTTATACAGAGGAGAAGTGAGGAGTACTACAATTCAGAGATAATTTCTTGTCCTGTGAACAATGTATCGGAAGTGACAATATTACTTCCTCACAGAGAAAGGTATAGCAAAGCTATTTTCTTCTCATGTATTTTCGGTGCTTGTTGAAATGGATCTCAATTTGTAGAAATAAATGTTACTCTACCGCACAAACTAACAATTATTACTTCAATGACTAGTATATATTGTTACTCCTGGGGCGTAATTTTCGATGGAAGACTGAAAATTATGCAACACTTCAAAGAAGGTGCACGACAGAGATCCAGGAGGATTCTGAGAAACGAACACTAATGTGTCACTTCGAAGAAGGCACAGAAGAATTAGTAGCAACAGCGATGAAGATCCACTAACGTTTTCTGATTGGATCAGAAACGTTCTCGTTAGAATGAAAGAAAAGTGGATGGACAGAAATGGATAGAATGGCCTGCTGGGGTGAATGATCACCGGCGCTCAAAGCTTGATTTGCCCACAACGAACAGCTTCCAGGAACCAGCAAGTTTGACGGAGAACTTTAGAACACTCCGCTCTTCTGACTCCTCGGATGGCACGGACTCTGTGCTGGTGGCGCTGGTGCACTGTTTCTCTTCTCTCTTGAACTCTCTGGAAATTCGTAAGGAATTGTTTAGAACAACACTTACCACCTAACCACGGAGAGAGAGAGAGGAGAGAAGCTTATATAGGCCCGTACTGCAACCGCCCAGTTAGCAAAATGTTCGGGACATAGGAAAAAATCGCTCCGAACGTTTTGTAACTGCTCAAATCGTGCACAGACACGATTTGAGCCAATTGGCGCACAACACGCGCCAACTGCACACCTGCGCCAATAGTGACACCTGCTCCAGCGCACACTTGCACAACACGCGCACAGTGCACTGTGCGCAAACCGCGCGCCAACTGCTGCACCATCTGGCAGCGCCATCTGGCCGCGCCAACTGGCACGCCATCTGGCCGTGCCAACTGGCACGCCATCTGGCCACGCGATCAGGCCACGTCATCTGGCCATGCTAACTAGCACGCCATCTGGTCGCGCGATCGAGCAGCGCGTACAGGCACGCAAATGGCTGCGCAAGAGGCTCGCACAACGAGCGCAACTTAAACGCACTATACGCCTAGCGACGATGCTGACGTGCTGAGTACAAAGTGCGCCAACAAAATGCCACATTATGCCTCATGAGCCCATGAGTCCCAGTCCGAGTGCTCTAATGGAATAAATTCAAGAGCAAAAAGCATTAATGCTTTACCATAAAGTCTTATCCTTACCTCCTAGTAAAATCACCTACATGGTTCCCTCCTTAGGGTCACCACCCCATGTGCACATCTCAACAACATACCAAGTATATATTGAGATACAACTCATGGTGCTTTTTCATTGTGGGACTAAATAATACTAGGCATATATTGAGAGCAAGCTCTCTCTATATGTCAAGGGAAAAGCTCCAACAATCTCCCACATATCTCGATATATGGATTGAGTGTTCCCACAGTAATTGTCCATCATGCATAAGGAGAGATGTCGATGACGACTTGAATCTTTTGCATGGGTCAAAACAACAGACTATAATACAAGAATGGACTAAGCCTTAAATTCTGCACCATAGCTGCAATTCTTTCCACTCACATAATGTAGTTACATGTGCTTTTGGCTGCAAATTAAAGGTCCTGTGTCAGCCTGGTTTCAGTGTATAATTTAAGGCGTTTACAAGTTTACCCTCAAGAGACGGCCTGCTATCTCTGTCCATACACTATAGGTGAGTTCTTTATTAAAGAGACATGCATGAAGCCTTGCGCTTTCCTTTCGGTGCTACGCCACTATGACATAGCCTAAAGCCGAGGCATTACCCTTACCCGGAAACCTCATCGTAGTGTCATACTACTGTAGCATGAGGTCACAAGCTTCTTTGTAGTGCCAAACTATCTAGCATGAAGCCTTAGGCTTCCTTGCAGTGTTACGCCACAACGACATGGCTTGCAAGGCTGAGGCTTTACCCCTACATGGGTACCTCATCGTGGTGTCGTGCCACTGTAACATGAGGACATACTCCCCTTTGTAGTGCTGTCTACAACTCTTTAATTTTATCATACAGCATTAGGCTACCTGCCTATTTGCGGTGCTATGCCGCTGTGACTTGGCTAGCAAAGTCGAGACATTACTCCTACCTAGGAACCTCATGGTGGAGTCACCCCACTGTAGCATGGAGTTTCATTCATTGTAGTGCTGCTCTACCGTGCTTCATGTAAAGTACACCAGGCATTCACTCTACCTGAAAACTCATTAAGGCATTTAAGCCATTCTCATCACATGATCCGTTTTTTCGCAGAAAACATACAGTAGACAACAGTGGTTGTAGGTCCATAACCTTTCCATGCCAGAGAGGATATGTACCCACCGTTCCTAATATTTTTCCAGTTAGTGGTCCTCCCTTGAACCAAAAGCTAGATGCGTAGTAGATTTCTCTTTGAACTAATAACATAAAACTTTATGTAGGATTGCAATAACATAATATCAGAATGCCCTCAAGCCTATTTTACAAGCTGTGTCATCGACCAGCTGGCGCTTGAGGCCCTTGGTGAACGGATCCGCTAGGTTCTCCTGACTCCGAACATCAATCACTGTAATAACACATCTCCTGATGAGATCGTGTACTGCCCTGTGCTTTAACCGCACAGTCCTCTTCTTCCTGTTGAAGAGGTCATTTGATGCTACCGCCGCAGTCGCCTAGTTGTCGCAGTATATCGGAATCGTCGGTATTTGTACCCCAACCACTGGAAGATCATATATGAGCTTCCGAAGTCATTCTGCTTTCTCCGTTGTGGTATCAAGTGCAAAGAACTCAGATTCTATGGAGGAACGAGAGAGCATAGTCCTGCTTCCTCGACTTCCAGGATATAACAGCTCCACCTATTGTGAAAATAAATCCACCTGTGGACCTCTCGCTCTCCAACTCTGAGCACTAGCTGGCATCACTAAAACCTTCTACTACCGGCAGATCTCCGCTGTAGTGCAGTGCATATATCTGAGTCTTCTTGAGATATCTCATTATCCGTTTCACAGCTTTTCAGTGCTCAACACCTGGGTTGCTCGAAAAATGACTTAGCATTCCCACGACGAAAGCTATGTCAGGCCTTATGGCAGTAGTAGCTGTTTGCAAAAATAAAAGTTTGATTACAAACTAAGAAAAGAGTACAATAGTATAATTTAATTTCTGGGGAAGTACAACGAAATCTGATCAGAAGACGATCACTTTATCCCTTGGACGATGTGATATCGAAGACACAAGCCTCTGGAAGATGCAACATCACTTTGTCAGTAGATTATGATTATTAGTGATGCCTTGGAACTGATTTGAAACTCTATTTTATAGAGTTCTTGAAATAACTGTTTAGCAGTTATTCTCAAGCCACTGTACGAGCTGCTAGCTGTCATCAATATTTAATAACTGACAAGATCTTCTCAAGCACCGCCTTGCGCAGGATTCGAACGGATTTTCTTCGATTTTTGTGCTGTCAGCTGTCAGGTAATGATGATAGCCATTATAGTTTCTCAAGGGGACTGCCACGTGGCACTCGCACAACCTGGCTCTGGCACAACCTGAAACTTGATGTTCTGACTTCCATTTGAGTGGTGCAACTTGATGTTCTGACTTCCATTTGAGTGGTGCAACTTGATTTTTAGCCTCTACAAGATCCTCTTCAAAGTTTTCAAAATTTGTAATACTTCAAAATTTTGAAATACTTTGAATTATGCATATTTTGTTATCGGTCGTGCTTGTTTCACCCGACTCCACTTTTTTAGCGTAAGTTGCGCAATCAGTTTCATTATTTGGGATATAAATAGCTGTACACTTCTAAGTTTTCTCCTCTTTACCACAGTCGATCTTTTCTAAAACCCTATCTTCTCTTCCCGAACTTCTCAGCAATTTGTCGATGGCATCCAAGCGATCCGCCGCTGAGAAGGGAAATAAGGTCGCCGAGCCTTCATCTCATGCTCCATCCAACATTTTGAACATCATTAATGAAATAAAATTTTTGTGGTTCCATTACTTGTTGCATATCCTGTTAAAGATATAAGTAATATAATAAGAAATATATTCAAAGGTACTGGACGTGACATATTTCTTTGTGGACAATAACAATATTCATTATATCTGCTCAGAGGTAATGTGGACGTGACAAAGTATAATTCTTGAGATATCATTATTTTAAAAGACGACTTTATCAGAGGTAATATGGACGTGATAAGTCATTTGATATAGAAAATAGAATTCAGAGGTAATATGGACGTGAACTCACTTTTCTATTGATGATCTTCAAGTCAGCTGGGACTCGAAGACAGGATATTATGTCTAAAGCAACCAAATTCCAAAAGACGATATCTATGATAAAATGACTTGAATAGGCTCCACTGGAGATTTTACTCGGATAGCTGAGAATTGTACAAAATTTAGAGAACATCTTATACATAGTATTTTTTTAGAAATTTGCCATTGATAGGCATCATAGCGACTCGGCCATCCATACCGGTCAGTTGATAAATTACATTTGAGAAAACTTTTGCTTACAATATAGGGACCTTCCCACTTTGCTTCGAACTTGCCTTTACTCATGTGCGTCATAATCATAGGACGTCTGACGGTCAAGACTAATTCTCCTTTCTGAAATACTCATATTTTGACTTTACGGTTGAAGGCTTTTGATATGCGGGTTTGATATAACTCAATGTGTTGTTGAGCTAGGAGCCATTTCTCGTCAAGCGCTTCAAGCTCCTGAAGTCTGAGACAATCATTGTTTCCTATTGTGAGTTCATTAGCAATGGCAATCCTTAGGGAAGGGATCTGAATCTCTAATGGTAGAACATCTTCGCACCCATACACCAAGGAGAAAGGTGTACAACCAGTTGGAGTGCGTATAGTAGTGCGATAAGCCATAGACATTCTCCAAGCTTTTTACTCCACTTTCTTTTATTGGTAGAAACGAATTTCTTGAGAAGCTTATGATAGTTTTGTTGAATACTTCAGCCAGACCGTTAGCTGCAGGATTGTATGCCGTGGAAGCAACATTATTGATTCTGTTATCATCACAAAACCGAGTAAATTTTTGACTGATGAATTGTGGTCCATTATCATGAATGATTCGTCGAGGAATACAGAATCTGTATATCACATAATGTTTAATGAAATTGATGACGTTGCTAGTCTTGACTTCAGATAAAGGTATGACTTCCACCCATTTTGAAAAATAATCAGTTATAGCTAGTATAAACCGATGTCCTCTAGATGACGGTGGATTGATAGGACCAATGACATCCTATACCCCCAAGCTTCAAAGGGCCATGATGCGGCAGTCGGATGAAGGAACTCCGACGGTTGATGGATAAGTCTGCATGGATTTGACAGGCTCGACATTTTCTTGCATATTCAATGACATCTAATACCATAGTGGGCCAATTGTAGCCCATACGTCGGATACGATCTTGTAATTTAGGACCAGGCTGATGTGCACCACATACACCATCGTGAGCTTCCCGTAGTATTTGTTTTGCTTCATCTCCTGCAAGACAACGTAAGAGTAGACCATCAAATGTTCGTCGATAAAGGGTCTTAAAGTATGATTGTAATAAACCGGAGTGATCGCCTACGGATTGTTGTAGCTTCCTTAGAATCTTCAGGTAAAATGTCATGTACCACGAAGTCAATAAAAGGAGCTCTTCAGTCTTACTAATGACATTGATTTCAATTGAATTGCTAAACTCAATATTTGAGTTATTCTCAATGCAAAATAACTCTCTATTAGTGATGACAATTATTTGTTGCCTTTTTACTGGAATTGCTAATACGGCTGCCAAAGTAGCTAATGCATCAGCCTCCGTATTACATGTCCGACGTACATGTTCAATGAAGAAGCCCTTGAACGATGTAGCCGGCCTAACTGCCGCTTCATGATATGGGACGAGATCCTGGTGTCGAACTTCATACGTACCTCTAATCTGATTGACGATCAGTTTAGAGTCTCCATATACTTCAAGATATTCAATATCTAATTGTTTAGCCAATTGGAGACCAATGAGTAGAGCATTGTATTCAGCCACGTTATTGGAACACGACTCGTTTAAAGAATAAGCTCTTTGAATAGCTAATCCTTCTGGCGATACGAGGACGATTCCAACTCCAGCGACAATGGCACCTTTTGGTCCTATTCTGGATGCACCGTCAAAGAATAAACACCATGCAAGAATTTCTTCTGAAATCATGTTGGATTCCAAGTTTTGCCCGGAATCTCGTCATAGACTTTAGATGTTTCGAGAATTGGATGAGCTACCAGGAAGTCAGCAAGAGCTTGACCCTTAACAGTTTTTTGAGGAACATAAACCATATCATATTGTGCTAATAATATGGCCCATGTAGCAAGCCTGGAATTGAGTGTACTGGACTTCTTCATCAAGACCCGGAGAGGGTTAACTCTTAAAATAACATGAATAGTTTGGCCGGTGATGTAATGTCTCATCTTTTGAACAACAAACATCAAAGCTAGACATTCTTTTTCCACTAGGCTGTATCAATGTTCAGCTCCGATCATTGTACGGCTGAGATAATAGATAGCTTGCTCATGACATTCTTTATTCTTCTGAGCTAGTAAGGCACCCAATGAATGATCCATTGCTCGAACATACATCAGAAGGGTATTCCTGAGACTGGAGGCACTAGAACTGGAGGGTTCATCAAGTACTGCTTTATATCTTCAAATGCTTGCTGGCATTCTTCAGTCCAAATAAAAGACACACCTTTCTTCATAAGTTGAGTGAACGGTCTACAGTGTCCAAAGAGATTTTAGATAAATCTTCTGATGTACGCAAGTCATCCCTGGAATTCTCGTAGCTCTTTTAGGTTGCGTGGAAGACACATCTCTTGAATGGCTTTGATTTTTTCAGGGTCAACGTGTATACCTTTAGAGGTAATAACGAATTCGAAAATTTGCCACTAGAGACTCCCAGAAATGACTTGGTGGGATTCATCTTGAGTTGATATTGGCGCATTAGATGGAATATAGTTCTCAAGTCTTGGATGTGATCTTCCTTTAGACGACTTTTGACAGCAATATCATCTACATAGCATTTAACTGTCTTCCGCAAATGATCACGGAAGATAGTACTGATAGCCCGCTGATAAGTTGCACCAGCATTTTTAAGACCAAACGGCATGACAGTGTAACAGTAGACTCCGAAAGGAGTGCAAAAAGATGTATGTTTCTCATCTTCTAGGTACATCTTGATTTGATTATATCCTGAGAATCCATCCATAAAAGACATTCGTTCAAATCCGCAAGTATTGTCGATCATGACATCAGTGATCGGAAGAGGAAATTTATCCTTGGGACAAACATCGTTGAGATATCTAAAGTCAATGCAGACTCTGACCTTTCCTATTTTCTTCATAACTTGGACAACATTGGCAGCCCAATCAGGATGTTGTTCTTCTCTGACAAAACCACAAGAGATAAGTTTCTTGACTCAGTTTCTATGGCATCCATCATATCATGTCGGAATCGACGTTGTTGTTGTTTGACTGGCTTTGCATTGGACAAGATGTTGAGCTTGTGGGTACCAATCTGAGGATCCAGTCCCGGCATATCCTCATAATTCTAGGCAAAGATGTCAATGTATTCTCGAATAAGCTGAATGAATTCTTGTTTATCCGCTTCTGTGAGACTCTTCCTGATGAAGATAGGTCTTGACGAGCCTTCATCTCCAACATCAATCTAAATTAATTGATCTTCAGTAGGGGTTCCCGTTGCTCAAAGCGAAGTTCCCATTGAGTGTCCATCCTTTGCGCCCACGGATCTGCTTCAGTAACTTCAGTAAGGTCATCATCGTCTTCTGAGAATTTAGCAGACACCATATTGATAGATAGTGTCACCCGATGGACATGACCTACACTGTATCAGAATCCCATAAAACAGAATCAGAAGAGTTAGATCGTTCTTCTTTATCGGATTCGAAGGCTTTTAGGGTCAGAATTGGCGAGGTATAACCCAATCTCCGTTTCGTTTTGCTGTAATATTGTTGTGACTTTCCTTTTGGAGCAGGGATACGAATAGGAGTTCGCCTTTCTTTAACACCATTGAGACCAACTTTAAAATTATAACCCATCTTTTGAATGATATCGTTTGATAGTTGACTATAACGACGTATTTGAAGTCTTCCGTTATCGTGATTTTCTTCTTCACTATCGGACGTAATCTTCTGTTATGTTCCTTTACTAAAAGTATAGGAAATTCATTTTTCTTCCTGGAAGGAACTAAGAAGGAGTATTGCATTAGTTCGAGCAATACTTCGTCTTGGAGAGGTGAACTGCTCCTATTGTAAGTGGTTCGAAGTTATCTAATATTTCTAAATAACATCGAGTATAATAAAAAAATATCAGTGTACTGTAAAAGAGATGCTACTTTATTGCTTTGTACATCATCATTTACAACAGGATTCTTGGCCTTAACAGAAGGCTTAGTAAGGTTAATAACCAAAGGAGGAGAAGGAGAAGGAGGAGGTTTGTTACGACAAAGGTCGATAACAAGAGGCTCAGAGGTGAGCTCCTTCTGTTCCATCTTTCCAGCAGGAGGCTGTTTGTTATGAGAGGAAAGATGGATAGTCAATGTCTGAGAAGAAGATGGACGAGTAGTACGTCCTTTGACTGGGATTATGAGAACATCATCTGAGGTATCTTTCTGATCTTTCTCACTATACATCGCCAACACAACCTTCATGAACTCTTTCTTGTACATCCAAGAATCAGTACAATATGCTTCAATGCCCTTGAAAGGATTTAGATCTGCTACTTCCTTCTGGACTTCTCCATTGACGTCCATATATTTGAAGCATTGGTAGAGAGTGGATGGTACAATGTTATGCTCATTCAGAAATGGCCTTCCCAGCAAAGCATTATAGGAGCCATGATTATCGATCACGTAGAAGGTAACCTTTGTACGAAGATTGTCGATTTGAACTTTCAGGCGAATCTTCCCCAAGGTTCACTTCTTCCAGAATTAAATCCCAAGATTGTCGTGATGGTTGTTGAAAGATTATGTACATGAATCTTTAATGCATCTAGTAGAGTCTTTGGCATGATACTGAGTGCAGATCGATCAAGATGCGATCAACTTTCATAGTATCGACATATCCCATGAAATAGAGGGGTCGGTCATGACGATTATCTTCCAGCAGCATATCATTTTGTGTAAAGGTGATGTTGGGCATCATCTCCATCATACTATGACAATGAATGTAGGTTACAGGATCCTCCTCTGGCTTCTTAAGGAGTGTTAGACGAGTAACAGCTTGCGTCAAAACTTCACTCAATGTTTCTCGAGTTTCCTTTGAGAGACGCAGTAACTCAAAAATTAATAACCTTACCGAGGTATTAGCCAGCTGAGCCAGTATATCAAAGTTATACGACTTCTTGAGTCCTAAAGCTAGAGTCTTCTCTAATACTTTATCAAGGCGGACAAGTTGTTTTTCTTTGTCAGCTGTCATCGGTTTGGGAGGAGTTGGTTTCATTGGAGGCGATGAAGCCGATAGAACATTGACAGTAGGAGAAGATGGTGCTGGAGGAGCCTCCGGAGTTGGAGCAGGGCTCTCTTGACATTCTGAATAGTCTCTCAGGTAAAGTCTCCCAGACCTGGTACCAATTAAGGCTTCTTCTTCGGATACAGGTTCGAAGGACACCATATTGCAACTCTTTATCCGGATCTTGCTTTTGGAAGGTTTTCTTTGGCAAGATGAAGAGTTTGTCCAGTAACCCAAACCAACACGAGATTGGTTGTGTGAAAGGCATAGAGAAAGAGGTACAGGAGATCCCTTTCCATGATTCAGGCCGAGAGCCTTTTGTAGACCATATCCCATCTTCTTCATGAGTTCGCAGAATTATTGACTATATATGGAAGGCTGGTTGATAATTGGTTTCTAGCTTTGGCAGCATTGTCTCAGAAGAAGAAGAAGAAGAAGAATCTGCCGCCGAGGTGAAGGTAGCAGTTAAAGGTGGAGGACAATGTTCACCCAATGAAGTCATGTGACATGACTTTTATTTTGTTGCTTTCTTGGACTTTGTGGATGAAGAAGGTACTTCAAAGTCAGCCACCAAATCAGGATGGATCCACATAATCTCCCCTTTATCAGTAGACAGAGGAACAAGACCATTAGTTCGTGCAGGTGGGAGATTAACAATCTTCAAAGTGGTTCTCGGGATGGAAATGATACCGTCCTGCACAAGTTGAGCAGAAAAATCGCCAAACTGTAGAGAGACGACGTTAGCCATTACAGTTTTTTCGTCTTGTTGGAGAGTGATTGCAACAAAATTAACCATCTCCTGGATCTTGCCTTTAAGCACATAGCATGCTCGAGTCGGATGTCCGATAAACTTGTGGTAAACACAATATTTAGGGTGGTCAATTTTACCTACTTCCTCTGGCCGTTTTGCATCTGGCAGTTGAAGTTTATTGCTCTTGATCAGGCAATCAAAGATGCTCATGACATCATCTTCATCAAAGGAGTATTCTTCTTTCGGACGTAGTGCTTTCTGTGGTGGTTTCTTTACCTTTGACATTGATAGCCAAAATCTCTTTACCTTGCGGTTGTTCTGACGGCCACCGTTATTTGATGTAGAATGTTCATTTTTGTCAAGATTAGGCATCTGAATACCTAATTATTTGAACTTATCAGCACTTTCTTCTTCCGCTTTAGCATTCACTATGAATGAAGGCCAATCCTGGAACTGCGTCGATCCAGTCCATATGCTGATTATAGGCAACAAGTTTGATTTGCAAGTGTCTATAGTCAAAGCATCTGGAGTTCTGAGAGGCATTTTGAGTGCCTCACGGCAGAATCGTTCAATGAACCGTTCGGTTGTTTCATTGTGTCGCTGTTTAATTTTAATGAGAGCAGACATAGTCATGTCGTTTGTTCACTCATAAAATCGTTCCAGAAACATTTGTTTGAATTCGGAGAAAGAGGTTATACAACCATCTGGCAAACTGCGGTACTAGTCGTAAGCTGCACCTGCTAAATATTCGACGAACACCCTAGTGAGTAGAGCGTCATTTGGCTGTAGTTGATCAATCATTACCTCAAAGTGATTGAGGTACTGACTTGGAGATGTGCTACCATCAAACAACATAATAGTAGGGGGTTTATATTTGGGAGGAAATTGAACTTTCTTCCACTCTATAGGATAAGGTTGTTTGATCCCAAGCTTCTGTAAGCCGTCTTTCTGCTTGAAGGCTTCAAATTGAGTACGTAAAAGTTTTACAGTCTCATTAGTATCTCCCGATGATTGTGGAACAGTAGACTGATTTGATATGTTGGGAGGGGGCACTGTATGATAAGTACCACCCCCAGCACCAGATTGACTTGGAATAGCTTGCACAGGTATGGAAGCGGTATGAGGAGACTGTACCCCCATACCAATGTTGACGGGAGCTGATGTCGTTACAGGTTCTTGGGTCAGAATTAGATTCACAACCGGTGGAACTGTATGTTGTGTCATAATTACAGCATGCATGCCTGTCATCATCTCAACTATGCTCTTCAAACTAGCCTCCAAAGTAACAATTCTCTACTCTTGACTTTTAGAACTGGAAGCATCTTGATCTTCTGTGACGACATAAGCAGTCACTTCTCTAGATATCGAAGACGAGCTAGTAGAAAAGATGGTCCGTTCAGAACTTTCACTATCAGCATCAAAGTCATATAAGGAACTACCCCCAAGATAAGTAATAGGGATATTCTTTTAACTGAAGGCATCTTGGTTGGAATCAAGAAGATTCCTTTGACCGATTGTTTCTTGGTCGGAAGAAAGATTTCTTTGACCGATTGTTTCTTGGTCGGAAGGAAGATTCCTTTGACCGATTGTATCTCGGCTTCTTGATCTGGTATATTGGTATACTCCTTCGTCAGATTCATGAATTCGATCTAAGTATTGTTGACTGGGGTTGTGGGATGCATTGCATCTCGGGCACTTTCCACCCCCAGTGCTTCGAGACGTTATGTTAACAGAGGCATACAACAATTCGTCTTCATCCACTATCATTGGTTGAGGAACCTGAGAGTAATTCAGACGGTCGAAGACAGACCGTTTAGCTGATTGACAACAACATTTGATAACTACCTCATGGTGATGGTTACAATGATGTTCTTGGGGCTGCATTACAGATGGATGAGACGGATTTGTGATCTTCCGCTTCTGTTTAAGAAGTTCACGGAGATCGGTTACAATAACAGGATGAGAAGAAGTCGAAGGAACATATTCTTTAATGATGTTAGGAACATGATTTCGATTCTTGAGATGTCCCATTCCTTGAGTGTACAAGGAAGTGCTGAGTTGGTTAGCATAGGTAAAGGAATTCTTGACTTCAGTAGTCTGCTTCTGGCGCAAGTAAGCCACTAGCGCAGGCTGTTTGCATTTTGTTGAAGTAGGTGTTGACTGGCGCCTGTTGAGATAGGTGCGCAGGTCAGATAGGTCTGCTACTTGTGTATTTGTCTGAGATACTAGCAGCTTACCCTGCTTAGATCTTGAGATGCGCAGGATTGGAAGATCCGGAGTTGCATTCTTGGGATTTGGCAGAATTTTTTTTTGTGTTGCGCAACCTGTTCTTATGTGCCTGGCCTGGCGCAACTGGGTAACAGAAAGTTTAATTTGAACAGAACTCACTTTCTTAGCAGAAATTTGATTGTCTCTGTTCAGAGGAGTAGAATTTCTGCCCAAAAGAGCTTTATACTGACTGGCACATAGGTGCCACCAGAGATGCTTTCTACCGAGTCAAGGACCGGGAAAGAATTAGAAAAGGCCAAATGACGCTTTCTTTTATTCTGTGACGAGGCTGGAATAGGTGTATTCCTTGCCAAGTTCAAATTTGGAGAAGGAGTAGCTAAAGAATGTTCCCCTTTGTTTTGTGGCTGAGAGGCCATAGGCACAGGTTGAGGAAAGGCCAAAGGGCGCTTCCCTTTGTTCTGTCTAGCACTCTCGCTAGATAGGTTCTTCTCCGAGTTCAGAATTGGAAAAAATGATGGAGTAGCCAAAAGGCATTTTTTTTTGTTCAGAGCCGAAGAGGCAGTAGGCGCAGGTTGCGCAGGGGTAGTGGTTGGCAGAGAGGTAGTCTGCGCAGGTTGCGCAGGAGCAATGGTTGGCAGAGAGGCAGTCTGCGCAGGTTGTGCAGGAGCAATGGTTGGTAGAGAGGCAGTCTGCGCAGGAGCAATGGTTTGTGCTTTAGAGGACTTGGGAGTCCACACAGTGCGTGTCTTTCTCTTGGCAGCAACTGCGGTGCGTCTAGTACCCCTAGCACTGATCATTGCTTCGTAGGCGGTTTGGTCGACTTGAACGACCAAAGTCTTCTGCGTCTTGTCGATCGACGCGGTATCACATTGAGTTGTCACTTTCTCGTCAGAGGAGAAAGTCGTCTCTAGCAGAGTCATCATTTTGTTTACAAAAACAAAAGTTTGATTAGAAACTAAGAAAAGAGTACAATAGTACAATTTGATTTCTGGGGAAGTACAACTATAGGAATCTGATCAGAAGACGATCACTTTATCCCTTGGACGATGTGATATCGAAGACACAAGCCTCTGGAAGATGCAACAGCACATTGTCAGTAGATTATGATCATTAGTGATGCCTTGGAACTGATTTAAAACTATTTATAGAGTTCTTGAAATAACTGTTTAGCAGTTATTCTGGATTGCGTGCACCTCAGGTTGCGCACCTCTGTTCACTTGCGCAAGCAGTTATACCAACTGCTAAAGACACATGACATCGTTTGAATGAGATGCGCGTGGTCGTGGACAGTATAGTAGACACGTTCTACGAGATTAGTGGCATGTGCGCCACGTCTTCCTGTTCCGGACAACAGTTTGATCATGTTGCGCCAACTTGGCCAGGTTGCGCGTGGGCACAACTCAGCAACTTGTGCTGCATTCTGAGTATTCTTTGTATTTTATTAATAACCATCGCGTACCTTGATACACTGCGCAAGCTGCTAGCTATCATCAATATTTAATAACTGATAAGATCTTCTCGAGCACCGCCTTGCGCAAGATTCGAACGGATTTTCTTCGATTTTCGTGCTGTCAGCTGTCAGGTAATGATGATGGCCATTATAGTTTCTCAAGGGGACTGCCACGTGGCACTCACGCAACCTGATGGTGGCGCAAGTTGATAATGTGGCGCAACTTGATATTCTGACATCTATTTGAGTGGTGTAACTTGATGTTCTGACTTCCATTTGAGTGGTGCAACTTGATTTTTAGCCTCTACAGTAGCATACATCAAACTCCCAATGACACTTGCATACTCCAGTTGCCTAACGCTTTTCTTCGAATTAGGCTTCAACTTCAGATCACACCTGTAAGGCGTATCGATCCCTGGAAGATCCTGATATCCGTAGCATATGATCATCTTCTCAATATAATGAGACTGGGACAGCGCCAGTCCAGTGTCTGTCCGGATGATCTTGATCCCTAAGATCATATCAGCTTCCTCCAAGTCCTTCATACTGAACTTAGTCGAGATAAACTTCTTTGTCTCCGTGACACAGCCCATATCCGAACCTAGGATCAGCATGTCGTCCATGTACAGACAAACGATTACACCTCTTCCATCAGTGAATTTTGTGTAAACACACTTGTCCGTCTTGCTGATCCTGTAGCCATTTGACCTTATAACTTTGTCAAACTTCTTATGCCACATCTTGGGAGCCTGTTTAAGACCGTACAAGGATTTCACCAACTTGTAGACTTTGTCTTCAAAACTCTTGATGACAAATCCCTCTGGCTGTTGCATGTAAATCTCTTCGGTCAGCTCGCCATTTAGGAAAGCCATTTTTACATCCATCTGATGTATCACCAACTTATGTATTGCTGCGAGAGTAATCAACATTCTGATGGTGGTCATCCAGACTACTGGAGCATACGTGTAAAGTAGTCGATCCCCTGCTTCTGAAAAAACCCCTTGGCTACTAGCCTAGCCTTGAACTTGTCAATAGTTCCATATGCTTTCATCTTCTTGTTGAAGATCCATTTGCATCTGATGGGTTTCGCTCCTTCAGAAAGATCAACCAACACCCAAGTGTTATTAGAGGTGATTGAATCAATTTCATTGTCTATCGTCTCCTTTCAGAAAACAGCATCTCTGGTCTTCATCGCCTTATCATAGTAAGCGGATCTGCTTTTACATGATAGGTGACAAAGTTATTTCCGAAGTCTTTTGGCCTCCTCACTCGCTTAGTTGACGACTCAGCGAGCTCTGGTTCAATAGTTGTTTCAACAACAACTTCTCCTAGGACTACATTCTCATTGGAACCTTCAGTTTCCCGTGCACCCTCATTGTTCTCCGAAATATCCGCAAGAACAATGTTCTTATGCCTTACAAACTTGTCTTTAAAATATTCTGCGTCACGAGATTCAATGATATAATTTGATTCAATATCAAGAAATCTCCGAGCATCACTCTTTTCGGCATAACCCAAGAAGATTGTCTTCGTAGTCCTTGTTCCGAGCTTCTGAATCTTGAGATCTGGAAGCTTCACATATGCCAGACACCCCTACACTCGAATGACATTCAAGTTAGGTCTGACTTTGAACCAGAGTTCATGAGGAGTAACGTCTGAAGTTGCATGAGGTACTCTATTTAGAATAAAAGTGGCCGTCAATGTAGCTTCTCCCTAGTAGCATTTTGGAAGACCGCAGTCAACAACATTGAGTTTATCATTTCTGTCAATGTTCTGTTCTTCCTTTCTGCTACTCCGTTAGATTGAGGAGAGTACGGAGTAGTAGTCTCGTTGATAATTCCATGTTCTTTGCAGAACGATGAGAATTCATGAGACCGATACTCTCCACCTCGATCACTTCTTATTCTCTTGAGTTGTTGTCCAGTTTGTCGTTCAGTCTCGGCTCTGAACTCTTTGAACTTCTCGAACGCTTCGTCTTTAGCCTTCAGCATGTAAACGAACGCATACTTTGAGAAGTCGTCAATGAAGGTTATGAAATACTTCATCCCGACCTTTGTAGAGAACTGTTTGAAGTCACAGATATCAGAGTGTACCAACTCCAGAAGATCTGTGCTTCTACTAACCCGAGGAAAGCGTTTCCTTGTGATCTTCATCTGAGCACACACTTCACATTTCTCTACCTTACGTCCACATTTGGAGATAAGTCCTAGACTAGACATTCTGTTTATTCTTTTACAATGAACATGTCCTAGTCTATTATGCCACAACTCAAGAGTATAACCAGAATGAGCGATTACATTAATTACATTGGACTGATTTACAAGCTGAATCTTGAACGTTCCTTAGGTATAAAATACTTTTCCGAAGTATATTCCTTTCATGGACATCACTATCTGGCCAGCATTGATATCCATCCTTAGGCCTGCGTTACAGAATAGGCCTCCCGAAATCAGGTTCTTTGCGGATAGCAGGTACATGCTTCACACCTTGAAGCATCAGAGAATTCCTTGAAGTCAGCTTCAACACCACCGTCCCGATCCCTTGCACTTCATCTTGTTCCTGGTTCGCCACCATAACAACTTCAGAAGTTGGTGAGTACGTGGTGAACCATTTCTTGCTTGAGCAGACATGGAAGGTGGCACCAGTGTCTACCCACCAGTCAGAGTCAGCCCCCACCGCAGTGACATAAGCAATCATTACAATAACGTCAGTGATCATAGAAACCTTACTAGGATCACCTTACTCTGATTGCTTGGGCTTAGATTTGCATTCACTCTTGAAGTGGTCCTTCTTGCCACACTTGAAACAAACCAAATGGGACTTTGGCTTCTGTTGTTTGAAAGAAGTCTCCTTCACTTTCAGATTATTGGAATCCTTCTTCTTGCTGTGGGAAGCTGCCTACTTTTTCTTGGATTCCTTGGTGTGAATCAAATTGGCGTTAGCCATCTGTTTGGACAAAGTGTCCACCTTCAGTTGAGCCCTCGTCTGGTCCTCAACATAGATTTCTTGCAGGAGAACTTCAAGACTAATCTCCAATTTCTTTCTATGCATGTTTGTATAGAACTTGCTCCAACCAGCAGGGAGCTTGGAGACGATCCCTCCAACAACAAACTTGTCGGTGAGGGGCATCATCTCATCTTCTAACTTCTGTCGCAGCTTCAGGAACTCCTTCACCTGCGACAGTATGGTCTTCTCATCTTCAAAGAACCACTTGTGATATTTTTCAACCACAAATATTTTGCTCATGTTTTTGTCATCTTCGTACAATTTTTCCAGAGACTTCCATCTCTCTTTGGCAATTGTCTTCTTAGAATATGATTCTGCCAGGGAGTCCTCCATAGCATTTAGAATGAGAAGCCTACAGAGGCTATTATTCCTTTTCCATTTGGTCTGACTTTTAGTAGCAGCAGTAATTGCGGCTGCAGACCCTAGATTTCTGGAACAGTCGGTTCTTCTTCGGTTAGCACGTGGTCAACTTCAGAAAGTTGAAGATTAAGGCTAACCTTCCTCTTCCAGACTTGATAGTGCTCTCCATCAAATTGCTCTAACTTGCAGAAGTTTGGATTGATTAGTGAAGCACGAAAGTTTTCCATCTTGTGTAATCAAGCTTTGAGATTGTTAGTCCCTGGAGCGTAATTTTCGATAGAAAACTGAAAATTATGCACAACACTTCAAAGAGGTATACGACAGAGATCCAGGAGGATTATGAGAAACGAACACTAATGTGCCACTTCGAAGAAGGCACAGAAGAATTTGTAGCAGTAACGATGAAGATCCACTAACTTTTTCTGATTAGATCAGAAACGTTCTCGTTTAGAACGAGATAAAAGCGGATGAACAGAAATGGATAGAATGGCCTGCTGGGATGAATGATCACCGGCGCTCAAAACTTGATTCGCCCCACAAGAACAACTTCCAAGAACCAGCAAGTTCGATGGAGAACTTTAAAATACTCCGCTCTTCTGACTCCTCGGATGGTACGGAATCTGACGCTGGTGGCGTTGGTGCACTATTTCTCTTCTCTCTTGAATTCTCTGAAAATTTGTAAGGAATTGTTTAGAACAACACTTGGTACTTAACTAATGAGAGAGAGAGAGAGAGAAGCTTATATAGGCCTGCACTATAACCGCCCATTTAGCAAAATGTTCGGGACATG
>JANAVB010006707.1:0-89032 GCA_029216955.1 Iris pallida
GAAGGAATACATGGTCATGTTGAGAAAGGACTGGATAGACTGGATAGATCGAGTATGCATGGTCATTGGACAACTTGTCGACAAGGTGTAGTCTTCTCGATGATCACCGGGGCACCGGGATCATTCGCCCGGGGGGCGAGTGTGCTCAAAGTAGGATGCTGGATGACCGCATGGGAGAGTTCGACCCCACCGGGCTAGCTACCCGTGTAGGTACAGGTCGATATCCCCGAGCCATGTCCAAGATAGCTTGAAATTGCTAGTGACCTCCTCATGTAGATGTGTCGGCAGATAGCGGCACACCGCGTGTATGCCTTTGGATTTGGGTCTAAAGCTTGAATGCAGTCTAGTCGGTAACACAAGGTCTGGGCCTAAGACTGGGCTGCAGCATAGGCACCGTGCTTGGCACGATAGATTGGCGTCGGGATGTCCATGAGATCGATGCTAGATTTGGCAAGTCTTGTCTAAGTTGGTTCATGAGTTGAATAGAAGGGCCGCAAGGCGGCAGCATGATAAGTCTTGGTACGTTGCGAGGCGTGGCCTCAATCTTGAAGCTCGGACAAGTCTAAGCAAAGTCTAGAGGCATGACCTGCACGAGTCGTTCTCCCTTGACGTCGCTAGCACGAGAATTGGTCTAGTAGGCTTGAGTTTAAGTAAAAAGTCTTGGCACGGCCGAGTGCGCATAAGTTGCTCCTCGGCGAAGCATTGTCCTGAATATGTTAAGTTGCGAATAGAATGTGGCACGACCCTGCCGTCCCGAGTTGAAGTTTGATCAAGTACCTAGGCGATGAGGCACTGCCTCGATCGAAACACACGTTGGTATTGTTACACGACCCTGTCGTTGCACGTCGAGTTGGTTAGACGTCAAGTCTTAAAACTGATCCTAAGGCAAGACTAGAAAGACAATCGAAAGGGACTCTTACTGCACAAAGTAAATGAAACGTATCGGTTATGCATGGGTGGGCGAGGAGCTCACTCCACCAGTACAGTTGAGTACTGACACCCCACACAGTGTTTCATGTGCAGGCACAGGTAGAAGCTCGTGGCACGAAGCTCGCTTGTATGCATCGAAGCAAGGAGTTCCTTGGCGATTCGAAGCGTGCGGCCGTGTTGATTGAAGACTTATACAGGACATAATATATGGACATCGTCTTCCGAAGCTTCCGCTGGCTTAAGCAATTGTATCGAGAGATGAGAGAGAGCAGAGTGAATTGTAAAAATGAGAGAAAAGTGAGCACGAGAGACTTGTAATTTGGCCTTGCGCCCACAAATGTAATCTTGTATTCAATATCAATAAAGAGCTTCTTTTGAATTACTTGTGTTTGCGTGTTCTTGTTCTAAATTTCCGCTGCGTATTCAATGTATCTGCTTGGGACTTCTGTGCGACGACCCCGTCGCCGCCGCTGTAATCGGCCGTTATGGAACCTGCCTTGCACGAGCGCAATCTAGGCTCGTGTGGCATCACACCTTAGCGAGGACGATCGCTCCTACGGGAGCGGGGCGTGACATAATGGTATCAGAGCACGGCTTTACGTCCTTGGACTTCACGTCGAATTTCTCAGTTTTGAAAGCTCGTCGTTGGAAAATAAGTATGCGCTCTCTTTCGATTGTCCCTCGGCATGTCCATACAATAAGTCTAAATATTTTCAAAAAGCTCGTACAAGCGTTCAATCGAACGCATCGATAGGCCGTTGCCGGACTCATTGGTAGGCCTTTGTGCCGAACGATGTTAAATATGACTCGATAGAGAACACATGCTAAGCTAACATGTCGTGTGCGTGCCTAACTAGTCATGAGTTGACCCTAGCAATTGAACGTGCAAACTCGAACATAGTCCACACGGGATAGCCATGCGCACGGCCTTTTGGCTAAGTTGCGTCGCGTATCGCGCACCTCGACTTTTGGTACAAACGAGTTACGAGCGTATCAAGTACCGCTCGGTCGGGAGCGAAGCTGCACTTAGAGTGTCTATCGATAGGAACGCTATCGAGTTAACGCTTAGGCGTACACGGAGGATTGACTTGAATTTTAAGGAAATAGTACGAACAACTTAGTACGTCGATACGACGTAAGCGATTACGCTAGGGATTCGTCGAACGAATCCGAAGGATGTCTTAGCGAATAACGCGAACGTGATTGCGGGCTGGATCGGATGGCTCGAATCCGAGTGGTGTATGGATTTTCTTGGAAATCATTCGAGCGAAGATTGAGGATTAGAAATAATAACGAGTACGTCGAGGCGATGCGATCGCGCAAAGCCTTAGAACGCGTCATGCTTAGTTGGTCGTAACTTCGAATGTCCCGAATGAGATGTTGTTCAGACAACTTGTCAATGTGCAACGCAAGTTAGAAAACATTTCGAAAACGATGAATGAAAATGATGGTCGTGATCGAGGAAACTTAGAGGATCGTGCGTACGATTTCGGATTGTTTCAAATGAAATGTGACTTGAGTTTTGAACAACGATCTTGAAATGAGCTTGAGGAATAGCGATTGAACTTGATTTTGAATATCGAGGAAATTATGGAATATCCAGTTCGGACAATAGCATCAGTCGCACGATTCGAAATTGGTTGCAAAGAAAGATCGTCAGGTTACGTATATCGTCGATGGTATTGAGGCGTATCAAAGACCGATATGCGATAACTCGGGGGTACTCTGCCTCGGTGAATAATGATCGTGCAAATGTCATTATTTTGATGGACGCTATACTCGGGATATTGAAACGTGTCGAGGAAAAGAGAAACTTGGCTCGAGGATTTTCTGGTTGAACGAATGACAAACGGACTATCAAAATTGAAATCTTGACTTGGATGGAAATAAAATGTTTGGATTTACTTCGTCGATAACCACAACTTCGATATTCTTGTCTTATACGAGCGCAACTCCAGCCTCGCACATGCGTCGCACCGATTAGGAAGATCACTCCGCGTGAGCGCCGATATGGTGATTAATACAGCGGGAGTGATTGAACTTGGATGGTGTAGCAATTTGATTGCTTCGATTTGTGGTTTGACGCAAAGGTGACTCGAGAATGAATTTGTGTGCTTGAAGAATTGAACTTGAGGATCGAGTAGGTCCAATCCGCATATCGAGAATGAGTTAGTCTAAACTCAAACAAGAGTTACGCCCCGATGAGAATGATTATTTCGCGGGAGCGTTGTATGGTGATTCATGAACCGCCATAGATAATCGGACTTGCGTGAGATTGGGGCGCAACGTATTGTCGAGCTAGACGATCTCATGATCGAATACATGAATTGGTTAGAGTTGGTGATTTGAGTGGATTCGAATTCGCGCAACGAATGCATTGATGCGAATAGGATCATGCTCGATGTTTAAAAATCTGAGTGACGCGAGCTTGGGTAGAAAACCACGTATTACCGACTATGGTTTGACCCTAGGATTGGGGTCAGTGTTGGCATTATTGTTGGGGAACTATGATTCCAATCCTGACATTGACTTAGCCTCGAAAAGATTGGCCTAGCGGTTAGGCGAGACGCCCTGTTTCAAGTGTTAGCAATCAAAAGATTGATCTTGAGGATTGGCATGGATGGATAGCATGAATCACGAACGTAGGAAACCCTGCTCACGAGACTCGGCTGACATGCATATATTCAGGGATGCCTGGGTATGTGCACGAGGCGACTCGAGTGAGAATGACGAATTCTCTATCATGCGGCTTGGCTGAATGCATGTATTTTGGGGACGCTTGGAATGCGTGCACGATCCAGCCAACTGATACAATGAGTTCAAGCAAGACTTGAAAAATGGGAGTGTGTCGAGATCTTGAGATCATGTTAACGGAAGGATTGATGGTCATGAGAGCGTGGCTCGGAATCGAAGAAACGCGTATGCGAAGTGTGTACGACAGTTCCGTTTCTTGGCCCGATTAAGTCTCGGCCATAGAAATGGTAGGATGGCTTGCCTTCAGGAAAGTCTCGAGGACGAGACTTGTTCTGAGTAGTATATGTTGTAGTGCCCCGTCCCGCAAAGTCAATTGGAGAAATCGAAACGCCGACGATGTTGGAACTTAGCCTTGCAACGGCTACTCAAAGGCTCGCTCGTCCGAGACGACTCCTCGCACATGTGGGGTAGTTTCGGTGAACTTGCTTTATCTTAGCCTTCACATAATAAATCATGTTTTTAAATTGCACTGGTAGGCTAATCTAAAAGCTACGCACCAACATAGCTAAGGAAATAATCCCGTCGGGTCGGAATGTCTTAGAACATGGAAAATGGTCCAACAGTCAACATAGAAGTCGGCTCAGCGTGTTTCAAACGACACTCGATCCTTCGATCCCGTGGCTTGGGAGAAGGAAGCTGGCTTAAGTTGTTAAGTTGCCCTGACACTTGAAATAGCCTAAGTTATAGGCGTCACCTGCGTGAATGCTTGCTAAAGCATACACGGTCCCGTCATGTTGCTCCGACAATCAAATCAGCCTAAGTCATAGGCGTCGCTCGCATGAATGCTTAACAAAGCATACACGGTCCTATCCCGCAAGGCTTGGCATAGCCTTCGCACGTTCCGCAAGTTAAGTCGTCTTGCATGGCTTGTTGGCTAAGTCTACGCACGAACTTGGTTGTTCAAGTTGACCCCGTGCATAGCACGTTCCCTCGACGCGGAGCTCGGCGTAGTCCTTGCTCGTCGAGTCGTTGCCCAAATAAGTTAGACAAGAGTTGTGCTGGGCTATCGAAGCCATTTCTAGCACTATCCCGCTCTATCTGCGGTTGTCAAGTCGCGTAATCCCTTGAGAACAAGGCTCGTCGTATAAGTATATGACTTGAGCGTTAGCGTCGCCTATAGAACCAGGCCTGTCTAAGGCACGAGTTACGATCGGTTTAGTGAAAAGCTTGCCATGAACAAAGGAAGTCCACGCGACTGGTTGTTGCCGAGATTGGTCCCGCTACTTGGGAGTCTCGCTAACTCATGATATGTCCCGCACACGAGATCGGTTCCCTGGCTTGGGAGTCTCGCTAACTCATGATATGTCCCGCACATGAGATCGGTCCCATGGCTTGGGAGTTTCGCTAAGTCTTGATAAGTCCCGTACACGAGATCGGTCCCGCGGCTTGGGAGTCTCGTTAAGTCTCGATAGAAAGAAGGAATGCATGTTCATATTGAGAAAGGACTGGATAGACTGGATAGATTGAGTACGCATGGTCATTGGACAACTTGTCGACAAGGTGTAGTCTTCTCGAGTGATCACCGGGGCACCGGGATCATTCGGCCCGGAGAAAGCGAGTGTGGCTCAAAGTAGGATGTTGGATGACCGCATGGGAGAGTTCGACCCTACCGGGCTAGCTACCCGTGTAGGTACAGGTCGATATCCTACGAGCCATGTCCAAGATAGCTTGAAATTGCTAGTGACCTCCTCATGTAGATGTGTCGGCAGATAGCGGCACACCGCGTGTATGCCTTTGGATTTGGGTCTAGAGCTTGAATGCAGGTCTAGTCGGTAACACAAGGTCTGGGCCTAAGACTGGACTGCAGCATAGGCACCGTGCTTGGCATGATAGATTGGCGTCGGGATGTCCATGAGATCGATGCTAGGTTTGGCAAGTCTTGTCTAAGTTGGTTCATGAGTTGAATAGAAGGGCCGCAAGGCGGCAGCATGATAAGTCTTGATACGTTGCGAGGCGTGGCCTCAATCTCGAAGCACGGACAAGTCTAAGCAAAGTCTAGAGGCAAGACCTGCACGAGTCGTTCTCCCTTGACGTCGCTAGCACGAGAATTGGTCTAGTAGCTTGAGTTTAAGTAAAAAGTCTTGGCACGGCCGAGTGCGCATAAGTTGCTCCTCGGCGAAGCATTGTCCCGAACATGTTAAGTTGCGAATAGAATATGGCATGACCCTGCCGTCCCGAGTTGAAGTTTGATCAAGTACCTAGGCGATGAGGCACTGCCTCGATCGAAACACACGTTGGTATTGTTGCACGACCCTATCGTTGCACGTCGAGTTGGTTAGACGTCAAGTCTTAAAACTGATCCTAAGGCAAGACTAGAAAGACAATCGAAAGGGACTCTTACTGCACAAAGTAAATGAAACGTGTCGGTTATGCATGGGTAGGCGAGGAGCTCACTCCACCAGTACAGTTGAGTACTGACACCCACAGTGTTTTATGTGCAGGCACAGGTAGAAGCTCGTGGCGTGGAGCTCGCTTGGATGCGTAGAGGCAAGGAGTTCCTTAGCGATTCGAAGCGTGCGGCCGTGTTGATTGAAGACTTATACAGGACATAATGTATGGACATCGCCTTCCGAAGCTTCCGCTGGCTCAAGCAATTGTATCGAGAGATGAGAGAGCAGAGTGAATTGTAAAAAGAGAGAAAAGTGAGCACGGGAGACTTGTAATTTGGCCTTGCGCCCACAAATGTAATCTTGTATTCAATATCAATAAAGAGCTTCTTTTGAATGACTTGTGTTTGCGTGTTCTTGTTCTAAATTTCCACTGCGTATTCAATGTATCTGCTTGGGACTTCTGTGCGACGACCCCGTCGCCGCCGCGGTAATCGGCCGTTATGGAACCTGTCTTGCACGAGCGCAATCTAGGCTCGTGCGCCATCACGCCTTAGCGAGGACGATCGCTCCTACGAGAGCAGGGCGTGACACCGAGGCAGGGAGCGGCTGGTTGTAGGGATGGCTGTTGGCGGACAGCGGGTGGCGTCGGGACGGCCGGGGCGATCGGGGTGAACCGGGGCAGGCTTAGAGTCGGATTTGGGATTCGATGATGTCGAAGTGTGTCCGACACGGTGAAGAAGATATATATTTGTAAAGGATGGAATAAGAATTGGACGGGGAACACGGACACGATGCACGCACGTTTGTGGTAGAAATATTTGTGGAATAATTATGTGGATGAGTACCTCTCCTTATATAGGAGGTGGAAATTTCCAGTTGGATAAGAATTATGATTTATTTAAACCCAATTAGATACTTTGCTACTAATAAATTTAAAATCAATCAAATCCAAATCCAATTTAAATCTAATTAAATTCCATCTTTTAGTTTAAAATAAAATAAGATAAATCAAATTTCATTTATAGATATCAATTTTACTATTTAAATATATCCATAAAATCAAATCAAGATTTAAATTGCCACAATAATGTCAAAATATGTTTTCCAAAAATACAAATAATAATAATTTCGAAAATAATAATATTATTTAAAATATACTAATAAATAATTATGAAATAGATATGAAGAATATTATTTATTATTAGTAACTGTTATAAACGAAAAGGCTTTCATAAATAAAATCATAAACTTGGAAATTTCGGTACGATAGCCAAAATAATTATTAGATATATTATTTTGAAACTATAAAAATAGAAAAATGTTTTTCTAAAATATGTACGCTCGCACATGTTCGCACTCGTCGAGCAATCGCGAAAAACAAAATTTCGCACGCGACGTACAATGCAACTACGCGACGTACAATATACAAAATAAAAAAATCGGTATCAAATTTATTTTAAAAAAAATAGTAGAAATTTAGGGGTTTTACATAGGATTTCCTATGACCTAAAATAGGTTTCTCAACCTAATTATGTGTTGACAGTGGAGGCACAAGGAAGAGCACAAGGTGGGAGATTCAATGTGCTTGTACACATGAAATCTAAGAAAAGTTCGTACTTTGCTCTTAGGGATCGCCATAGAAGACAACGAAAGAGAGATATATGCGAGGATTCGTCGTCTTCGTACAGGAAGATCGCTGCAGATAGGGTGAATGATTTCATGTTGTAATCTTCTTCTTTCTACTTGAGTTTGGTGAGGGGGTTCAATCTTTAGGCAAATAATTCAACAATATTGTTTATTCAATCTTGTAATTTTATTTAAGGTTATAAAGATTGAGATTTGTCCAGTTGACACGGTTACCGAAAATACTATTTTCTTATCTTTGCTTAGTACTTGCGTTAGACGGGGTGGTTGGTTATTTCAAGTGGGTTGAACAAAGTTTTTGCTGCGGTCAGTTTCAGACACCTTAGGTCAGAGTGCGATATCGACGTTGCTGGTCTCAACATTTGGTTCAGAGTTTTTGGCTTTGGTCTGGTCCCAACAAGTATCCCACAATACGGTCACGACTGTACCTAGACAATGGGGTATATACTATAAACAAGTCTCCCTATAGTCTTACAGAAAATACAGTCTAATTAAACAAAAATAGTAATATAGAACATATAAGATAAAACAGTAAGATGTCCCAAAATGCTCTATCAAAATGACCATGAAATTTGCTATACAAAATAAAAAAGATAGCACAATATCAAGTCATATATGATCACATCATCAGTTGTAATCTAATATATATACAATCATGATGTCAAATGACGAGGAACAAGCTCCTGGAATACACAGGCTAACCATGTTCCCAATGGCTAAATGTCTCAAAATCAAAGGTGGCGGGATGGTCCAGTCCGAGGCCCGTGCTGACCGGGTTATACCGACTCGGGCCCGCCCGGGCTTAGCTCAGAGGAGAGGAAGCGGGCCGGGCCAGGCCGACCCAGAAGGAAGAAGAGGAAATCCAGCCCGGACCCATGACTTGGTCTGGGGCGGGGCGATTCATGGCTGGGTCCAAGCTGATCAATTTTATTTTTAAAAAATCAGAATTTTGAGAAAGAAAAATTGGAATAATTTTATGAATGTCATTATAATTTAAATCTGTTATAACATTTATTTATAACTAACAAAAAAAATGAAAGTTGAGATTTTATTTACATAAAATTTGTAATAAAATTTACACATGTTTATTTGTTTTCCGTCGTCCTCCGTAATAAAATTTTCTTCAAAAAATTTACAAGCATAAGTTTGAGAAAGAATTAAGGGAGCTAAATTTTATTAATGAATCATACTAATATTACTAATACATAAGAATATCAGAAATAAGATAATTTTTTAATATATAGTATTTTTGTTACATAAGTCATGCAACCTATATTTGAGTTTCAACTTTTCAACCTCTCTTCAAAATTTATTTGTAATACTGCGAATAAAATTTGTAGAGAGATTGAAAGTTGAAACTCAAACACAAGTTGCAATTAGGTTTAAATATACATATGACCTATCTAACAATAATAAAATATATTAAAAAAGATACATTTTAAAAGAAAAAAAAACAAGAATACTATATATCTATACATATTTTCAGATGCCAATGTAGCTTCTTTGTACCACAGTTATAGTTTCATTTGAGTCATTTTCTACAATACAATTATTCAATAAGAACTCTAGTCGAGTATCTTCTTTCCGTATGAGCTCATTGTAAACTCTGCTAAAATGAAGCCTAAACTCTTGTTGCAGTGCGGGTTGAGATTGCTGATCTTGCGGTTGTTGTGGTGGTTGATCATTTTTTATGATATTTAATAGCCTTCTCATACTAGATTGCTTGTAAATATTGTAAGGGAAAAAAAATTGTTATGGTTAATTTTGATAATTTATGTCATATTTATAGGAATTTACTGGTGCGAATTACGACTAATATCCCTAAAATATGTTAAGGATATTTTGGTTATTTTTAGCAAAATGACCAAAATATTCGTCAAAGGGATAGAAACAGCTACTAAAATAAGAGTATTCTAGTAAAAATATTCCAAAACGATCAAATTATTTTTGAAAATTTGGATTCATACAGGGCCCTGGACCGGACTTCGACTGGGTCGGCGAACCAGGCGGTCCGGACTGGGTCGACCGGGTTATGGAGGCTAAACCGATTCGGACCGATTTTCGAACCGAACCGTGCCGGGTCGAACTTTCAGACTTAAAATACAAACCCAACCCAAACCGCTAAGTATATGGACTGAGTCGGGCCGTTGACTGGATCCAAGCCGGCCCTATTGTCACGTCCCGCTCCCGTAGGAGCGATCGTCATCGCTAAGGCGTGATGCCGCACGAGCCTAGATTGCGCTCGTGCAAGGCAATTCCATAACGGCCGATTACATCGGTGGCGACGGGGTCGTCGCACAGAAGTCCCAAGCAGAAACATTGAATACATTGCAGCGAAATTTAAAGAAGAACACATGAACACAAGTTATTCAAAAGAAGCTCTTTTATTGATATTGAATACAAGATTACATTGTGGGCGCAAGGCCAAATTACAAGTCTCTCGTGCTCACTTTTCTCTCGATTACAAAGTCACTCTGCTCTCTCTCATCTCTCGATTACATGCTTGAGCCAGCGGATACTTCGGAAGGCGATGTCCATACATTAGTCCTGTATAAGTCTTCAGATCACGCGGCCGCACGCTTCGACTCGCCAAGGAACTCCGTTCCTCGACGCATCCAAGCGAGCTCCGCACCACGAGCTTCTACCTGTGCCTGCACATGAAACACTGTGTGGGTGTCAGTACCACTGTACTGGTGGAGTGAGCTTCTCGCCCCCATACATAATCGACACGTTTTATTTACTTTGTGCAGCTTAAACCCTTTTAATTATCTTTCTAGTCTTGCCTTAGGATCAGTTTTAAGACTTGACGTCTCGGTCTATTCTTAGCGATGCAACGACAAGGTCGTGCAACGACGGGATCGTGCTATAATGCCAACGTGTGTTTCGATCGAGGCAGTACCTCATCGCCTAGGTACTTGGCCAAACTTGGACTCGGGACGGCAGGGTCGTGCCATATTCTATTCGTAACTTAACATGTTCGGGACAGTACTTCGCCGATGGACAACTTATGCGCACTCGGCCATGCCAAGACTTTGGACTTAAACTCAAGCCTACTAAACCAATTCTCGAGCTAGCGACGTCAAGGGGGAACGACTCATGCAGGTCGTGCCTCTAGACTTTGCTTAGACTTTGTCTGTGCTTCAAGATTGAGGCCGCACCTCGCAACTTATCAAGACTTACCATGCTGCCGCCTTGTGGCCTTTCTATTCAACTCATGAACCAACTTAGACAAGACTTATGGACCATAGTATCACTTTCATGAATATTTTGACGCCATCTATCGTGCCAAGCACGGTGCCTATGCTGCAGCCCAATCTTAGGCCCAGACATTGTTTTCCCGACTAGACAAGCATTCAAGTTCTAGACTCAATCCAAAGGCATACACGCGGTGTGCCGCTATTGCCGACGCATCTACATGAGGTGGTCACTAGCAATTTCAAGCTATCTTGGACATGGCTCGTAGGATATCCACCTGTACCAACACGAGTAGCTAGCCCGGTGGGGTGGAACTCTCCCATGCGGCCATCCAGCATCCTACTTTGAGCCACACTCGCTTCCCCGGGCCGAATGATTCCGGCGCCCCGGTAATCATTCGAGAAGACTACACCTTGTCGACAAGTTGCCCAATGACCATGCATACTCGATCTATCCAGTCTATCCAGTTTCTTCCTTAACATGACCATGCATTCCTTCTTCTATCAAGACTTAACGAGACTCCCAAGTATGAGGGACCGATCTCGTGTGCGGGACATTTCAAGACATGGCGAGACTCCCAAGTTGCGGGACCGATCTCGGCGACAACAAGTCACGTGGACTTCCTTTGTTCATGGCGAGCTTTTACTAAATCGACCGTAACTCGTACCTTAGACAGGCCTGGTTCTCTAGGCGACGCTAACATTCAAGTCATATACTTTGCACGACGTGCCTTATTCTCAAGGGGCTATGCGACTTGACAACCGCAGCTAGAGCGGGACAGTGCTAGAAATGGCTTCGATAGCCCAGCACAACTCTTGTCTAACTTATTCGGGCAATGACTCGACAAGCAAAGGCTGCGCCGAGCTACGTGTCTAGGGAACGTGCTAGGCACGGGGGCGACTTGAATAACCAACTGTTGGGTGCCTAGACTTAAGCCAACGAGCCGTACAAGACGACTTAACTTGCGGGACGTGCGAAGGCTATGCCAAGCCTTGCGGGACAGGACCGTGCATGCTTTGTTAAGCATTCATGGGGGCGACGCCTATGACTTAGGCTTATTCGAGTGTTGGGGCGTAATGACGGGACCGTGCATGCTTTACCAAGCATTCACGCAGGCGACGCCTATGACTTAGGCTATTTCAAGTGTCGGGGCAACTTAGCAACTTAGGCCAACTTCCTTCTCCCAAGCCACGGGATCGAAGGATCGTGTGTCATTTGAAAGCACGCTGAGCCGACTTCTATGCAGACCGTGGGACCATTTTCTATGTTCTAAGACTTTTCGACCCGATGGGATTACTCCCTTAGCTATGTGCGTTCGTCGCTTTTAGATTAGCCTACTTGTGCAAGTTGAAAACAAGCGAGTTATTAAGTGAAGGCTAAGATGAAGCAAGTTCACCGAAACTCTCCCACCTGAGCGAGGAGTCGCCTCGGACGAGCGAGCCTTCGAGCAGCCGTTGCAAGGCTAAGTTCCAACGCCGTCGGCATTTCGATTCCTCCGATTAACTTTGCGGGACGGGGTACTACAACATACACCACTCAGAACAAGTCTCGTCCTCGAGACTTTCCTGAAGGCAAGCCATCCTACCATTTCTATGGCCAAGACTTAATCGTACACATTTTGCCTACGCGTTTTCTCAATTCCGAGTCACGCTCGCACTATTATCAATCCTTTCGTTAACATGATTTCAAGATCTCGACACTCCCATCTTTCAAGTCTTGCTTGAACTCATTGTATCACTTGGCTGGATCGTGCACGCATTCCAAGCGTCCCCAAAATACATACATTCAGCCAAGCCGCATGATAGAGAATTTGTCATTCTCACCCGAGTCGCCTCGTGCACATACCCAGGCGTCCCTGAAACATATGCATGTCAGCCGAGTCTCGTGAGCAGGGTTTCCTACGTTCGTGATTTATGCTATCCATTCAAACCAATCCTCAAGATCAATTCTTCGATTGATAACTCTTGCAACAGGGGCGTCTCGCCTAACCGCTAGGCCAATCTTTACGAGGCTAAGTCAATGTCAGGATTGGAATCATAGTTCTCCAATAATAATGCCAACACTGACCCCAATCCTAGGGTCAAACCAAAGTCAGTAGTACGGGATTTTCTACCCAAGCTCGCGTCACTCAGATTTCTAAACATCGAGCACGATCACCTATTCGCATCAATGCATTCGTTGCGCGTATTCGAATCCCTTCAAATCACCCATTCTAACCAATTCATGTATTCAATCACGAGTTCATCTAGCTCGACAATACGTTGTGCCCCAATCTCACGCGAGTCCGATTATCCACGGTGGTGCGAGAATCACCACGCAACGCTCCCGCAGAATAATTATTCTTATCGGGGCGTAACTCTTGTTTGAGTATAGACTAATTCGTTCTCGATACGCGGATTGGGCCTAATCAATCCTCAAGTTCAATTCTTCAAGCACACAATTCATTCTCGCGTCACCTTCGCGTCAAACCACAAGTCGAAGCATACAGATTACCACGCCATGCTAGTTTGATCACCCCCGCTGTATGAATCACCATACCAGCGCTCACGCGGAGTGATCGCCCTTAAATTGGCGTGACGCATGTGCGAGGCTGGAGTTGCGCTCGCATAAGACAAGAATGTCGAAGTTGTGGTTATCGACGAAGCAAATCCAACCATTTCATTTCCATCCAAGTCAAGATTTCAATTTTGATAGTCCGTTTGTCATTCATTCAACTAGAAAATCCTCGAGCCAAGTTTATCTTTTCCTCAACACATTTCAATGTCCCGAGTATAGCATCCATCGAAACAATAACATTTGCACGATCGTCATTCGCCGAGTTAGAGTACCTCCGAGTTATCGCATATCGATCTTTGATACGCCTCAATACCATCGACGATATGTGTAACCTGACGATCTTCCTTTGCAACCAATTGCGAGTCGTGCGTTGATGCTGTTGTCTGAGTTGGATATTCCATAATTTTCTCGATATTCAAGATCAAGTTCGGTCGCTCTTCCTCAAGCTCGTTTCAAGATCGTTGTTCGAAACTCAAGTCACATTTCATTTGCATCAATCCGATATCGTACGCGCGATCCTCTAAGTTTTCTTGATCAAGACCATTCATTTTCATTCATCGTTCCGAATCATTTTCTAACTCGCGTTGCCCGTTCACAAGTTGTCCGAATGACATCTCGTTCGGGATAATCAAAGTCACGACCGACTAAGCGTGACGCGTTCTAAGGCTTTGCGCGATCGCATCGCCTCGTCGACATACTCGCCGTTACTCGTAATCCTCAATTTTGCTCGAATGATTTCCAAGAAAATCCATACACCACTCGAATTCGAGCCATCCGATCTAGTCCTCAATCACGTTCGCATCATTCGCTAAGACGTCTTTCAGATTTGTTTGATGAATCGCTAGCGTAGTCGCTCGCGTCGCAACGACGCACTAAGTCGTTCGTATTATTTCCTCGAAATCCAAGTCAATCTTTCGTGTAAGCCTAAGCATTAACTCGATAGCGTTCCTATCGATAGACACTCTAAGTGTAGCTTCGTTCCCGGCCGAGCGGTACTTGATATCCCTCGCAACTCGTTTGCACCAAAAGTCGAGGTGCGCGATACGCGACGCAACTTAGCCAAAAGGCCGTGCGCATGGCTATCCCGTGCGGACTATATTCGAGTTTGTATGCTGAATTGCTAGGGTCAATGCATGACTAGTTAGGCACGCACGCGACATTTTAACTTAGCATGTGTTCTCTATGGAGTCGAGTTTAACATCGTTCGGTACAAAGGCCTACAGATGCATTCGGCGATAGCCTACCGATGCATTTGGTTGAATGCTTGTACGAGCTTTTGAAAATATTAGACTTATTGTATGGACATGCCGAGGGACATTCGAGAGAGAGCGCACACTTATTTTCCAACGACGAGCTTTCAAAACTGAGAATTTTGACGTGAAGTCCAAGGACGTAAAGCCGTGCTCTGATACCATTATGTCACGTCCCGTTCCCGTAGGAGCGATCGTCCTCGCTAAGGCGTGATGCCGCACGAGCCTAGATTGCGCTCGTGCAAGGCAATTCCATAACGGTCGATTACATCGGCGGCGACGGGGTCGTCGCACAGAAGTCCCAAGCAGAAACATTGAATACATTGCAGCGGAATTTAAAGAAGAACACATGAACACAAGTCATTCAAAAGAAGCTCTTTTATTGATATTGAATACAAGATTACATTTGTGGGTGCAAGGCCAAATTACAAGTCTCTCGTGCTCACTTTTCTCTCGATTACAAAGTCACTCTGCTCTCTCTCTCTCGATTACATGCTTGAGCCAGCGGATGCTTCGGAAGGCGATGTCTATACATTATGTCCTGTATAAGTCTTCAGATCACGCGGCCGCACGCTTCGACTCGCCAAGGAACTCCGTGCCTCGACGCATGCAAGCGAGCTCCGCACCACGAGCTTCTACCTGTGCGTGCACATGAAACACTGTGTGGGTGTCAGTACCACTGTACTGATGGAGTGAGCTTCTCGCCCATCCATACATAACCGACATGTTTCATTTACTTTGTGCAGCTTAAACCCTTTCAATTGTCTTTCTAGTCTTGCCTTAGGATCAGTTTTAAGACTTGACGTCTCGGTCTATTCTTAGCGATGCAACGACAAGGTCGTGCAACGACGGGATCGTGCTATAATGCCAACGTGTGTTTCGATCGAGGTAGTGCCTCATCGCCTAGGTACTTGGCCAAACTTGGACTCGGGACGGCAGGGTCGTGCCATATTCTATTCGTAACTTAACATGTTCGGGACAGTACTTCGCCGAGGGGCAACTTATGCGCACTCGGCCGTGCCAAGACTTTGGACTTAAACTCAAGCCTACTAAACCAATTCTCGAGCTAGCGACGTCAAAGGGGAACGACTCGTGCAGGTCGTGCCTCTAGACTTTTCTTAGACTTTGTCCGTGCTTCAAGATTGAGGTCGCGTCTCGCAACTTAGCAAGACTTACCATGCTGCCACGTTGCGGCCTTTCTATTCAACTCATGAACCAACTTAGACAAGACTTGTGGACCATAGTATCACTTTCATGAACATTCCGATGCCATCTATCGTGCCAAGCACGGTGCCTATGCGGCAGCCCAATCTTAGGCCCAGACATTGTGTTCCCGACTAGACAAGCATTCAAGTTCTAGACTCAATCCAAAGGCATACACGCGGTGTACCGCTATTACCGACGCATCTACATGAGGTGGTCACTAGCAATTTCAAGCTATCTTGGATATGGCTCGTGGGATATCCACCTGTACCAACACGGGTAGCTAGCCCGGTGGGGTGGAACTCTCCCATGCGGTCATCCAGCATCCTACTTTGAGCCACACTCGCTTCCCCCGGGCCGAATGATTCCGGCACCCCGGTAATCATTCGAGAAGACTACACCTTATCAACAAGTTGCCCAATGACCATGCATACTCGATCTATCCAGTCTATCCAGTTTCTTCCTTAACATGACCATGCATTCCTTCTTTCTATCAAGACTTAACGAGACTCCCAAGTACGAGGGACCGATCTCGTGTGCGGGACATTTCAAGACATGGCGAGACTCCCAAGTTGCGGGACCGATCTTGGCGACAACAAGTCGCGTGGACTTCCTTTGTTCATGGCGAGCTTTTCACTAAATCGACCGTAACTCGTGCCTTAGACAGGCCTGGTTCTCTAGGCGATGCTAACATTCAAGTCATATACTTTGCACGACGAGCCTTATTCTCAAGGGACTACGCGACTTGACAACCGCAGCTAGAGCGGGACAGTGCTAGAAATGGCTTCGATAGCCCAGCACAACTCTTGTCTAACTTATTCGGGCAACGACTCGACGAGCAAAGGCTGCGCCGAGCTACGTGTCTAGGAAACGTGCTAGGCACGGGGTCGACTTGAATAACCAACTGCTGGGTGCCTAGACTTAAGCCAACGAGCCGTGCAAGACGACTTAACTTGCGGGACGTGCGAAGGCTATGCCAAGCCTTGCGGGACAGGACCGTGCATGCTTTGTTAAGCATTCATGGTCGACGCCTATGACTTAGGCTTATTCTGTTTGGGGCTAATGACGGACGACGCATGCTTTACCAAGCATTCACGCAGGCGACGCCTATGACTTAGGCTATTTCAATGTCGGGGTAACTTAGCAACTTAGGCCAACTTTCTTCTCCCAAGCCACGGGATCGAAGGATCGTGTGTCATTTGAAAGCACGCTGAGCCGACTTCTATGCAGACCGTAGGACCATTTTCCATGTTCTAAGACTTTCGATCCGATGGGATTACTCCCTTAGCTATGTGCGTTCGTCGCTTTTAGATTAGCCTACTTGTGCAAGTTGAAAACAAGCGAGTTATTAAGTGAAGGCTAAGATGAAACAAGTTCACCGAAACTCCCCCACCTGAGCGAGGAGTCGCCTCGGACGAGCGAGCCTTCGAGCAGCCGTTGCAAGGCTAAGTTCCAACGCCGTCGGCATTTCGATTCCTCCGATTAACTTTCGGGGACGGGGCACTACACCTATCCATTAGATACCTTGAATGACTGGTCGCAACACGATATAATAAGGTAAAGTGCATTTAAACCCTCCTTAGATGTTACGAAAACGCAATTAAAGACTCCCTGATTTGAAAAACCCAAAAGGTTACGAAAATGCTCAAATCACCCCCTAAGCTAACTTTTCTGTTAACTGTTAAAATGGGGTTGTGTTGACCATTTTACCCCTGGGCTATCTAATATTAACTTGTTAAAAACCGTTAGTTCTAAAATTATTTTGTTAAAAACGGTTACGTAAAAATACTTGTTAAAAAGTGGATAATATTAACAAAGGAAAAATGGTCTTTGCTAGTAAAATTATTTATTAAAATTATTTTAATTAATATTAACTTGTTAAAAACGGTTAGTTCCGTCAAAAAAGTAGATAAATATTATTTAAAATTATTTGCCATAAATTATTTTTTATTTAACAAATATATAAATATTTTTGGGAAAAACAAAACTGATAAATACAAAAAAAATCAATTCTTAAAAAATAGAACTGATGAAAAACTGGAAAAAAAAATACCAAATAAAAACAAAAAATATTAAAATATGGAAAAATAAAAAATACAAAATATTCCAAAAAATCAAAAAATGAGGATAAATCTTAAACAATGAAAAAAGACAAAAACAAAAACTATACAAATTTGAAAATAAAAGTCACTCTTAAAAAACTAGAAAAGATTATTAAAAAGATGAAAAAAATATGAATAAGAACTAAAAAAATGGAAACAAAAAACAAAATATTAAAAAGATTATTAATTAATAACCTCCGTTCTTAAAAGATAGAATTCTCATGCTTGACGTCATTTTCGAAAATAAATGTTTATAATCTAAAGTAGGTTTTCATCTTAATTTTTTTCTGGAAAAAAAATATCTTTTAACAAATGTCCGGTTAGTCCTGAACTATCCAGCCATTTAACTTATGGCATGTTTTTTAAACCGTATTTGGAGCTAGATAACTGTAACTAATATTATATTATTTAATATTTTATAATAATTATAATCTTAATTAATAATTATCTTAGTTAATAATTATTATTATTATATTTTATTAATATTAATTAATAATAATTTAATCATATTATAATTATAGTTTAATTTATATTTATAATAATTTTAATTAATAATTTAGTAATCATCATTATAGTCTTACTTAATAATTTATTAGTCATGACTATTATCGTAATTATTTATTTATTTATTCTAGCTGAAATTGTAAATCTTGGTACAAATTTATTTTTATCACATGTATTACTTAAACGAATAACTTAAATATTACTAAACGTGTCAAAAATCCAAAAATAAATTGTAAAACATGTATGTCGAAGTATGGTCCGGGTTCGGTGGCTGCCACCGCCTTTGTCGATTATCTAGGAATAGGCTTCCATAATTTTTATTGGACGTCTTGAGGAAAAAAAAGAATAAGTAAAAAAGCTTCAAACATTAAATGAGAGCAAATAAGTAAAAAAAAAGGGAATATAAAAAAAATTTGCAGTTGGATTTGAGATTTGTAGGTAAGAAAAGCTTCAATACATTAAATGAGAGCAAATAAGTAAAAAAAAATATATAAAAAAAATAAATATTATTTTCCTTCCAACCAACCGGTCAAAAAATAGAAAATATAAACTTAGGTTTTATGTTTCAAACAAACATTCTTATATATAGAGAATGAAAGAGAGCCAGCAGCCACAATGTAAACATTAAGGGTATTTTGGGGAGTCCACATTTTTTTATATCCAAAATATGAGCTCTAACGGCTAGTTCTAACGTCATTTTGACGGAAAGGGGTATTTCGAGCAAAACCGGTTTTGCGAGAGGTGCAAACTGCTTAAGTTTTCTAAAAGGTCTTATTTTGCGAACGAGGCAACTCTAAGGAGGATTTAAATGCACTTTACGACATGGCATATATGTGTACTAGTCTATTTTGAAATGTGTACCAGTCTATTTTGAAAAGTTTGTTGTCTGTCTGTCAACACAAATACAATACTGATACTTACGTGCAGATGTAAGGAGTGTATACGTACGTATTTTACTTGGAGATGCAAGATCACAGAAGCATTCAGATCTGTTGACGCTAAAAATTGAAGGATCAATGCTACCATAATCCGATGGATAAAGAGAGTGACAGTGAAAAGATTCGCAAAGGAAATTCGCAACTCAGGCCCAGGAAGTTAGGAACTTCCTACCGGCCTCAGAGAGTGATAGTGCAAAGAATAAGAGACGCGGTTGGAACCATTCTAAAAATACTTCATTCAATTAGTAGACAATTATGTTATTTGGCTCCTAAATTTTTTAGATGATGCTATCTTCCATTATGTGACATCTGACATAGAAATGACATGACAGCTGACATGTCATGTTTAACCCAAAAAATTAATTATCCAAAAATTTTTATTGTTAATGTTAATACTAATGCTAGTGCTAATGTTACTTTAGTTTAATGTTAATATGAATTTTAATGTTAATAAATATTAATATATTAATATTAATATTAATATTCATGTTAATTTGATATTTTTGGGAAGATTTATGAAATGCCCAAAAACTAAAAAAGTTTTATGTAAAACCCACCGCTAAAAAAACTTTCATCGCGTGCCCAGAATTAGAGAAACTTATCCAAAGCGGGTTCCAAATGACCCTTTTGCCCTTCCTTTTAATTTATTGGAAACACCCACAAAACTGCTCTTAAAAAAACGTTTCAATACTCCATCTTCTTCCATACGCTGCTCACTTTCGAATCTAGGTTTTCTCCTCAAACATCTTCAAAAACTCGTCGAAAAATTTCGGAAAGACCGGGACGAACGACAAAAGTGCTAAAACGGAGGTCCAAACATCATTTTTTGCGAATCTAAAATTTCGAAAGGCCGGTGGACGGTGAAGCTGTTACTTTTAGTCTCCTCGACGATACGCTCATTTTGCGACAAACGGGACCTCGTTTCGACCTCCCAGTCAAAAGTTATGGCCCTCCAAAGTTTCAGCTAACCATAAAATGCAGGAGAATGGCATTCTCCGTCTTAATTTACACGGAGAATGACCATTCTCCGTCTTAATTAGGACGGAGAATGACATTCTCCGTCTTAATTTACACGGAGAATGGCATTCTCCGTCTTAATTTACACGGAGAATGACCATTCTCCGTCTTAATTAGGACGGAGAATGACATTCTCCGTCTTAATTTACACGGAGAATGGTCATTCCAGTGTTAAAACGCAGGAGAATGACCATTCTCCGTGTTAGAAACACGGAGAATGCCATTCTCCGTGTTAAATGAAACGGAGAATGTCATTCTCCGTGTTAAATAAAACGGAGAATGGCATTCTCCGTCCTAATTAAGACGGAGAATGGCCATTCTCCGTGCTAAATTAAACGGAGAATGACCATTCTCCGTCTTAATTAGGACGGAGAATGCCATTCTCCGTGTAATTTATCACGGAGAATGGTCATTCTAGTGTTAAAACGCAGGAGAATGACCATTCTCCGTGTTAGAAACACGGAGAATGCCATTCTCCGTGTTAATTAGGACGGAGAATGCCATTCTCCGTCTTAAATAAAAGAATGCTATTCTCCGTCCTAATTAAGACGGAGAATGACATTCTCGGTCCTAATTAAGACGGAAACGGAGAATGTCATTCTCCGTGTTAATTAGGACGGAGAATGGCATTCTCCGTCTTAAATAAAACGGAGAATGGCATTCTCCGTCTTAAATAAAACGGAGAATGCCATTCTCCGTCCTAATTAAGACGGAGAATGACATTCTCGGTCCTAATTAAGACGGAAACGGAGAATGTCATTCTCCGTGTTAATTAGGACGGAGAATGGCATTCTCCGTCTTAAATAAAACGGAGAATGGCATTCTCCGTCCTAATTAAGACGGAGAATGCCATTCTCCGTCCTAATTAAGACGGAGAATGGTCATTTCCAGTATTAAAACGTGTAATTTAGTTTTTTCAGGAATAAAGAGTTTCGTTCTTCTTTCAAAGCGATGATAATTCTTATGGAAAAGAAGAAGAAAGATATTCTCTCCACAATTGAAGATCTGAGTTCAAATGTCTCCACGATGAAGATGATGATGATGGTGATGATGATGACGAGCGATGATCTGAGTTCGACTGAAGAAAAACACACCGAACTACGAACGATCTTTGCGATCTCTGCTGAATATGAGAGCAATGGAATTCAGATTTCCCGTGAAGAAAGAAGACGAAAATCGCAATCCAGATCTGAGTTTTTTGAATTCAAATACATATAGATGACCAATTCGCGCGGAGGGTAGTTTCGGTATTATAAAAATAGCAGTTTCTAGCGGGTGGCATCTAAAAGGGAATCTTGGAATATTTAACGTAAAAATACTTAATTCTGGGTATTTCATAAAACTTATCCAGCGGGTGGGCATTTCATAAAAGCCCACCCCGAAATTGGGTTTTCAGCAATTTCCAGTAATATTAATTTAATTATTAATGTTAATCAACCATGTCATATGCCACACAATGAAAGATGGTATCACCCAAATTGTTTGGGAGCCAAATAGCATTTTGGATTAGCTGATATTGCATATCATATAAACCTTGTCGATCTCTTGGTCATAATTGATGGCGCGCTTCTACTTTCTTCTTCTTCTTGCTCTTCTCCTTCTGCTGCAATCCGCTCCTACGGCCACAGCCGAGGATTCTCTTTATCGCTTATGCGAAGGCAACAACTACACCGGCAACAGCAGCTTCCAGTCCAACCTCAAATCCCTCCTGGTCTCCCTCTCCAGCTCCAACTCATCCTACTTCACCGACTCCATGGGCGACTCCGACATGGCCTACGGCCTCGTCATGTGTCGAGGCGACGTAGACTCCAAGGACTGCAAGGACTGCATCAAAGCCGCATCGAACAACATAACCCAACTCTGCCCGCAGTCCATGAAGGCCATAGTGTGGTACGACTACTGCCAGCTCCGCTACTCCGACAGCCTCTTCTTCACCTCCTTCTCCAAAAGCCTCTTCTTCAACTCCTCCGACAAGGGAGTATTAATGTTCAACCTTGGAAGCCAACAGGATACCGGCAAGTTTAATGCGACGGTGAAGGTGTTCATGGGGGAGGTTGCCGATGACGCAGCTTTTAATTCTTCTCCGTCCATGTTTGCTACCGGGATGATCAAATACAAGATCAACTTGCCGGCGATTTATGGGCTGGCTCAGTGCACCAGGGAGCTCACTCCGGACACATGCAGCCGGTGTCTGCAGAGAATTATTACTAATTATTGGGATGCAGGCTATGGTGGGAGTAGAGGAGGAAGGTTTCTTGATTACAGTTGTAATTTTAGGTACGAGGCCTATACGTTCTTCACGGGGGATCCCACTATTTCGCTCGACACAACTATTGCTCCAACTGCAGAAACTGAGGGAGAAAGTGGCAAAGGTAAGGAATTCCTACTTACATTTGGTAAAGGTTTTTCATATTTTGGGTATCTGCACTCTCAGAGGCATTCTTTACATGGCTAAATTACCATATCCTAACTATAGGGGTAGGATAATTTTGACGCTTTTAACTTTTCATTGTTTCAATTTTGGCATTCCAAACTTCATAAATTGTTGTTTTAAAACACATTTCGTCAATTTTGAAGCACGTCGAGACAACTACAAAAACTATCTCATGGTACAAAAACTCAATTTAATTATTTGTATTGCCAGATATACTTGTATTCACTAGACATAACCACCCCTGTCTCGGAGGTGCGATTCTTTTCTGTCCATGGCCTGGATGACATATATAGTACTAGAAGAACCTTTGTCCTTTGAAATGTTCAATTGCCGATTCTTTCCTAGACTGCAACAAAATCTGTCCTCCAAATTAAGTACCCATTTTGTGCATTCCCACAAATTATTCCCGTCATTTTATCTAAACAAGCAATTGTGAAAAAAAAAACGTGATCCTCATCTTATTTATGAGCTTCCCACCGTTCATGAATTTCCAATAATAGTATCTTGTTTTTTTTTTTTTTTTTTTTTCTAACAATGAAACTAATTATTTTTGCTGTAGGAAAGAAGAAAAACATTGGAAAAGTCCTCAGTATCGTGATCCCTTCAGTAGTTGGTTTGGCACTTGTAATCACACTATTTATTTGCTTATTGCGGAGAAGATCATTGAAGGCTACTGTTCTCGGAAGGGGTACGTATGATATTAAGCTAAAGTTAGAGAAACATCATTTCCTTCTTACAGTTCAACAAACCAAACGAGCTTCCCATGAAGGAAGAGTAAGAGTAAAACCTGTGATCATAGATATGACAAGTTAATTCTTACAAAGATCCACAATATTGTCCCTTGTAACGCGAAGTTTGATACTCATACTTAACATTTAATTGATCAAATGTACTATGCTCTCTGTTAGGCATTGCTGACCTTGAAGACATCACAAGAGGTGAATCTTTGTTATTCAACTTCTCCGTCCTCAAAGCTGCTACCGATGACTTCTCTGATTCGAATAAGCTCGGACAAGGTGGATTTGGTGCAGTTTACAAGGTGCTACTTCGCTTTGCAATTATGTCATTTATCTTTTGTTCTACAAAAAGCACATGAAATATCATGATGTATCCTAACAAGAAAAAGAGAGGCATACTATGTACAGGGAACACTGCCTGATGGAGAAGAGATAGCTGTGAAAAGGCTCTCTGCAAACTCTAACCAAGGAATAGAGGAGCTCAAGAATGAACTCTTGTTGGTTGCCAAACTTCAGCACAAGAATCTTGTTAGGCTTCGAGGCGTTTGCTTGGAACAAGAAGAAAAACTAGTCGTCTACCAATATGTGCCAAACAGAAGCTTGGACACCTTCTTGTTTGGTATTGCTCTGTATCAAAAAATATCCAACTTAAAGATTCAGTCGTATTGAAAATTAAGTTCCTGACATCTTTTCTTCCTCGTTTAACTAATTGTATCGTCCATGAAAGACCCTGTCAAACGCGTTCAATTAGATTGGGGAAGAAGGTTTAACATCATTGGAGGAATAGCTCGAGGCCTCCGGTACCTGCACGAAGAGTCTCATCTAAAAGTGATACATCGAGACCTGAAAGCCAGCAATGTATTGTTGGACTCGGACATGAACCCGAAAATCGCAGACTTTGGTTTGGCAAGGTTATTTGCAGTAGATGAAACGCAGTGCACGGGTCGAGTTGTTGGCACTTTGTAAGTAAAACTCTCAATATTATGTCGTTAGGGATATAAACTATCACGTTGTTTGGTGCCCTAGTAATTTTGTTCAAATGTGGTGATTTGCAGTGGTTACATGGCGCCAGAGTACGCTATGCATGGGCTATTTTCTGTCAAACTGGATGTGTTTAGCTTTGGGGTTCTACTTCTAGAGATTGTGACTGGAAAAAAAAACAACCCGAATGACCTCCTAAGCTATGTCAGTATACATTTTACTACTGGTATTTGTATCTCTATTACTCTGTGCTACTAGTACATTTTGACTAGGCTTATAAACATAGAATTCAAGTTGAAAGAAAAATGAACACAAATGGAACATTCAAGCTGGTAGAAATGAATCAAACAAAAATGTAGACTCTGAAGTGAACAGAAAATGTAGTACTAGTATCAGATCCATAGTTGGAGTGGTACATGTTATCTGATTCAAGTTGAGTCGCACCGACGCCACAGATATGACACGAAATGGAGACACGGATAGGACACATATTTTTTCTGTATCCTAGTATGGTTTGGAGTTCCGGATTTTTATCCAATACCGAACAACGACACGGGTATGGATGCAGACATGATATAGGAATGGGATAAATATATTTTCAAATAAGGTACAAGGGTAATGTATGTTGAACGAGCAGAGATACGGACATGGGTACGGACACGATGCAGATATGGACATCATTTTGCTGTACCTGTGCAACATAGGTGTCTGATACACGTCCGACACGATACAACCCATATTTTTTAGCGTCCATGCATCAACGGATTCAACCGTTTCCTTATTCTATCAATTTATCGACTGACGATTTCTCGACATGCAGACATGGAAGCACTGGAGGGAAGGAACAGCGCTAGAGATCGTCGACCCATCTTTGGGCGAGAACTTTTCAAGAGATGAGGTGCTGAGATGCATCCAAATAGGACTGCTATGTATTCAAGATGTTCCTGCCGATAGGCCTTCCATGTCATCGATCGTCCAGATACTATACAGTCCGTCTGTGTCTATCCAAGCTCCTCTGCAATCTACACTGGCCGGGTCTGGAACAAGCACTTCCGATTCGTCTGTGTCAACCAGACGATTCATCTTGGGTTCTGGTGTTCGGTCCCAAGTTTGTCAAGTAGCAAATTCTGATGACGTTGTTTCAATTTCACCAGCAGATCCTATGTTATCTATAATCTGAGAGCTCAGAGGGGAACTATTTTAATGGAAGCCACAATTCTTTTGATGTAGCTCATCATCACTATCAGTGAATACTTCTGGGCAAGAACAATATTATTTGAGAAACTAGCCTGATATATATGAAAACAATTTCTGTCTTCATGATTTGTTTTGTTGAACTGAAGTTAGGAACTGATCGCTCTTTTCCTAGTAGAAATTTTACTTATATTACATCATAAACTTTGATAAATGAGGAAAGTAAGCAAGTTTGGTTCCAGTTATGAAAAACATAAAATAAATGATCAGGTATGTTGCATAGGAAATCTCCTATATTTAACATATATCAATGTACCTTCATCTAGTTTTAGTATAGTTCTCCTAAACTAAACTACTAAAATTTAGTTTATGGAGGATCATGATTCATATGTTGGACGTTATATTCTATATTTTCGAGAATCAAATTTCAAGTAATTAAATTTATGAAAAATTACATTCCCATCTTTGGTGACTATATAAATATTCCCCAAAAAAATGATAAAAAAAAAAAAAAGGAAAAAAAAAAAAAAAAAAACTCCAAAAAAAATAACGTCAAAAAGGAAAACGACAAAAGACGATCAAAAAAAAACGACAAAAACAAAAACAAAAACAAATCAAAAAATCAAATAAAAGCCCAAAAAATCCAAATAAATTTAAAGAAGAAATTCTGACTATGTGTTGGTGCCATTGCAGGAGCTCGCATAACTGAAGCTTGAACGTTGCGAAGCGCTTCGACTTTCGGTCCGATCAAATACTTGGTGGGAGGTACACTCTACTATTATAACGCCGCTTAGAAACGGCTCAAAAATGAGCCACCTATGACGTAGGTATATCATCAATTATTAATATAAAAAAAAAAGAGATACCGCATATGTTTTCTTCTCTCGTAGTTGAGAAAAAATTAAAACCACTTGAACATATAAAAAAATCCTAAATATAATCAAAATTTAAATTATATTGAAACTAACTACATGATATTATCTAATTAAATGCATATACAAAATATTAAAAATATATTTATAGCAAATCATAATTAAATTATATTTTAATATCTTAATATAATTTAAAATTTTATCTTATTTTTTTATAATATTAATTTTTTTTGATATTTGTATTCCTACACACATGAATATGGCTAGTATAATTAATTGAAAAGGAAGCGCCTACTTTTCAGAATTCAGATACCTAGCGATGCAGGTAGGCTCCAACCATGTTGCCGTGTATGTATGGTCAACGATGGGTCACAACATTATACAATAAGATGACAACAACACAGATCCGATACTGAATTTTTTTGTTGAGGTGTCCTTCCTACGAGTAGAAGATCAATTCCCGAGAGAAAATTCGAACTTGTGTTTTAAGCGCCGGGGTTGCAACCATGAGGCTACAACCCCACCGACTAATTGGGAGTATCTGAAATGTGTCAACACAGATACAATATGGACACTTAATGTTATGGATATTTGGAGTGAACCTATTACACGTCAAGTTGGCAAGATCAGGAAGCATTAGAGCAGTAGAACCATTGACGCTGTAAGTCAAGGATCAATGCTATACTAATCCAGAAAGCGAACCTCCCAACGACTCTTAGCCATGCCCATGGTCGGAATAGTTCGAAGTGAAGAAAATTCATAGCTCAGAAACTTCCTACTGGTGGTGGTAGGGACAGTCCCGAAGAAAAAAGAGTTACACGCGTTTGGAACAATACCAAAAGGTTAGGTGAGGTTAAGTGAAGGGGAGTTAATTGAGGAGAAGTATAGTCAATATATAACCTTGCTTTGGATTGGAGAGAGAGAGTTAAGTGGAGTGTGTTTAATAATTTCGTCTTGAATTGAAGGTTTTGTGAGATGAGAATTAACAAAATTTAATAGTTACCAAAATTACTTATTACTTATGTCATAAAATTAAATTTGATTGAAATTTTAATTAAAACTTGTCAAAATATCTTGGCAAATAAGGAAGATAGGGACCAACACGTTGAAATCATGAAAAAATGAAAAAAAAAAAAAGAAATCATAATATTTTATATGATAAATAAGAGTTATATATTACTTTTTAAACAAAATTTCTCACCCTTAATCCTCCCTGTCTCTCGAACCTAATCAAAAATGGCTTGCTTCCGCTCTCTTCTTCTTCTTGTTGTTGTTGCTGCTCTTCTTCTTCTTCTGCGATCCGCTCCTACGGCCACGGCCGAGGACTCTGTCTTCCACTTTTGCGATGGCAGCAACTACACCGCCAACAGCAGCTTCCATTCCAACCTCCGAACCCTCCTCGCTTCCCTATCCGCCTCCAACTCATCCTACTCCACCGGCGCCGTGGGCTCCTCCGACCAGGCCTTCGGCCTCGTCCTCTGTCGAGGTGACGTCGACCCCAACGACTGTGAAACCTGCATCGAAGCAGCATCGAAGAACATAACCCAGCTCTGCGTGCAGTCCAGGCAGGCCATCGCGTGGTACGACCACTGCCAGCTCCGCTACTCCGACGTCCGTTTCTTCTCCTCCTCCGATGCGCCAAAGGTAGCACTATTGGTAAACGGCTACAACCAAACGGATCCCGAGACGTTCACGGCTGCCGCGAAGGAGCTGATGGGAAAGGTTGCCGACCGTGCGGCCCATAATTCGTCTTCGCTCTTGTTCGCCACCGGGATGATGAAGTACAGGAGGGACTTGCCGGCGATCTATGGGCTGGCGGCGTGCACCAGGGACCTCTCTGCGGACGTATGCAGTCAGTGTCTGCATCAGAATCTTGATAGGTACTGGAACAGTAGTAATGCGGCAAGTAAAGGGGAGAGGATGCTTGGTTACAGCTGCAATTTTAGGTACGAGGTGTATACTTACTTTGCTGGGGATCCCACTGTTTCGCTCGACACAACTATTTCTCCGTCACCGTCACCGTCACCGTCGCCGTCGCCGCCACCACCACCCATTCTATCTCCTCCTCCTGAGACTCAAAGTGGTGAAGGTGAGGAATTCCTACTTACATTTGTAACTTGTTTAGTAGTTTTGCTAATTATCTTTAATGAAACACGGGAAATTTATTTCCACAGTTTTGTTTATTAAAAATAAATTCTGAAAATAACATGTTCAAGTTCATCCCCATCTACAAATGCAATATCAGTATCATGATTGTTTTTTTTCCCTTTCTAGAATGGAACTAATGAATTTGTTTGGTAGTAGGAAATAAGAAAGACATTGGTAAGGCCCTAACTATCGCGATCCCTTCAGCAGTTGGTTTGGCACTTGTAATCACTCTATGCATTTGCTTATGGCGGAGAAGATGCTCAAAGGTTATTATTCTGGGAAATGGTATGATACTTCACCGATCTTGTACTTTTCCTCTTCTTCTTGATCTTCTTGGTCCAACCAAGCACATCAAGAAGAAGAACTTGGGCTAAAAACTGGGAGGAACACCATTTCCATCAATTTTCAGCAAACCACACAAAATTCCTAAATAAAGGCAGACCAAATTTCCCTTGACGCTAAAGTGTTGATAGTATAATGAAATCATTAAACTGTTTTCGATGCTAAGAGTAAGAGTATCATGTGATCATAATCATAGAATTATGATATTCATAACAAACATTAAATTTACCACCATGGGGGTTTCTAGTGGTAACATAAGTAACAGTAATTAAATGGGAGAGGATCTCGGTCCTAACAGCCAGGATGAAGACAGTTATTAATGGCTGACCTTATTAAAAAAAAAAAGAAAACTAACGTTACATTTTAATGCTCTTTGTTAGGCATTATTGATATTGACGAGATGACAAATGCTGAATCAGTGTTATGTGACCTGTCCATCCTCAAAGCTGCTACAGATAACTTCTCTGATTCGAATAAGCTCGGAGAAGGTGGATTTGGTGCAGTCTATAAGGTGCTACTTTGCTTTGCAATGCGGATTTGTTTACAAAAGTCAATGCAATCAACTAGATCTCAATTTATTCTCATGTATCTTAACAAGAACAAAACATTTCATATGTACAGGGAACACTGCCTGATGGACAAGAGATAGCTGTGAAGAGGCTCTCTGCAAGCTCTAAACAAGGAATAGGAGAGCTCAAGAATGAACTCTTGTTGGTTGCTAAACTTCAGCACAAGAATCTTGTCAGGCTTCGAGGCGTTTGCTTGGAGCAAGAAGAAAAGCTACTCGTCTACGAATATGTGCCAAACAGAAGCTTGGACACCTTCTTGTTCGGTACTGCCATTAGCTGTACCGAAAAATCTCACTTGAATCACTAGTAACTTTTGATTAATGGTTCATTCATATTGAAAGTTCAAGTACCTGATATCTTTTCATCCTACTAACTGTCTTGGCCATGAAGATCATGTTAAACGCGTTCAATTAGATTGGGAAAGAAGGTTTAACATCATTGGAGGAATAGCTCGAGGCCTCCGGTACCTGCACGAAGAGTCTCATCTAAAAGTGATACATCGAGACCTGAAAGCCAGCAATGTATTGTTGGACTCCGACATGAACCCGAAAATCTCAGACTTTGGTTTGGCAAGATTGTTTGCAGTAGATGAAACGCAATGCACCACTAGTCGAGTTGTTGGCACTTTGTAAGTAAAATTCTCAATACTATATGTCGTTATGGATAAACGCTCATTTTTGGTGCCTAGTAATTTTGTTGGAGTGTGGCGATTTGCAGTGGTTACATGGCGCCAGAGTACGCAATGCGCGGGCGATTTTCTGTCAAACTGGATGTGTTCAGCTTTGGGGTTCTACTTCTAGAGATTGTTATTGGAAGGAAAAACAGCAACCCCAATGAGGCTGAAAATGCTCAAGACCTGCTAAGCTATGTCAGTATACATTTTACTACTGGTACATGTATCAGTATCTATTACTCTAGGCTATAAGTACATTTTGGCTAAGTTTATAGAAAAACAAAGAATCAAAGTAGAAAGAAAAGCACCCAAATGGAATATACAAGCTGGTAGAAATGAATAAAAAAAATGTAGACTCTGAAGTGAACAGAAAAATTAAGTAGTACTAGTATCAGATCCATAGTTGGTGTGATACATGTTATCTGATTCAAGTTGAGTCTCACCGATACGGATACGACACATCATGGAGACACGGATAGGGCACTTATTATTGTCTCCTAGTGTGGTTTGGATTTCGGGGTTGTATCCAATACATAGTCAGACACGGACATGGGTACTGATGGAGACACGATACGGATACAGACATCATGTTTTCCGTATCCGTGCAACAAAGCTGTCCGAAACGATACAACACAATTTTTTGGGTTTCCGTGTATCCTCGGATTCAACCGTTTCCTTAGCCAAAATTCTATCAATTTATAGACTGATGATTTCTCGACATTCAGACATGGAAGCACTGGAGCGAAGGAACAGCGCTAGAGATCGTCGACCCATGTTTGGGCGAGAACTTTTCAAGAGACGGGGTGCTGAGATGCATCCAAATAGGACTGCTATGTGTTCAAGATGTTCCTGCCAATAGGCCTTGTAATGCCCCGCTCCGCACGAGGCATTTGGTTGGCTTGTTAGATGGGATCAGAATGTTGGACCGTGACTTATGTTGGAGATCAGGAGAATTGAGACTGATGCAGTCTCTCTTAGCTGGCTAGACAGAATGGGTATTGAAACGTGGCTCGCTGGTGGAGCTACGCTTAGTGGAATTTTGGGTGAGTGGAACTGTCCTCCCTCCTCCTTACTCCTTCATGCTTAATAAATGAAGTATTGAAATGCTATAAATTGTCCCTAATTGTCCCATGTTATAGTTGCTGAATAATAGAGATGCCTATGTTGAGAATTATTGAAATGTACAACACATTGAACTGCTAATGTGATTCGATGCCTGAGATTGAATTGATAACATTGCCCCTTATGCTTAATGCTGCTGAAACGATAAAACACTTGATTAATGAGATGCCTTGTGAATGATGGAATAAGAAATGAACTGGCTGTGCTATCGACCCAATGAACTGAATGAAACACTAGAATCATGTACTCTCTGTATAACTGTTACAAGAATATGAAATGTTGCCTGTCCCTTATAAGAAATGAATGAATGAATAAATGTCCCTGTCAAATGAATGAATGAATAAATGTCCCTGTCAAATGAATGAATGTTACTTTCCTCTTAAGAAAGAAATGTTGTGAGATGCGTTGCAATGAAGCAAGGATTGAGAAATGATAAAGCTGGGATCGCTGAGATCACCAAATGAAATGATGGTAATGATGAAATGAATAAGTCATTGAATATGACTAATGATGCACTGTTGCCTTTACTTCCTTTATATATTTATACCATTATGTTCACAATCGAGTCGGACACGCATTCGCATGGTCATGGACAACTTGTATACAAGGTTTGAGTAATAATTTCCTCGAACGGTTCCTAGGATCCTGGGGACCGATTCGGCCTAGGAGGAAATAATGATGAGTGCTATGGGAGCACGGGTAAGGCGGGGTGGCATAGAGGCTCGCCACCTACTATGCTGACCGCATTATCTTGAAATGAAATGAAATGAGAAGAGTCCATATGGTTTAACAACACCAGTGACCATGTAGTCAGGATGCATGCTAATGAATGTTTTGTGCAGGCAGAGTAAGTATATCGAATAACCTGTATTTGATGCAGGTGTGAGAAGTCGGCTATCGGTAAGAAATCACATAATTGTGATATTGTATAAGTTGGTTTAACTTGCCTGCTTAACATGTTCAATTGAGTATGCTAGAAAGATATCTTGCTCTAAATAGTGCTCAAACATAACATCTATGCTAAATGATGCTTAAAGTGAGAATTGTTATAATATGTTTAAGATGTTAATGTTAACGATGCCTTAATGACGCCTTGCATGATAACACCAAGAATGCTATAATGATATGTTCACATGAATGTTGCTAAGACATGTTTACATACTTCAATGCTTCTGCTCAAGAACTGTAAACTGATGCTAGGCCCCAAGTAGAAAGATCACTCTAATAAATGCTTGCTTAAATGATCACTTTAAATGTTGGTTTATGCGAGTGGGTTGGATTCTGCTCGCCAGTACATAGATGATGTACTGACCCATTTGTGGGCAGGTGCTCGTGCCTGGAATGTTCTACACACGAAGATTAGCTGGATTGGTTCCGCGGCATCGAAGATTTGTTGGCATACAGAAGCTCTCCTTGTACAAGATGATGTCTTCTGTCTATAAAGGGCATAATGTATGGAACATTGAAATCAGTTGTACCAGTGAGATTGTAAGCCGAGTCAGTGTATCGAGTTGTAATCCATTGTATCCAAATATCAAATGTAAGCTGTATAGCATTGTTCAGTTGGTTTCTATTGTAAAGTGAGATGTGCTGTAATCATTGTATTTCAATAAAAGTCTTGTACTCTTCTTCAATTATCAACAAAGAGAATGAAGTTCTATATATCTCTGTGTGGCTTCAAGTTACTCTTTTCTCCGCTGCTATAATAAAGTGATGTGCTTCTATTCAATGAGAAAGATTGTCCTCATTACATTCAATTTATCTGCTTCTGCCGCTGCGATGTGTTCCTATTTGGAGAATAATCGATTATTGTACCATCTTTGCCTTGTACAAGTGCAATACCAGACTTGTACGCATCACGCCCAGCGAGACGATCGATTCTAAGAGATAAATAGTGAAAATGACTCTACGAATCGGGCGGTGACAAATTGGTATCAGAGCACGGCTTTACGTCCTTGGTCTCTTCTTTGATTCATTTTAAATCAAAGTTGCATCGACGATTAACCAAGTTGCTTCCGCGATCACTCAACGTTGCTTCCGTGATTAATTCAAGATTGCTTCCTCCGCGATTATGCTGTTGTTGTCCTGTAATCATCCTAATTTGTTCATGTCTGAATGATCATTGACCCTCTTGGCTGCTCACTGGATGTTCCATACAATAAGTCTATATATGAGATGCCCCTGAATGAATGATTATGGTTGGTTTGGACACCAATGACCCAACAATGACTCGATGCCATAGTATGCTATATTGTGAATGCTGTTTGGAATGTGGGAATAAAGGAAATGACTAAGTATGCGCAACAAGTTAAGAATTGTATGTGATGTTGGAAAAGAATTGGGAATGAAATGATGAATGAGTTAAACAGAACTATTGAATTGACTCGTGTGCTAGCTACTGCTTTTGAGACCCTAAGAATGTTGGCTTGTGATATTGAGACCCCCGATGTTGGCTAAGTGTTGTGATCATTATAGATCATGTATGTCCGGAATAAATTTGAGTTGGTATTGTTTAAGGATGGCTTCGTTTCTGAGTGGTATATTGCCTCTACCACCTCAGAACGAGATATTGTTGACCCTTTCCATGGGATAGCAATGAGACTATCTGTAGGTACTGGTAGTACCGAGACTTAGCTGGGATCATGTATTGTTGCTATGACTCGAGTGTCCCTTCACAGTGATAATGTGGGGAGATTGTCGGAGATTATAACTGGTGACTTGGTTAGGAATTGTTTAGTCGAGTGATGACTCAGACTAGTGAACCGTTAGTATGTTATGGATAAATGGATTTGGCTAGAATGTTTGGCTTAGAACATCTGAATGTTGACTTCGATTGGTTGGAGGTAAATCAATGTGGCTAATACAAAGTTGGTTGCGTAGCTAAAAGTTTTGAAAATATCGTCGGTAAACCAAGGAATTTGGAGATCTATGCTTTGACCCTAAGGTGTAATAGATGTTATCCATCTTGATCACCAAAGGATAGTCGTTGCCTAGTTGCATGTATGTTGAAGAACCTAATGGAATTGGAAAAGTAACAAGTAGCAAGCCTGAATATTGTGTTGCTTAGAGGATGGTTAAGTGATACATAAATTGTCGGATTGAATGGATAAACTATTTGACCAGTGCTGTATGCGATTTAAGAATGCCCGTGAGATGGTTTGATGATTGAGAAAGGAATGGGATTGAGAAATTTCAAACGTGTTGGATAATGTCGGTATAGGTGATTGTTGGTTGGAATATGATTGTTGGCTTATAACTTAGTGGAATGACTCTGTCATATGGACCGAATATGATTCCATAGTTTGTTACGACTATCGGAACCGATGACCCTTAATAGGCCTTGGCTTATGGGTTCGTGTGGATATAAAGGAAATTGGAATAGAAATTGGATCATTGGAAATTTACTTGATGGATTATTAGAACGATAAAGATCGTATGTCGGATTGGGAATTAACCGTAATGTTAATAGAGCGATCTTCGATCACTGGGTAAGTCTAGAATGAGCCTCTGTGGGAATTATTTCCTTGAGGAAGACCCGGGATAGATAGACTTGACCCTAGCGACCAGTTGATGAGTTACCAATGCTGGCTTAGCCCAATTGGAGATTTATTATTCGGCCTGAGTTGAAACCCATATATTTGGGTAGTGTGCCTTAGAACTGTTGGTTGCTTGTTGGCCCTAAGAATAAGAAACTAGTATAACCCTAGTATTCGTCCACTCTAGGGAAGTCACCTAAATGATTAGGTATAGCTGTCGGTATAGCTAACCATTGAGACTGGACCAAATAGATGGCCGTTGGCGACCCATAGAATAAACCTTGTGGCATTTGAACGAGAGATGGATGATTTTGACCTAAGAATGATATATTGTATGTATGCTCCAATATAAACCTTAGAGATGTTTGACCCTTGAGGATTATGTGTCGCCTATAGCGGGACTAGAATCGTGGGATGAGACGTGAGTTGTATGTATCGAATGGTGAATTATATAAGATGAAATTGACTGCTCATGACGGGAATGTTGGATCGGTATCGATAGTTTGTTGATGTCGGATTGTATCATTTAGAAAAGTGGAATTGCCTCGGTGAAAATATTGTTGGATTCGAAAAGGATATGATTGCATGTTGTGAACTCTTGATGTGATTGGCTCTAAGATTTGACCTTGATTGAATGCTAGAAACATTATGCTCGGATAGAGAGCTTAACCAAGTTGTCCCTGATGTAAAGTGTTGTGGCCTGGAAGATAGTGATTGTGGCAAGGTGAATAAAGTAATAAGTCAATTGAAAGGATGCTAAGTCGAATTTGGGAAAGAGAGTTGTATTGTGGCTGATCGAATTATACTATCATGGAAGTTGGCTGAAGTACATATGTTTTGGGGACGCCTAAATGTGTATGGATCCAGCCGAAGTGATTGGTTTGCGACTGAGATACATTGTGGTAAAAATTTATCGTACTAGCCAGACTTTGGCTGAATACATATGTTTGGGACGCCTAAAATATGTGTGTGGATCCAAATGAAGCGATGTGTTTGCGACCAAGATAGAATGCAAGGAAAATGTTGTGAATCAATAGAAGTTGCAAGTATTTGAAAAAGGAAAGATGGAATGAATCATTGATGGATTAAATGATACAGTTGGATAACTATTTTGGAATGATCAAGTGGGCTAAAATGAATATTGAATTGAAGCTGAATAAGTACTCATTATGATTAGTGAATCTAGTAGATGAGTTATTTCCTTAAGTTTCGAGGACGAAACTTTTCTGAGTGGTATTGTAATGCCCCGCTCCGCACGAGGCATTTGGTTGGCTTGTTAGATGGGATCAGAATGTTGGACCGTGACTTATGTTGGAGATCAGGAGAATTGAGACTGATGCAGTCTCTCTTAGCTGGCTAGACAGAATGGGTATTGAAACGTGGCTCGCTGGTGGAGCTACGCTTAGTGGAATTTTGGGTGAGTGGAACTGTCCTCCCTCCTCCTTACTCCTTCATGCTTAATAAATGAAGTATTGAAATGCTATAAATTGTCCCTATGTCACGACCCGCACCCACTGTTAGGGTACGAGAACGTAACAACGCCCAGCCTACGCCGCAGTGTCGGCGGTAGAACGCTGTCCTAGGTCAATCATCTAACAATACCAAAGTACCTGTACAGTTTATACTCTCCGAATGGAGGTGACATAACAATATACATCTCATCACATCTAGGTAGAAGAACGAAAGACAGAAGATAGATAGTAACTCAAAGAGAACCATAGCATAGATGAAATAAGACTAAGTGTCTAAGATACATAACATCCAGAATGTCAACTCATAATACAAGACTAGAGTCTATACATAACTCAACATCTCAAAATACAACTCAGAATGTGAGACAAAATGTAAATATAGAAAAGACTGCCTAGGCTAAACTGGTCTAGACTACTGGAACAACATCCTCAGCTGCAGGTGGATCCTGCTGAGGGTCCACAACATAAGTATCATCTAGTCCTGCTCCATAATAGGTAGACACCAGTCCTCCTCATCCTCTGTAATATTTTCAACAGGTCCAATCAGGACGGGAACGAGCACAATACATCTCACGCAATGCATAGAATGATAGAATATAAAGCATGCAATAGAGTAAATACAGGAACTGCTGAAGGAAGATACATAAAAAGAGATAGCTGTAAGGAAATATCTACTGTATATAGAGAACTAGCAGTGTCTAGTGAGTCAGAGTAAAATATAGACATGTGAAATGGCATAGGAGATTCATGACTACAGCTAGAAGTGATTCATGACTACAGCTACTGGGGTAATCCACATGACTATTTCCACTCCCCCATCCCCAATCAATACACAAGGATCCATTCAGGTTATGTTAAGATTCGTGATAAGCCCATAATTGGGTGATACTGAGTGATTCATAAGATTCATGGAGGCTCGGTGATCATGAGAGTACATGAGTCACTAGCTGATACATGAAGATACATGAAAATAGAAGCATGAGATACATGATGTAAGTGACACATGACAAAGTACCTGATGCTCCCAGGGGGATAACATCTCATGAAAAGATCCATATAGTACCAATCCGTGATAACAATCGTGTCAGCATCAAGTAAAGTAAGCTAGAGCAAGAATATAAATCCTGGCAAATATGAAACGGTCAGAGAATGTACTCGCCTGATAACTGAATGTCTGAAGAAGATACTGTCTGAGGAGTGTATGGCTCCTAATCAGAGCAATACAAGTCACAATGTATCCACAATGGTAAAAAGAGTGTACAATGCATACTACATGATTCTAGGTCAATCTGGTCAAAAGTCAACTCTTGGTCAACTCTAAAGTCAAACTAGTCAAAGTTAGGTCAACACTAGTCAAAGTTAGGTCAACACTAGTCAACTAGTTTTTAGGTCATTCCTAGTCATTTCTAGGTTAACTAGGTCACTTTCGACCAAATGTTGACTTTGGTCAACCCTTAGTCAACAAGGGTTGCTAGTAGGGTTTTGGGTCTTTTAGGGTTAGCCCCAAGCCATAGGCTAAATACTCTTGGCCATAGGCCATGGCTAGTCCAGGGTTTCCATATAACCTATAACTAGAAATCGTACATATAAACATATATCTACATACATAGATATACCCATCTATCTAATGCCTATATATACACATAGGCCATAATACAAATACCTACCTACATATATATATATATATACAATATGTATTCCTACTATCTATACCACATATACCAATATATAATATATATATACTCACTATATATCATATATATATATATATAACATATATATATAACATATATATATATTAGATAGAGAGAGAGAGAGTGAAGGAGAGTGAATGAAGAGAGACATAGAGAGAGGACTGAGAACAGGGGGGGGGTTCTGGTTTCCAGAACACACCACACACCCACAGCCATACACAAATACACACACACATAACACACATATACACACATATGTGTATATGCACATAACTATACACACACACATCCATTTCCCTTAATTCGACCCACACCCTCACATACATGTACACTACACATATACTCACTAAAATACACTAGTATAATACCTAATTATTACTAAAATCGAATCAAATTCGATTTTCCAAATTCTGGAAAAAATCCCAAAACTGTGAACTACACAGTTTCACTAAAACTTGGTAATCCGATTTTACACAACCTAATCGAGCTAAGGCTCGATACCAACGGTTGGTAACCAACCCCCCATAGATACACTAGGGTCCTAGGACACTGACACGACACCACGACACGAATTCCCGTATCCAAACACACAAAACATGACACGGGTAAATCCTGATACACACACGCGTGCACAGCGTCGTGCACGCGTGCAGTCCACTCTAGGACACGACACACACACACTCAGGACACGTGGTTATGCCCACGTGTTCGCCTAGGATAGGTGCACGTGTCCAACACCCTGCACGGTGTCTACGTGTCCTCTGGACACGACACGAAGGCCGTATCAGTCGTGAAAACACGACTGATACGCTGTTCTGCTGCGCCGCGTCGTGCAGAGATGCACGTGTCTCGTGCACACGACACGAGCCACGTGGAATCTCGTGCTCGTGTCCACGTGTAGCCCACATGATGGGCTACACTCTCGTGCAAACACGAGGTGTCATTGTGTCGTGTCCGCGCGACACGAGACGCGCGAAGTTGGTGTCTGTGCGTGTGTGCGTCCCAGTGTAGGACCAGTGCGAAGCGAATTTCGTGTCCGACACAAAACGACACATGGTGAACTTTTGGGGAGTGTGCGCAGACACTGCCCCCGTGTCCACACCAAATTTCACGTGTCCACGTCGTGTCTACAGTGAGAACTGAGGGGTGGTAGCAGGACACTGCACGAGGGTCTCGTGCAGTGGGTTCGTGTCCGTTTTGGACACGGACACTGCATTGGTTTGTGTGCAGTAGACTAGGGTTAGGGTTAGGAAGCCTAGGACTAGGTTTTTGTGTAAAAAGGTTTGCAAAAACTGAAAGTCCTCTCCTTTGAGGCATTTCACCAAACACAGAAATTCAAACATGGATACGTGTCCGATACGGACACCAAATTAATCCTAATTTTCACCCAACTAATCCTACAGTTCCCTAGTACCTAGATGCATGCAAATATGAAGAAAACACAAATTAACATGGTTTATGGACATTTACCTATTTGTGCAAATCCAATGAAAATCAATAAGGAGGGGGGGGTGTGTCCTTCCACTTGGTGATGCCCAAAGCCCCTCAAACCCTTGATAGCAGGCCCTAACTAGTACCCTCTAGTGTAGGGGAGTCCAATGCAAGAAACTAGAGGTGATTTGGATCAAAATTGATCAAGTTATGGGTGTTTGAAGAAAATAGGATTTTCTAGGATTAAATTCATGTAAATTGATCATGAATTAATGTGGGGGTTAATAGGATGTGTGGGCTGCCAAGGGGGTGTTCTTGGCTGGTCATAGCATGGGGGGGTGTCCTTGGGTTACTTGCAAGCTAAGGAAGGACTTTGTAAAGGGGTTTAAGATATTTTGCATATTTAAGCAAAATATCAATAATAATATCTAGATATTTATATAGCTTGACTACCATGAATATCTAATCCCCTTAGCCATTCTAGGTTAGGGTTTAACCTATAGATTAGGGTAATTAGGTTAGGGATTAGCAAGTCACTAATCTAAAGTCCATGAATAGTAAAATCTCACTAATCCCACTAAATTCCAAATAAATTCCTAAAAATTACCAAAATACCCCTATGGCCAAAATCACTAAAATGATATTCTAAGCCTATGGTCAAGTTCTCATGGTCATGGCAACTTCTAGGTTAGAGAACTAGGGTTTACACTAAGGTTTACTAACAAAGTCACAAAGTCACAAGTCATGACTTAGCATGACTTTAGAAATGGTTTAACTTAACTAAATTTACCAGAAAATCACACCATGACTAAAATACCACTAATAAATAAAAAAAATAATAAATTTTCAAAAACCCTCAATTTTCAGAAACAGGGTGTTACAAGTCTACCCACCTTAAAATAATTTCGTCCTCAAAATTCAGATGGTCGTACTCCTCTAGGTCAACCCTCCAATAATCAAGGACGAAGCCACTACCTGGGCAACATACAAGGTCAACAAGCAAAAGGGTAGTAGACCTATACTGGGTTATGTCCAAAAAATTTGTTGGCAGTTTTAGGTCATAAGGTGTCCTGAATTCAAATCGAAGCCAAAGGTAGCTTCATGGGGTAAATCAGGATGGAGTCTCGGGTCAGGAAAATCGTACTAAGCAAATGAAGCATACAATGGTATGCCTGAGTGGAACACTAAGGTCATGGGTGTAGTATGTCATGTCTAGGTCATGTACGTGAAATCAGTTTTGAGAAAACAACTAGCCTTGTGCTCCAAATTTAAAAGTCACGGTAACGTGTTTACGGTGATCACAATTTAGAGTGGGAAAGGTCTATGCCTAAATTGAACCAAAATCATGATGAATAGTGGTACCAGGGGACAGGTTAAATGGAACAATCTGTGGTCTCATCTAGGTGCACTAGTCATTCTAGATCAATACTGTCCTATGGTATCAAAACGTACAAGCAATCTAAGGTATCCTAATTGGGAAGGTAAGGGAACAACAATCATCAAGGCTATAGGGTCGTCTACCATCCTATATAAAAATGGGTCATTAACAAGTAGAAATCATTAAAAGTTACTATTCCATAAAAGGTAAAGAAAATTAAAATTTTTGGCACAAACAATCACAAATAGATTTTAGTCTTGACACGATCTAAGTTGATCAATTTCAGGATAAATCGAGATTGGGCAAGATGGGAAATCAATGAAATTAAGTATGAGCACGAGCATCCAATGATGAAGATCCAGGTCATGATAAATTTAATTCAACTGGATACGAATACGAGGTTCATAGGCGATTAAATAATTCCAAGGAGAATTGTCAAGGCTGTTGCGGACATGATTCTAGGGCAAGTTTAACTGTCTCCATCCACGTAGATTATATATGAAAAAGCGAACCAAAACGCAATAGGTTGATCAGACCATCATGCGCCGGTTCTGATTAGATAATATATTAGTGGGTGTACACCCAATAAAATATACCATGATCAAGCTCGAAAGGATAAGCTTGTAAAACTTGAGGATAAATTTATAGCATAAGATATAAGGGTGGAATGATGAAGGAAGAGACATAGTCCAAGATTCTTAACCAATCGGGTCAAGCATTCAAGGTAAGGTACAAGGTTAAGTATTTAAGGGTTCAAGCAGAACACCATCACATGCCAGGTCGAAAGAATTGAGCCAAGGTGGATCTCTAATTGAAATAAGAATTAAGTTAGTATCATGGTAGAGGTTATGGTTTAGCCATTTGACCAGAAAATCATATCAAGAAAATAGAGTCAAGGGGACGGTTTTAGTGGGACATGGAATACCTACATGAAGGTAGCTAGTCTAGGTCTTACATGTGAAGTTTGTTGGGAGGTAACAGCTAGTATTATACTCTGAATATCTAAGTCACGGTAAAGGACGTCCAATGATCTAGAATAGAAAGTGGGAGTTCGAGACGTGACAAATTGATGCAAAAATTGAAGAAGATCAATTAACTCATAAAATAAAATTAATCAGGAATCTAGTAATAATTTAGGAACACAGTACTAGGGATAGATAGGCTACTAGAGGAATATAGTTAGGGTTCGATCAATCAAGGTCAAGGTTAGAAGGTCTCAATAAAGTCTTGATTTGAGGAAATGTCGAGTAAGTCAGGCTTTGGATACAGTCACATAGTTTGGTAAAAGAGTTTAAGCAAGATGCAAATAGAGAGGACAGTTCATTTCAATGAAAGGCAATTAGCAAGAGGATTAGATGGCAAGAAACAGATAAGAGTTTTCTCATAATTGTGATTGAGTACCCTAAAAAAATAAAAGATATTAATCTAACACTAAGAAATTAAAATCAACAACTACAAAAATTTTAAAATTATCAACTAACACCAGGATTCAAAGTTCTACAGTGAATCCTCCAAACCAAATTCGATCAAGGGAAAAGGAATTTAAATCGTAATTTCAAATGAGATTCTCAAGGGTCATCCCAGGAATCTCTCAAAGTATCCTAGCAGTGATTGAGTATCCACTCTCTCTAAGCCTATTCCTCAAATCCTCTCGCAGGCTGTAGTGATACTCTACTTCGAATACCACTACATAAACTCGAGACCTGCATGGGCCACCACTAAAAACGTGTCACGACCCGCACCCACTGTTAGGGTACGAGAACGTAACAACGCCCAGCCTACGCCGCAGTGTCGGCGGTAGAACGCTGTCCTAGGTCAATCATCTAACAATACCAAAGTACCTGTACAGTTTATACTCTCCGAATGGAGGTGACATAACAATACATCTCAATCACATCTAGGGTAGAAGAACGAAAGACAGAAGATAGATAGTAACTCAAAGAGAACCATAGCATAGATGAAATAAGACTAAGTGTCTAAGATACATAACATCCAGAATGTCAACTCATAATACAAGACTAAGAGTCTATACATAACTCAACATCTCAAAATACAACTCAGAATGTGAGACAAAATGTAAATAAAAACTGCCTAGGCTAAACTGGTCTAGACTACTGGAACAACATCCTCAGCTGCAGGTGGATCCTGCTGAGGGTCCACAACATAAGTATCATCTAGTCCTGCTCCATAATAGGTAGACACCAGGGCCTCCTCCTCATCCTCTGTAATATTTTCAACAGGTCCAATCAGGACGGGAATGAGCACAATACATCTCACGCAGTGCATAGAATGATAGGAGATATAAAGCATGCAATAGAGTAAAATACAGGAACTGCTGAAGGAAGATACATGTAGCAAAAGAGATAGCTGTAAAGGAAATATCTACTGTATATAGAGAACTAGCAGTGTCTAGTGAGTCAGAGTAAAATATAGACATGTGAAATGGCATAGGAGATTCATGACTACAGCTAGAAGTGATTCATGACTACAGCTACTGGGGTAATATCCACATGACTATTTCCACTCCCCCATCCCCAATCAATACACAAGGATCCATTCAGGTTATGTTAAGATTCGTGATAAGCCCATAATTGGGTGATACGTGAGTGATTCATGAAGATTCATGGAGGCTCGGTGATCATGAGAGTACATGAGTCACTAGCTGATACATGAAGATACATGAAAATAGAAGCATGAGATACATGATGTAAGTGAAACACACATGACAAAAGTACCTGATGCTCCCGAGGGGGATAACATCTCATGAAAAGATCCATATAGTACCAATCCGTGATAACAATCGTGTCAGCATCAAGTAAAGTAAGCTAGAGCAAGAATATAAATCCTGGCAAATATGAAACGGTCAGAGAATGTACTCGCCTGATAACTGAATGTCTGAAGAAGATATACTGTCTGAGGAGAGGTGTATGGCTCCTAATCAGAGCATACAAGTCACAATGTATCCACAATGGTAAAAATAGAGTGTACAATGCATACTACATGATTCTAGGTCAATCTGGTCAAAAGTCAACTCTTGGTCAACTCTAAAGTCAAACTAGTCAAAGTTAGGTCAACACTAGTCAAAGTTAGGTCAACACTAGTCAACTAGTTTTTAGGTCATTCCTAGTCATTTCTAGGTTAACTAGGTCACTTTCGACCAAATGTTGACTTTGGTCAACCCTTAGTCAACAAGGGTTGCTAGTAGGGTTTTGGGTCTTTTAGGGTTAGCCCCAAGCCATAGGCTAAATACTCTTGGCCATAGGCCATGGCTAGTCACAGGGTTTCCATATAACCTATAACTAGAAATCGTACATATAAACATATATCTACATACATAGATATACCCATCTATCTAATGCCTATATATATACACATAGGCCATAATACAAATACCTACCTACAATATATATATATATATATACAATATGTATTCCTACTATCTATACCACATATAACCAATATATAATAATATATATATACTCACTATATATCATATATATATATATAACATATATATATATATATATATAATAATATAGAGAGAGAGAGAGAGAGTGAAGAGAGTGAATGAAGAGAGACATAGAGAGAGGGACTGAGAACAGGGGGGGGCTGTTCTGGTTTCCAGAACACACACACACACCCACCAGCCATACACAAATACCACACACTAAAACATATACACACATATGTGTATATGCACATAACTATACACACACACATCCAATTTCCCTTAAATTCGACCCACACCCTCACATACATGTACACTACACATATACTCACTAAAATACACTAGTATAATACCTAAATTATTACTAAAATCGAATCAAAATTCGATTTTCCAAATTCTGGAAAAATCCCAAAACTGTGAACTACACAGTTTCACTAAAACTTGGGTAATCCGATTTTACACAACCTAATCGAGCTAAGGCTCGATACCAACGGTTGGTAACCAACCCCCCATAGATACACTAGGGTCCTAGGACACTGACACGACACCACGACACGAATTCCCGTATCCAAACACACAAAAACATGACACGGGTAAATCCTGATACACACACGTGCACAGCGTCGTGCACGCGTGCAGTCCACTCTAGGACACCACACACCACTCAGGACACGTGGTTATGCCCACGTTCGCCTAGGATAGGTGCACGTGTCCAACACCCTGCACGGTGTCTACGTGTCCTCTGGACACGACACGAAGGCCGTATCAGTCGTGAAAACACGACTGATACGCACTGTTCTGCGCCGCGTCGTGCAGAGATGCACGTGTCTCGTGCACACGACACGAGCCACGTGGAATCTCGTGCTCGTGTCCACGTGTAGCCCACATGATGGGCTACACTCTCGTGCAAACACGAGGTGTCATTGTGTCGTGTCCGCGCGACACGAGACGCGCGAAGTTGGTGTCTGTGCGTGTGTGCGTCCCAGTGTAGGACCAGTGCGAAGCGAATTTCGTGTCCGACACAAAACGACACATGGTGAAACTTTGGGGAGTGTGCGCAGACACTGCCCCCGTGTCCACACCAAATTTCACGTGTCCACGTCGTGTCTACAGTGAGAACTGAGGGGGTGGTAGCAGGACACTGCACGAGGGTCTCGTGCAGTGGGTTCGTGTCCGTTTTGGACACGGACACTGCATTGGTTTGTGTGCAGTAGACTAGGGTTAGGGTTAGGAAGCCTAGGACTAGGTTTTTGTGTAAAAAGGTTTGCAAAAACTGAAAGTCCTCTCCTTTGAGGCATTTCACCAAACAGAAATTCAAACATGGATACGTGTCCGATACGGACACCAAATTAATCCTAATTTTCACCCAACTAATCCTACAGTTCCCTAGTACCTAGATGCATGCAAATATGAAGAGAAAACACAAAATTAACATGGTTTATGGACATTTACCTATTTGTGCAAATCCAATGAAAATCAATAAGGAGGGGGGGTGTGTCCTTCCACTTGGTGATGCCCAAAGCCCCTCAAACCCTTGATAGCAGGCCCTAACTAGTACCCTCTAGTGTAGGGGAGTCCAATGCAAGAAACTAGAGGTGATTTGGATCAAAATTGATCAAGTTATGGGTGTTTGAAGAAAATAGGATTTTCTAGGATTAAATTCATGTAAATTGATCATGAATTAATGTGGGGGGTTAATATAGGATGTGGGGCTGCCAAGGGGGTGTTCTTGGCTGGTCATAGCATGGGGGGGGTGTCCTTGGGTTACTTGCAAGCTAAGGGAAGGACTTTGTAAAGGGGTTTAAGATATTTTGCATAATTTAAGCAAAATATCAATAAATAATATCTAGATATTTATATAGCTTGACTACCATGAATATCTAATCCCCTTAGCCATTCTAGGTTAGGGTTTAACCTATAGATTAGGGTAATTAGGTTAGGGATTAGCAAGTCACTAATCTAAAAGTCCATGAATAGTAAAATCTCACTAATCCCACTAAATTCCAAATAAATTCCTAAAAATTACCAAAATACCCCTATGGCCAAAAATCACTAAAAGATATTCTAAGCCTATGGTCAAGTTCTCATGGTCATGGCAACTTCTAGGTTAGAGAAACTAGGGTTTACACTAAGGTTTACTAACAAAGTCACAAAGTCACAAGTCATGACTTAGCATGACTTTAGAAATGGTTTAACTTAACTAAATTTACCAGAAAAACCATGACTAAAATACCACTAATATAATAAAAAATAAATTTTCAAAAACCCTCAATTTTCAGAAACAGGGTGTTACACCCTAATTGTCCCATGTTATAGTTGCTGAATAATAGAGATGCCTATGTTGAGAATTATTGAAATGTACACCATTGAACTGCTAATGTGATTCGATGCCTGAGATTGAATTGATAACATTGCCCCTTATGCTTAATGCTGCTGAAACGATAAAACACTTGATTAATGAGATGCCTTGTGAATGGAATAAGAAATGAACTGGCTGTGCTATCGACCCAATGAACTGAATGAAACACTAGAATCATGTACTCTCTGTATAACTGTTACAAGAATATGAAATGTTGCCTGTCCCTTATAAGAAATGAATGAATGAATAAATGTCCCTGTCAAATGAATGAATGATATGTCCCTGTCAAATGAATGAATGTTACTTTCCTCTTAAGAAAGAAATGTTGTGAGATGCGTTGCAATGAAGCAAGGATTGAGAATGATAAAGCTGGGATCGCTGAGATCACCAAATGAAATGATGGTAATGATGAAATGAATAAGTCATTGAATATGACTAATGATGCACTGTTGCCTTTACTTCCTTTATATATTTTACCATGCGATTATGTTCACAATCGAGTCGGACATGCATTCGCATGGTCATGGACAACTTGTATACAAGGTTTGAGTAATAATTTCCTCGAACGGTTCCTAGGGCCCTGGGGACCGTTCGGCCTAGGAGGAAATAATGATGAGTGCTATGGGAGCACGGGTAGGCGGGGTGCATAGAGGCTCGCCACCTACTATGCTGACCGCATTATCTTGAAATAAAATGAGAAGAGTCCATATGGTTTAACAACACCAGTGACCATGTAGTCAGGATGCATGCTAATGAATGTTTTGTGCAGGCAGAGTAAGTATATCGAATAACCTGTATTTGATGCAGGTGTGAGAAGTCGGCTATCGGTAAGAAATCACATAATTGTGATATTGTATAAGTTGGTTTAACTTGCCTGCTTAACATGTTCAATTGAGTATGCTAGAAAGATATCTTGCTCTAAATAGTGCTCAAACATAACATCTATGCTAAATGATGCTTAAAGTGAGAATTGTTATAATATGTTTAAGATGTTAATGTTAACGATGCCTTAATGACGCCTTGCATGATAACACCAAGAATGCTATAATGATATGTTCACATGAATGTTGCTAAGACATGTTTACATACTTCAATGCTTCTGCTCAAGAACTGTAAACTGATGCTAGGCCCCAAGTAGAAAGATCACTCTAATAAATGCTTGCTTAAATGATCACTTTAAATGTTGGTTTATGCGAGTGGGTTGGATTCTGCTCGCCAGTACATAGATGATGTACTGACCCACGTTTTGTGGGCAGGTGCTCGTGCCTGGAATGTTCTACACACGAAGATTAGCTGGATTGGTTCCGCGGCATCGAAGATTTGTTGGGCATACAGAAGCTCTCCTTGTACAAGATATGTCTTCTGTCTATAAAGGCATAATGTATGAACATTGAAATCAGTTGTACCAGTGAGATTGTAAGCCGAGTCAGTGTATCGAGTTGTAATCCATTGTATCCAAATATCAAATGTAAGCTGTATAGCATTGTTTAGTTGGTTTCTATTGTAAAGTGAGATGTGCTGTAATCATTGTATTTCAATAAAAGTCTTGTACTCTTCTTCAATTATCAACAAAGAGAATGAAGTTCTATATATCTCTGTGTGGCTTCAAGTTACTCTTTCTCTGCTGCTATATAAAGTGATGTGCTTCTATTCAATGAGAAAGATTGTCCTCATTACATTCAATTTATCTGCTTCTGCCGCTGCGATTGTTCCTATTTGGAGAATAATTGATTATTGTACCATCTTTGCCTTGTACAAGTGCAATACCAGACTTGTACGGCATCACGCCCAAGCGAGGACGATCGATTCCAAGAGATAAAATATGTGAATGAATGACTCTACGAATCGGGGCGTGACAGGCCTTCCATGTCATCGTCGTGCTCATGCTATACAGTCCGTCAATGTCTATCCAAGCTCCTCTGTAACCTATATTGGCCGGGTCTGGAACAAGCACTTCCGATTCGTCTATGTCAACCAGACGATCCAACTTGGGTTCTGGTGATCGGTCCCAAGTTAGTCAGTAGCAAATTCTGATAACGATGTTTCAATTTCACCAGCAGATCCTATGTTATGTATTATCTGAGAGCTCAAAGGGGAACTATTTTAATGAACCCACAATTCTTTTGATGTAGCTCAGCATCACCATCAATATCCATGCATATTTCTGCCTTTATGATTTATTTTGTTGAACTGAATTTAGAAACCGATCTCTCTTTTCCTAGTAGAAATTTAAATATATTTACATTTTCCAATTATGAAAAAATAAACGATCAGGTATATTGCATAGGAAATCTCCTATATAAATATATCAATATAACTTCATCTAGTTGTTTAGTATAGTTTTCCTAAGCTACTAAACTTTAGTTTATGGAGGATCATGATTCATATGTTGTCTGTACATTCATATAAAGGTCAGCTCACCTGTGTTAGGTATTTTCCATATCAAGATCAAGAGTGGTCGCTCTTCAGTCTTCAGCATAAGTACATGAACAGGCATGACAATCTTTTTTTTTCTTAACAGAAAATTGCATATAGAACATTAGCTTTAGCTTTCAGTAAAATTGTTAGGAGAGCATAGATGTTTGAGAATTGCATCATGAGACCCAAAACGTCTTTTTAAAGGACGTTTTTTTGTTTTGCAAAAAAAGGTCCTTTGAAAGGCATTTTCTTACCATCTATCCTGTAATCTCTCCCCTAACTCTCCCGTTCTTCTCTTAATTTTTAAATAACATTTTCACTTTATTCTTAATTGACAAAGTGTATAAAACGCCCTTTAAAAGGGTGTTTGCGTTACATACCCCCTTTAAATGGCCGTTTCTATATATATATTATATATATTTTTTTTTCTATATATATATTATATAATATATATATATATATATATATATAATAATATATATATATATAGGAAAATTCTACAATACATCTGCTGGAAATGGATGTATCGATACATCCGAAATCTGGACCGTTGGATGTTAATCCAACGTTCGGTTTAGTTAATTCAAAATAATACAGGAGACATCATTTAATGCTGATTTAGACTTTTGACCTGTTGGTAACTTGCTTTAGCAGGTCATTCTTCACTTTATTTTTTTCAATGAACACCCTAAAACTCATATTTACTCTCTCAAAAGTCCATCCAATTTAATCTGAACCTTTTATTTTTTTTTGGGTTACAGGCCATGGTAGTCGTGGTGGTGCTGGTGGTGGTGGAAAGAGAAACGGAGATGAATAAGGAAAGAAACGGTTCGGATCGCGTCGAACGTCGTCGAGCACCCCTAGAACAACGAGGACTACCAGTTGCGCCGAGAAGAATCGGTCCGCTTCGCGTCGGACGTCGTCGAGACCTCCTCGAACAAGGAAAGTACCAGCGTCGCCGCTAAATTTTATTGCCCATGCCATTGTCTGAAATTTTATTTTTCATTTAACAATTTAATATTTTGTTAATAAAGCTACATGTCACGGTGGTGGTGGTGAACTGAGGAAACCTGCTTCTGAGGTCGGGCGGATTATTTTTTAAACTTTTCTAAAGATAAAATTTTCGAGGAGAATATTTTTTTGGACAAAAAATGGCCATTCTCTTTGCTTTTAACACTTAGAATGGTACATTTAGGACGGAGAATGGTACATTTAGGACGGAGAATACGGCGAATGGCCATTCTCTTTGCTTTTAATGTGGCGAATGGACGGTGAATACGACGAATGGACGGAGAATGGCCATTCTCTTTGCTTTTAATATGGCGAACGGATGGTGAATACGGCCAATGGACGGAGAATGGCCTTTCTCTTTGCTTTTAATACGGCGAATGGACGGAGAATGGTACATTTAGGACGGAGAATGGACGGAGAATCGGCGAATGGCCATTCTCTTTGCTTTAATACGACGAATGGACGGTGAATACGGCGAATGGACGGAGAATGGCCATTCTTTTTGCTTTTAATACGGAGAATGGTCTTTCTCTTTGCTTTTAATACGGCGAATGGACGGAGAATGGTACATTTAGGACGGAGAATGGTACATTAAGGAAGCCTACAAAGCTCGTTCTCTCAAATCTCTTCTTTGTGTAAATTAAATTCAAGGAGGACACAATCCCTAATTTTAGTTATTGCTTAGCAGAGTCTGCTTAGTTGTTGTAAAATTGTGGTGTTGCTTCTGTGACACTTTCATCTTTAATCTCATGTTTTCTATGAATGTGTTCTGTTTGATTTTGATTTAGTAATCTTTCCGTATTTAGTTTTTTTGTTTCATCTAACAATTTAATATTTTTTTATAAATCTACAGGGCATGGTGGTGGTGGAAGGAGAAACGGAGATGAAGAAGAAAAAGTAGAAGTTCCGGTTCGCGGTGGACTTCGTCGAGTTCCTCAATCAAGCGGAATTAAACCTCTTATAGAGTTCCTTAATTGGAGTTGATCACGATAACCTTTTGTAATTTTCAAACGGATAGTAGAATCTTCCTCGAGCCCTCCTCAATCAAACGGCTAGTTGAATCTTCTTCGAGCCCTCCTTAATCAAACGGCTAGTAGATTATTTGCTAGTCTCGAAATTTATTTGTCTTTTCATCTTCCTCACTTTTTGTACTTCTCTCTTGCTATATATACAATAGTTTTCTTGTTTCATAGTACTATTAGTCATTCTGAAATACATAGAATAGTTTTCTGAAATACAATAGTTTTCTTGTTCTCAAGATGTCTACTCGTGCGGGGGAAAATGTAGAAGACGTAGAAGATTGGATGCCAAATCCAAATGAAACCTTCATTCCTCGTTTGTTGCGCAAGATTGAAGAACATCTGGCGACGATTTCAGCTGATGTTGCAAAGATAAAAATTGAACAAATTAAGTTATCTCGGCGTTTGGATAAGATTGAAGAATCTCCAGCTTTGAAGCAGGCATCTTCATCTAGAGCATTTAATAATGTGAAGGTGGTTTCCGTTGAATCTTCTTCCGAAGAGGAGACGTGGAGCTACAGTCTCGTAGCAAAGGATTGGACCAATATCTCGCATTGGAAGCTATAGAAGAAGAAACTGTCTTTAGCAGTCCTTCTAAAGAATGCGTAGAAATATAAATCCGGTCACACCATCCAAAATTTAATAAGTGGTTCAACCTCGAGCCTAGCAATTGTACTAGTGTTTCTTCGAGATATTACGACTATATTTTGCAGATGATAGAGATGACGAGTAAGTAATATGAGTTTTGATTTTATTCCAACAGTTTTTTTTCTCCTAATTTATTCGTTTCTTTTCTTAGTGAAATAATATCATCTTGCAACAAAACCTATGTGTCTCGGTGGGAGATGAAGACCTTAGCTCCTTTAACGAGAATTACCAATGGGGTATGTATAGATAGTATATTTCTTCTTAGATGCCATCTATGTTTACTTCGATTCCATCGCTGACATTTTAATGTTTTTTCAGATTATAAGTATTGTCTCTGCTCTTCTCACCGCGGGAACGGAAAAGAACCTCCATAAAGCTAAAGTATGGTTTTTACCAATAAGGATGTCGGTGAGTGAGCATTTTATTCTTCAATGCATATGCATTAACAATTTTCTCGTTTGTTTGTCCTTCGTAAGTATTAATTGATGTGTATGTAGAAAGCCACGTTACCTGCATCCGTCAAAAAGCCTTATGAATATGGAAGAAGTATAAATACTTTCAGGATTACATGAGATCTTTAAGCACTTGTAAAGAGGTATTAATGTATTTATGTTTAATTATTAATCCTAATTTTCTGAAAATTTACTAATTTGTTTTACCTAATTATCCTGATTCAGATATACACCCATTTCATTTGGGCGAACACTATACTCTTGCAAGAGTTGTGTTTAAAAACAGGACTATTGAAATTTGGGACTCACTTGCTTCTAAAGATGATCCGATTCAAAGCAGAACAGTTATAAAAGAAATAGTAGCTCATATTTATCAATTTTTATGAATTGGGTACAAGAATACGCATTATACTAATACATATTTGTTTTCTGGTAATTGTAGCTTTCAAATTTGGATATCTTTTTCGAAGAAGAGATTTTGAAGCTGAGGTGCTAGGTTCAGCTTTTCTACTTTTGCAATAAAACGTCCTTCTTATGTTCCCCGCCAAGGCAATTTACTTGATTGTGGAATTTTTTTAATTGCATTCATGAAAGACCGATGTAGCCTGGACTACCGTTCTATCGATGTAAGTATGAAAATATGTCGTCAAAAACTTCAACTTTTTAGAGCAATATTTTTGATGTTATGTTTGTTATATGCAGTTTGATGCGGAAAAGGAAAGACGCATAGTTGCTGAATGGATTACAACTTCAGAGCACAATGAAGAGCTTAATAAAAGTCCAAACTGGTTGAATATGGAAGACGATGATTTTTTTTCCTTCTTCTTTTATATTTAATGTATGGAAAGCCCTAATGTATTATGTTCATTTGTTTTGTTGAGTTGTAATGACATTTTTGCCAAACGGCTTCAATTCTTTTTGATTAATAAGCAGAAAAGAGTCTTTTTCACTTCCATCGAATGACATTTTTGCCCTTCTAATTTATTCAAAACCCCCCGAACCCTTTTTTTTAAAAAAAGAAAAGGGAAAAGAAAAACCGTTTCGGAGCTTCCTCTTCTTCCATATTCCAGTCTGTACTCAAACCTAGGTCATTCTCCTCCAAAATCTTCAAACCTTCCTCCCCATTCGCAATATTCATACCATGTCGGCATCAGCGGCAGAATCATCATCGGCAGCATTACCAAATAGAGAAGATGTACCAGTTACAGAAAATCCAAAAGCGACAGACGAGGACAACGGAAACCCTATACTAAGAAAGTTGCAAAAAGAAAAGAAAAAGTTGCTAAACAAAAAGAAGTGCAAGAAGAAGTGCAAATAGAAGGTATAACTTTGATTTAATGTTCGCAAATTCTGTATATATTTCAAGGAAAATGACATTCTCCGTCATAAAACGCATTTGAATGTTAATTCTATTCGCCGTTTAATTTGGAACGGATAATGTCATTCTCCGTCTAACTTGAAACGGAGAATGCCGTTCCCAGTGTTAAAACCCATAAGAATGGCCATTCTCCGACCTAATTTTTGGTTTTTTTTTTTTTTTTTGCAGAAAATCTGTCCGAATAAGGATTCAAGACTTTTCCGTTCTACCTTCAAGCCAATGCTAAATCTTATGGAGGAGGTCAATCGAGATGTTGGCCGTTTACCTAAGCCAGTTATTGGTTCCTTGAAGAATACCGGTTTCTGGAATTTTGTCGAAATTTTCTACCAAAACAGAGTCCGTCTCCGAAATGGCCAAGGTAACGGAAGGGCTTGAGAATTTAATTGCAAGTTACACAGAAGAAGAAGATGGCGTCGAGTGCTTTGAATTGAGCACCACTGTTAAAATCGCGCCAAGCGTCAAGGATATGGCAGTCATATTCGGTCTACCGCTGAATGAAGAAAGCGTTGATGATGTTTCTTACAGAATATGATAAAGAAAAACACAGCAGCCCACACCACCAGCATCATTGAGCCTGTGCAGAGATCATTTCACAAGATTGCTGGCTAATACTAAGGGCAAACACTCAGAAGTCACGAATAAGGAAGTGAGAGACAAGTTCTTTGAATTGTTACGACGGCTTCGTGGCGGAGATAACGCTGTTAATCCAGATGATTTGGCCAAGCTAATAATCTTCCACTTGTGCCAAACTGTATTCTTCACAAAGTCTGGCGGTTCAAATTTGCCGTACAGATTCTTGGCCTTGGTAGACAGTGTGGACGTGATCAAGAGTATATGCTGGCCAAGGTTAATCCTGGCATATGTATGGATAGCTTAAAGAGGAGTAGAAGCAAAACTGAACAGGGGGATTACTCAATGGCTTTCCACAAATTGGAAGGTTGCACAATATACTTCCTCTATTGGTTTGCAGAACATAGTAAATTTGTGGAAAGGAAGTTCGCCCTAATTCCTGATTACCCAAGATTTTTCACATGGAATGGGTACGATATCTCAAACTTCCTCAAGGCCGAATATCACAACAAAATAAGATCGAAGATGATATTGGAAGATCTGTTATACCTGTTGGGGAAGGAAGGCACAAAGAAGAGGAGCCCCTATAGAAGAAGTTGAAAAGAGGGAGAGGAAGAACACCAAGAAGCAGTAGGGATAATTTTGATGAACAACGGATAACACCGCATCATGAAATGGGCGCTGTGATGGACGACTCAGCAAAGGAATTGGAGGATTGAGAAGACATCATTCTGATATTCTTGCGCAGAATGAAGAACTGAAAGAAAAGTTGAAAGAGATGGAGGCACAAGGAGCGCAGTTACGTGCAGCCAACTTTGAGAATGCCATACTCAAAGAAAAGCTGAAAGTGCTCCAGGCAGAAGAAGCAACAACGTGCAGTCAATGTTGTGATGGAGGGCTCTGTGCATGAACTAGAGAATTTGAGAAGACATCATTCTGATATTCTTGCGCAAATGAAGAACTCAAAGAAAAGTTGAAAGAGCTCGAGGCACAAGAATCAAAACAACGTACAGTCAACGTTCTGATGGAGGGCTCTGTGCATGAACTGGAGGATTTGAGAAAGCAGAATTCTGTTCTTAAAGCGCAGAATGAAGAACTCAAAGAAAATTTAAAAGTGATAGAGGCACAAGGAGCGCAGTTACGTGCAGCCAACCTTGAGAACGAGAAACTCAAAGAAAAGCTGAAAGAGCTCGAGGCACAAGAATCACAACAACGTGCAGTCAACGTTCTGATGGAGGCTCTGTGCATGAACTGGAGGATTTGAGAAAGCAGAATTCTGTTCTTAAATCAGATCTACATGCACAAGGTAAAATCTTTTCTATTTCAAATTTCTGATTTGTAATCTTCCAGGAGAATGACTATTCTCCGTGTACTATAACACGGAGAATAGTCATTCTCCGTGTACTATAACACGGAGAATAGTCATTCTCCGTGTTATTTGGAACGGATAATTGCTATTCCCTATCATGTCGATACTGGAAAGGTTATTCTCCGTGTAATTCCAAACGGTGAATTCTATTCTCCGTATTATATTATACGGAGAATGTCATTCTCCGTGTTATGTTCACATCATACATTTCATTGTTGTTTGTTTTATTTCAGTGCGAACAACCAAACAACTCAGAGAAACAAATGAAAGGCTCGTTGAGGAGAAAAGGGAGCTTCAAAATAAAGTTGAATCATTTAAGATTGAAGCCAATGAAAAGGATTGCAAAATTAAAGATCTCGAAGCCATGGCTAAAATACTTCAGAATGAGGAGTTACAAGCTGCTGCTGAACCTGCTCTCCAAGAAAGTCAAAAGAAGAGAGGATCGGGGGAAAGAGGTTAAAAAAAAGCAATACAGTTGGAGAGGCTAATAAAAAGCGGAAGGTTAATGACGCTACGAAATCCCGAGAAGACGCCAAAATGGCTGAATTAAAGAAGAACAGCGTCATACTAAGGGAATGCGATGAACTCTTACTTTGGAAACATGCAGATGAAGAGCTGAAGAAACATACATCGACATCGTTATTCCCAGAAAGAATTCTCCAAAGTATGTATTCTGAACCCTTTTTTTCGTTCGTTTTTTCTAGACTTTTTTCACAATTATGTAATGAGAATCTATCTTTATTAATTAAATCTAAAGTAAATTTGTGCAGTGATATTGTATATGAATTTTATCCGGAAAAGGATGAAAATGGAGTTTCAGTCGAGCTGTCGGCAGTAGACATGCAAGACATACTCAACTATGAACATGGAGGCTGGCATACTAGCATAATAATAAGAAAGCTGAGAGAAATTCAACGCAGTAAAATGTGCCCCGTCTAGTTCGAAGAAGGTACCATTGATCCAGAAAAAAAAGCCGGGGGCCCAATCACATAAGTGGTCTGCATTCCTGACGGCCCACACATTGGTAAGTATTCAAACAGAAAAATCCATATTCATGTGTACACCGATGAAAAATGACAGAAAAAATTACTCATGATATTGTGTATTATTTTTGGGAAACAACAGACCGTCATTCAACGTGTCAATGGAAACCGCAAAACCCGGCGCCTATGAAGACATCCAAAAAATAGAAGACTTCGTCATGGGTTTGGAGCGACATAGAGTTGTTATTCATCCCACTTTTTAATGCAACCATCAAACACTATACTCTGCTCACATTCACTTTATCTCCTACGACTGGACACACTACAACTCCTTGTTGCAAACCACGTACGATACATGCAAGGTGGATGCAGAATTAACGAAGAAAACCTTAGAGCCTATCGTCAGGAGAAAAGTTGATATGATGAGGAGAGATGCCCGGCGAAGAAGGAGTATAGAGCAAAGTGCTGAATTGTTCTCTAAATTGCCCACAACAACGGGCACCCAACTGCCTCTTGTACACAGCGTATTATATGAATAGGTTGACGACTCCTCCCTTCGAAATACCGGGAGGAAATGACAATGAAACTCACCAGAAGATTACAAAGATGAGGTTGTCATGGGCTAAGGAGTTGCTTTCAAGCAATATGTAAATCGATGCTAGCAATGACATTGTAAAACAATAATTAATGATGTAATTGGGCAAGGAACTTCTGTCTTTTATAAGCTCTGCTTTTATAATAATCATTTTTGAATTACATTTACATCGTCAAAACCACGAAAAGTTTGACTTTTATTTACATATGAAACAACTCGAACTCATGCGCCAAAAGGGCAGTGGGTTCCTTAGCCTCAGGAGTCTATCTCTTCGACATGTTCCTTGTTGAAGAAGTGTGGCCTTGCATGGTGCTCTCCCTCAAAACAAAATTCCTTGAGGCAGTGGGTTCCTTTGCCTCAGTGAGTTCCTTTGCACGGAGGATGCACGATGAAGTGACTTGCCTCAAGGAGTCATGCTACGGTTCCTATGCTCTGACCATGCACAATCAATAGCATCTACCACGCGGACACGAACTGAAAGACGACAGAGAACAACACTCCTTGACAGTCGAAGCTTTCAATTGGATTACTTGAAGCAAAACACTTCATCGTGCATCGTCAGGAGTGTTGTTCTCAAGGAATTCAATTGAAGTCCGCGTCGTATTCATCGTGCATCGTCAGAGCATAGAAACCATTGCATGACTCCTTGAGGCAAGTCACTTCATCGTGCATCCTCGTGCAAAGGAACTCACTGAGGCAAAGGAACCCACTGCATCAAGGAATTTTGTTTTGAGGGAGAGCACCATGCAAGGCCACACTTCTTCAACAAGGAACATGTCGAACAGATAGACTCCTGAGGCTAAGGAACCCCCTGCCCTTTTGAATTTTGTTAACTTGTGGCAGAGCACCGTGCAAAGCCATACTTGTTCAACAAGGAACATGTCGAACAGATAGACTCCAGGCGGCAAAGGAACACCGTGCATAGTCCGAGCCAATCAACGTGCGGGCGCTTCGACAGAGCGTGGGTTGGCAATAATTCCAAACCCACGCACATGTCAGTCTTCTGAAGGACTTCACCACCAAAGCTTCTTCGAACGGGAGATCGACAACCAAGAGGAAAGAGTCTTGCCAAGGTGGAGGATCGGTAGAGTCCATCGCCGCAAGAAAGCTAAGTGAGATGAGAACAAACTCTCCTACACTACTGACATTTATAGGCATGGAACAACTCGGACTCATGCGCCAAAAAGGCAGCCACTTCGAATTCTGCCCCTGCTCAATTAAAGCTAAGTAAGACTGGAACAATTAATTTCGATCATACCAATGCCATTAATACCAATGATATGCCCCTTCGAATTCTGCCAACTTTCGTACAATAAGATTTCAGCAGGTATGCTCGTAGCAGTGATCTTAGTAGGTTCATCTTTCCTAATAGCATAATCTATGTCCATGCACCCTAATTGAAGGAGAACTCTCTCCTTCCAATCTTAGGCTTGTGTTTGGTAGGAAGGATGGAAAAGTGGTAGGAAGGAAAATCAGAAAGATTTATTTTCCATCCATATGGAAAGGAAAGACTATTTCCTTCTTTTGTTTTGGTAGGATGGAAGGAAAATGGAAGTGATACTTTCCTTTGTTTGGTATGGAAAGAAAGTGGAAGGAAGGAAATAAAAAAATATAGACTTTACCAATTATATCCTCAACTAACAACATTTATTTACCATTTGACTTTATTGAACTACTTTAAATAATATAATTTTTATAGGGTATAATTGTAAATTAAGATGGGTATGCACTTTTCCTTCCACTTTTCCTCTCACTTTTGGGATGATTGATTTTCTTAGGTTATGAGGGAAACCAATCCTCCACTTTTCCTTCCATCCACTTTTCTCCTCATACCAAACAAGAGAAAATGTTTCTTTCCTCCCACTTTTCCCTCATATATTTTTCCTCCCACTTTTTCCTCCTAAACACACCCTTAAAGTTGTCTCCCCTAAGTTCAGGAACCTCACAGTGAATATCAGAGATACTAGGTAAAATTGCACAAAAGATTACAAGTTTATTAATATATAAGACTTTTTAAAAAAATTCATGTTTTACCAATATAAAAACATGCAATAAAATGAATCTGATTTTCATTAAAAATTGCCTGTGGGCTAAATCTCCAATTCAATCATATTAATTCACTTACAAAAAAGTATAAATAAAACAAAATAAAACAAATGTTGTTATAGTCAAGATTTGAACCAATGACCTCTTGAATACAAGTCTAGCAGTGTAACCACGACACCACAATAGCATTCTCCGTGTTTATTAAACGGAGAATAACATTCTCCGTTTTGAATTAAACGGAGAATAGCTTCACAGTGTTAAAAACAAATTAGAATGTTCATTCCGTTTTAAATTGAAACGGAGAATACCATTCTCCGTTTAAAATAAAACGGAGAATATCATTCTCCGTTTTAAATTAAAACGGAGAATGACATTTGCCCATAAGAATGACATTGTAAAACAACAATGTAATTATGATGTAATTGGGCACGGAACTTTGTCTTTGATAAGCTGCTTTTATAATATAATCATTTTTGAATTACATTTACATTGTCAAAACCACGAAAAGTTTTACTTTTATTACATATGAAACAACTCGAACTCATGCGCCAAAAGGGCAGTCATTTTATAATAAGATCTCCCAAATTCTGCCATTTATTGGCAAAATTTAACAACTCGAACTCATGCGCCAAGCTGCAGTCACTTTTATTGTCATTAATACCAATGAACCTGCCATTTATATGCCATTAATACCAATGAATTCTTCCATTTATATGCCATTTATTCCTAATGAATCTGCCCCTTCGGATTATATCTCCGTTTTAGTTGGAACGGAGAATTCTATTCTCCGTTTACTTGAAACGGAGAATGCTATTCTCCGTTTACTTGAAACGGAGAATAAGTTTCCCGTTTAAATTAAATCGTTTGAGTATTCTATTCACCGTTTATGTCTGCTCTTCTGTCTTTTATAATAAAATCATTTTTGAGTTACATATACATTGTGATAACCACGAAAAGTCTGACTTTTTGAGTACATGTACATTATGAAAGTCTGAAATACTACATAAAATCCTACATCAAGAAAAAAGTCAAATGTGAGCTGCGTGAGGGCATCGCAGAGCAATGGAACTCCTTGAGGAAAAGGAATTCCTTGAGGCGGTGGGTTCCTTTGCCTCAGTGAGTTCCTTTGCTCGGAGGATGCACGATGAAGTGGCTTGCCTCAAGGAGTCATCCACAGGTTCCTATGCTCTGACGATGCACGATGAATAACATCTACCACACGGACAAGAACTAAAAGACGGCAGAGAACAACACTCCTTCACAAATGAAGCTTTCAATTGAATTCCTTGAGGCAAATCACTTCATCGTGCATCGTCAGAGCAATGGAACTCACTGAACAAAGGAACTCCCTGCATAGTCAGAGCAATGGAACTCCATGAACCAAGGAACTCCGTGCATCGTCAGAGCGAATCAAAGTGCGAGCGCAAAAAATAGGAGCGCTCGCACTTTGATTCGCTCTGACGATGCACGGAGTTCCTTTGTTCATGGAGTTCCATTGCTCTGACTATGCAGGGAGTTCCTTTGTTCAGGGAGTTCCATTGCTCTGACGATGCACGATGAAGTGATTTGCCTCAAGGAATTCAATTGAAAGCTTCATCTGTCAAGGAGTGTTGTTCTCTGTCGTCTTTCAGTTCGTGTCCGCGTGGTAGATGGTATTCATCGTGCATCGTCAGAGCATAGGAACCGTTGGATGACTCCTTGAGGCAAGCCACTTCATCGTGCATCCTCCGAGCAAAGGAACTCACTGAGGCAAAGAAACCCACCGCCTCAAGGAATTCCTTGAGGCAGAGCACGTGCAAGGCCACCCTTCTTCAACAAGGAACATGTAGAAGAAATAGACTCCTGGCTGGCGACTTCGACAGAGCGTGGAACGATAATAAACTCCAAACTCATGCACATCTCAGTCTTCTGAAGGATTTCACACCGTGCATCGTCGGACCAATGGAACACGTTGAAGATATGAACTCCTGGCGGCAAAGGAACACCGTACATAGTCCGAGACAATCAACGTGCGGGCGCTTCGACAGAGCGTGGGTTGGCAATAATTCCAAACCCACGCACATGTCAGTCTTCTGAAGGACTTCACCACCAAAGCTTCTTCGACGAGGAGATAGACAACCAAGAGAAAAAGAGTCTTGCCAAGGCGGGGGATCGGTAGAGTCCATCGCCGCAAGAAAAGCTAAGTGAGATGAAAACAAACTCTCTCTACACTACTGGCATTTATAGGCATGGAACAACTCGGACTCATGCGCCAAAAAGGCAGCCACTTCGAATTCAATTCAATTAATTTCCATCAATACCAATGCATCTGCCCCTTCTCAATTAAAGCTAAGTAAGACTAGAACAAACCCTTCCAACTACCATCTATATGCCATTAATACCAATGAATCTGCCCCTTCGAATTCTGCCAACTTTGATACCCCCTACTGTATTATAATGTAAATTAGGAAGACTACCCTTTGGTCTTCCTAAACTAATTAAGAAATACGAAAATACGTGCAAGGCACGTGCACATATGCTAGTATATATATACATAAATTTTAATAGGGCCCACAAAACTCTTTTCTAACAAAACTCTTTTGAAAGTTTTGATACCCCGATGTATGACATGTGGTCCCCTCTTGCTTTGTAAAACGTGTAATCATATATATATACACATTAATTTTTGAGATGGCCCACATGTCATACATAGGTGCCTGTATCAAAGTTTTTTCCCTTTTAAATGGGCCCCATAATTAACTTACAAAAAAAGTATAAATAAAACAAAATTTTGTTATAGTCAAGATTTGAACCAATGACCTCTTGAATACAAGTCTAGCAGTGTAACCACGACACCACAATAGCATTCTCCGTGTTTTATTAAACGGAGAATAACATTCTCCGTTTTGAATTAAACGGAGAATAGCATTCAAAGTGTTAAAAACAAATTAGAACGTTCATTCTCCGTGTCATTTGAAACGGAGAATGTTATTCTCCGTTTTGAACTGCACGGAGAATATATTTTCTCCATTTTTAATGTACTACGTTTTGAAATTGGAATTTAATGTTCTCCATTTTTATCTATTTGTCTTCTCAAACTTTTGCATTGGAGAACATATTTTTTTATCTAATTGTCTCGTGTGAATGACATCTTGCCACATAAGAAAGACATTATCTTAAGTCAACGACGTTTCATTTTATTCCATTTGCTCTTTTTCACTATTTCGCTTTCGTACTTTACAATTACGATAATCGTGACCCTTTTTTTACAAAATCTACATATTCTAGCCTTCGGGATAGATTGACTTTCTGTAGGCTGGCTTGATTTCCCTTGAGAAGGCCTTCCTTTTGTTGCTACCGGATTTGGCTCTTTTAAAGCTTCATGCACTCCTTCAACTACATCAGCTACCATTTGTTCTTCTTCGCCAATATCGGACACCATTCCTTTCAACTCCATCAGAACAGACGACATCAACTCCGTTCCCCTCTCTTGAACTTTGCTTGATTTTTTACAATAGTATGTAAACAGATTAACTTGTTCATTAATAGCACCATACCTTCTGCTCTCAATAATGTCTGGGTGGATGAATCTTCTTTCTGAGCCAGGTCCGGAGAGATAACTCTCTTTGCAATCCTTGAGCCAACGAGATTTTATCAAGTTCTTTGGAATATCTCCAATTTGTAATCTCTTCATTGCTGCAAAAATATGCCTACAAGGAATCCCCTTGGTCTCCATCCACATGCATTCACATGTTATGATGTTGTCGGCCGAAGAAATGTAACCTTACGGTTGACACCGTTTGGCGACAAATACTTTTGGACAGTGCAAACTTCTCTCCCTCTTACGATGTGATGATGGGGAACAATATATGAATCAGAACGTGTGATTTCCTTCCTTACATCTATAAACACCGTTTTAGTGTAAATTGCGGCAAATTTACCTTCTATTACGGCCATGCTAGTTTGATTCACAACTGGTGTTGAGAATTTATCATTGACATGCTTACCCACATGGCCGTAACGTAAGGCCGCCAAACCGTGGTCACAATTTTGAAGGGCCTTCCAAAGTGGCAGCTTCTCATTCAAAAACCTTTTCAGAAAAGCGTTCATAGATTCACATCTATTTGTTGCTGTAGAACCGCCAAAATAATTACCACGTAGGAATGTGTCCGCCCATCGCTCCCTCGTTCTGTACAATGCAGTGGTCCACTCATTGTTTTCTAAATTATAATCTGTTAGCATCTGCTGCCAACGGTTTTCAAATTCTTCGACTGAATAGTACCTGTTTAGAAAACATGGACATTAACTAAAGTTGTCATATTGTAACAACAACATACTTCAAAGTAAAGTAGCAAGTGTGCTATGTACCTTTTAATCAGAAGACTCAGTTTATTGTGAAAACCCTCTCGGTGTACATTTTTGGCAGCATTGTTAAGGATATGCCATGAGCACGTTCGATGAACTACGCTGGTCATTAAATCCTCAATTGCTTTATTCATGGATCTGCAACCATCCGTGAGAACTGTCAATGGTAATTTGCCATTCATACACTCTAGGAATTTTTGCAGAACCCAAGAATAAGTCTCCGCAGTCTCATTGTGGATCATTGCAAACCCAAACACACAAGTCATCGCATGATTATTTGTACCCACTAGAACCACCAACGGCATTTGACTTCTATTTGTTTTATATGTCGAATCGAATGCTAGTGAATCTCCAAATAGTTCGTAATCGAATCGACAAGAACCGTCAGCCCAAAAGAGATGGGTCAATCTGGAATCTTCGTCTACCTTGTAGTCGTAGAAGAAATCTGGGTCACTATTCTCCTTTGATTGAAGAAATGTAAGTGTTGTCGAAGCATGAACATCGTCGAGTGCTCTACTATCTCGAGCTAGAACGTTGTATAAATCCTTTCTCGTCCATCCAACATTATCCCAGCCACCTTTCCTCTCGACAAGTAAATTCCATATCTCTCCAGTCCCCATCCCTGATTGCTTCATAAGCTTAATTTCTTCCAACTCTGCGGGTGTTATATTACGATGGGATCTCAAGAACGCTGATTCATAATTACTCGCCAGGTTATGGTTGTGAAGTACATGAAATTTTTTGACGGACCACATCTTTGTTTTATGGGTGTACCCAATACGGAAAAATTGCTTTACTACCAGTCCTGCTTTCACTTCTTGGCTCACGAACCCTGTTTGGAGCTTCCTTGTATTTCTTGTGTCTGAATCCCGCATTCGAGCAACACCAACTACGGATCGTCACCATACCAGATTTGTTTTTCTTTACCTCGTTCTTTCTAATACTGAAACCATATAATTTTGAATAAATTCGGTAGAATGTCCCTGCTTCTTCAATAGAGTTGAACTGTAGGCCAACAACATCTTCTTCTAAGAGCATGGTTGGATCTTTATTAATGTTGGCAGATTGCAATATTTTTTTCATTGTCGCTGCATCGAAATCCAATGGAGATTCATCGGCGTCCCTAAGAACAGAATAAAACAAAATAAACATGAGAAATATATGTAAAAATATAACGCATTTCTTAAATCCATTAGAAAGGGTGATACGAAATAACATTTCGTTGTTTGAGTTGATGTCTTCATCTTGTTCTTTACTGTCTCCTAAGCTAACATCTTCCAAACTTTGCTCATCTTGCGGCAAATCATCTGACAGTCCTCTTGAATGGAGGATTTCTTTATCGACTAAATCTTCCAGACGACGATCACTTTCTCCATGTGACGTCGACATTGAAGAAAATAGTGTGTGTTAGAAACCAGCAGAAGAAACGAAGGACAAGAAACAATAGAAGAAGAAAGAGTAATGATATTATCGTACCTCCATATTGACCCTCTATATATAGCCCTCCCATCTGATGTGGCATGTTAAATAAATGAGCTTCTTAGCATTTTCCTAAATTAATAGTGTGTCATCTGACATGACTGATGACATGGCAAATTTTAATCCAAAAAGTTAACAACCCAATTTTCTCCATAATAATTTAACGTTAATATCAAAGTTATTTAGTGTTAATATTAATTTATGTTAATATCAATGTTAAGGTTAATGTTAATATTAATATTATTGTTAATGTTAACGATAATATTAATATTAATAGTAATGTTAATCTGGAATATTAACTTTAATGTTAATTTTTATTTTTAGTTTTATTTACAAAAAAATTTGCCACGTCAGCTGCCAGATCAACATGTCACGTCAGCTGCCACGTAAGGATGGACAGTTTGAAAGTGCAATTTGGAGGTACAAAAAACATTATGCAGGAAGAAACAACTTCTAGCAAGGCAACAACACAACCTTTTCGTCTTCATTGTAACTCCGCCACGTGGCCCTCTTTTGATGGCTCATGAAAAATCTTGAGTGATTCTAGGAGCAAGCATAATTCTGGGTACGTGCCTTATTAAAATGTGTAGCTAATAACGCATGAGGAAGCATGCAACAGCAATCTCCACGTGGCCCTCTTTTGTAGGATAACACATGCATCAGCATTTAATGCTACGAAACCCTATTGTCTTGTTATGTATTGTGTATCCTATGTGGCATGAGACAGAGCCGCAGAAGACAATAACTTGCATAGGCTGCTATATTTAAAAATGACAAGAAGTTTAAAAGTCATCTCCAATGCAAAAAAAGTATTGAGAAGACAATATAAAGCAATTTTTTACGACTTCCAAGACAACCTTTGCTCTTCTAATGATATGGTATCAGTGTTTATTAATAATTGTGTAGAATAACGCATGCAGAGCATTTAATGCTACGGGACCTGTTGCGTTAAGGAACACAACATGTGAGAAAGAACCCGAGAGAGATAGAGAGAGAGAAAGAGAGTGTGGGAGATGGGATAAAGAGGAAGGATCGAGCTCGACTAGATTTTAAACTTAAAATTCAATTTTTGGTTATCATTACTAATAACTAGTTGGCACGTACTAGTTTAGACGAACACTAACCGAGCCCCGAGCAACGTGACATCAGCTAGCTAGGTTTCTAATACCGTGACATTCATGTTAATTTAAACATTTACAATATTATTGAAACTAATATGACTACTAAAATTAAAAATAGTTTTGGATTTAACATTTACTTCAAACTAGTTAAAGTTAAAATTAAATTCTTTTTTATTTAAAATGTAATTGGAACTACAATTAATAATAACATTCGCTTGTCCCATAGTTTAAGTCGTATTTCCCTCGATGCTAGTCGTAGCCCTTGCTTGTCAAGTCGTTGCACGAACACATTAGAAAAGAGATTTGTTGGGCTATCGAAGTATAGCAAGCACCGTCCCGTGTCACGTGCATTTGTTAAGCAGTGAAAGGGTGTGAAGGCCACTGGCAATGTCAAGACATTCCATAACGTGACAGCGTCCCAGCCTACACCGCAGAAAACGACGTAGAACGCTGTCTAGTTCTACTATTTAACAACATATTTAATATCAAAACCTGTCAAGAACGATCAACTACGAATGGAGGACAAGCAATGTCAATATAATATACTCAATAAGCTATGATATTGTTGCGACCGTCCAGTGTACGTATTTATGTATGGTATTTATGGTGCACATCATCTTAATTCAATGTTTATGTTAAGATTATGTCTAACTGTATCTGCCGCAGGGACACGGTGGTGGACAAGTTCAAGATAGGTTCGGCCCGAGGCTGGACGTAACCACGTACTCGTGCCCCTAGTCAGGGTGCGGGTCGTGACAGAAACACCGTGACCTTCATATTGATAGGGCGTAACCACGTACTCGTGCCCCTAATCAGGGTGCGGGTCGTGACAGAAATACCGTGACCTTCATATAGATAGGGCCGGTGGGCTGAGATTAGCGCTGGGTGCAGGCGCAGGGCCTGCCACACTTATGCATATGTTTAAGTTTACGGTTGGTTGGTTGAGTGAAATGATATGATTTCTTATGTAAAGTTCTAACCTTGCAGGCTAGGCGAAATGGGACATAGATGAGCACGATCACAATGTTTATGTTAAGATTATGTCTAACTGTATCTGCCGCAGGGACACGGTGGTGGACAAGTTCAAGATAGGTTCGGCCCGAGGCTGGACGTAACCACGTACTCGTGCCCCTAGTCAGGGTGCGGGTCGTGACAGAAACACCGTGACCTTCATATTGATAGGGCGTAACCACGTACTCGTGCCCCTAGTCAGGGTGCGGGTCGTGACAGAAACACCGTGACCTTCATATAGATAGGGCCGGTGGGCTGAGATTAGCGCTGGGTGCAGGCGCAGGGCCTGCCACACTTATGCATATGTTTAAGTTTACGGTTGGTTGGTTGAGTGAAATGATATGATTTCTTATGTAAAGTTCTAACCTTGCAGGCTAGGCGAAATGGGACATAGATGAGCACGATCACAATGTTATGTTAAGATTATGTCTAACTGTATCTGCCGCAGGGACACGGTGGTGGACAAGTTCAAGATAGGTTCGGCCCGAGGCTGGACGTAACCACGTACTCGTGCCCCTAGTCAGGGTGCGGGTCGTGACAGAAACACCGTGACCTTCATATTGATAGGGCGTAACCACGTACTCGTGCCCCTAATCAGGGTACGGGTCGTGACAGAAACACCGTGACCTTCATATAGATAGGGCCGGTGGGCTGAGATTAGCGCTGGGTGCAGGCGCAAGGCCTGCCACACTTATGCATATGTTTAAGTTTACGGTTGGTTGGTTGAGTGAAATGATATGATTTCTTATGTAAAGTTCTAACCTTGCAGGCTAGGCGAAATGGGACATAGATGAGCACGATCACAATATTTATGTTAAGATTATGTCTAACTGTATCTGCCGCAGGGACACGGTGGTGGACAAGTTCAAGATAGGTTCGGCCCGAGGCTGGACGTAACCACGTAACCACATACTCGTGCCCCTAATCAGGGTGCGGGTCGTGACAGAAACACCGTGACCTTCATATAGATAGGGCGTAACCACGTACTCGTGCCCCTAATCAGGGTGGACGTAACCACGTACTCGTGCCCCTAATCAGGGTGCGGGTCGTGACAGAAACACCGTGACCTTCATAAAGATAGGGCCGGTGGGCTGAGATTAGCGCTGGGTGCAGGAGCAGGGCCTGCCACCCTTATACATATGTTTAAGTTTACGGTTGGTTGGTTGAGTGAAATGATATGATTTCTTCTAACCTTGCAGGCTAGGCGAAATGGGACATAGATGAGCACGATCACAATGTTTATGTTAAGATTATGTCTAACTGTATCTGCCCGCAGGGACACGGTGGTGGACAAGTTCAGGATAGGTTCGGCTCGAGGCGGGGCTCGGCTTGGACTTCCAGATGCATGGAGTCCTTAGCGTTCAAGAGGAGCTACCGCATTGGCGTTCGGACTTGCGAGACGTTCAGCCGAAGACTACTTGTTGGCTATAAAGAGGCATAATGTATGGAACAATGTACTCCTTTGTGAGCTAGAGAGATCATGAGCGTTGTAGCCAATTGGCATGATGAGTTGAGCTATTCAGAACATTAATATTAAATCTACGTTGGCTTTTTAATTAAATTTACAATATAATTAAAACTAATTTTACGAAAATGCTATTTGCTCCCAAATTTTTTGGTAGATACCATCTTCCATTATGTGGCATATGACATGGTTGCTAACATGACAGCTGACATGGCAAAATTTAACAATAAAATTAATATTAAAATGAACATTAATAGTAAATAAATAATTTAATATTAAATTAACATTGATTAATATTAACATTAACAGTAGCATTAGCATTAACATTAATATTAATATTGGCATTAACATTAACATTAAAAAAATTTGGGTAATTAATTTTTGGGGTTAAAATTTGCCATGTCAGACGTTATGTCATCTGCCATGTCAGATGCCACATAATGGGAGATGCCATCACCCAAATTTTTTGGGAGCCCAAACGACTAATTGCTAATATTAATACAGTGGCATTACCGTTATTTCCCAATAGATTCGTGACTTGTTCGGTCATACCCCTCCACGAGCGGGTTACATACACGGCGTAAACGAGGGTTAAATAGCCTTTCCAAAGAAGAGAACCCATCCGACTAGAGAGAAACAAAGGGAAAGAAGAAGAAGAACAGTGGCAATGGAGAGGAGCAAGATCAACTGCAGCGGATGGGCCGTCATCCCTACCGAGATTCTCTCGATGATACTGGTACTGTCGGGGATGCCGGCGGACGAGGTAATGTGCAACGTGGCCCCAGTTTGCCGTTCGTGGTGGAAGGCGCTCAACGGTCCCTTAGACTATTGGTCTAACGTCGACTTGGTACAGTGGTGCCGGAGGACCCAGCAAACCGCTGAGATTAGTTTGACCGTAATGAAGCTCGTGGCTCGCAGTGAGGGACATCTAGGGTCCCTCTCCGCGTACAAGCTCGACGAAGCAGCCTTCTCTTTTGCATGTTTAAGGCCAGTGCAAAATTTTATTTGGTCTTATACTAATACTTTATTTTTTCTATTACAAAATTTTACGTATACTTTTGTTAATTTCTATTGATGTTTTTCCATTTTTATAATACAGTGGGAAATTTCTAAGGGTTATGCACATTCCGAAGTGCAACGTGAGTGATGAAACTTTCGTGAGACACTTGGAGTTTCTCCCTGTGCTGGAAGAACTCGACATTAGCTACTGCCTCTACATCACGTCGAATGGAATAATTTCTGCCGGAAATTATTGCCGCCGTCTGGTCAAGCTGATTAGGAACATGCCCCCTCCGGGTTTCATGCTCAGAACATGTTCGTGCTGAACACGAAAACGAGGCGGAGGGAAAGGCCGTGGCTGATTCGATGCCGCGTCTCGAGCACCTACATATGGGATTCGGCATGTTCAATGGAGACACGCTGCGATCTATCATATGCAACTGCAAGGGACTTCGCGTGCTCGACATACGTGGGTGCTTCAACGTGATCTTCTTCGACGACGAACTCTTGAAACTTTGTTATTCAATACAGACGTTTAAAAAACCCTATGATGATCATATCCCAGTACCAGGAGAACCTGTGAACGATTGGTATAATGATTTAGAAATGTTCTATCATTCCTGGAGGGAATGGTGAAAACATTAGCATGCATGCATGCATGCATTTCTTTATACTCCCTCGAATTTTGCTTTTGTACTTATTGTGATCTCTAATTGGGTTAATGAATGCCCATTAAATCTCTAATTGGATTTATTTAATGATATCACATTCTACTATGTAAATTAAACTTTGGAGACAATATTTTGGTAAATTTTAGTTTGAATTTTGGAGGCAATATAAACTAAAGTATCTTTTCAGTATCCATCATTAGAGCTCAAGTATATTTTCAAAATACAACTCTTAAATGCATAGAGAATTGTAGAGTTTATCTTGATATAATTGCAGTTTAAATAAGGCTAAAATTGTAAATTACTCCACAAACATCCATTATATAAAAAAATTCTCCGTCCTATATGGACCATAAGACGGCTAAGACGGCTCACTTCTGAGATTTTGACATTTCCCAACACAGATTTTACCATAAATACAACATCTCAGTGTAATCACATCCAAGAGATTTCGCCATTTCCCAACACAGATTTTACCTTATTCAAAATGAATTCTCCGTCCTATATGGACCATTCTCCGTCCTACATGTATCATTCTCCGTCCTACCTCCGTCCTAAATGTATAATTCTCCGTCCTACCTCCGTCCTACATGTACAATTCTCGTCCTACCTCCGTCCTAAATGTACCATTCTCCGTGTTAGAGGAACGGAGAATGGCCATTAACAGTCCCAAAAATTGTTCCCTACTAAGTTAAAAGCATATATTAGCACCCAAAAATTGTTAACAATAGAAAAATTCTACAGAACCCAAACACCTGACTCGAACCTAGGCCTTCCATGTAAAAGCCAAACAGCACAACCAACTAAGTCTGGAATAAGACATCAATAATGCTAAGTATACTACCAAAGACGGCTCACTTCTGAGATTTTGACATTTTCCAACACAGATTTTACCATAAATACAACATCTCAGTGTAATCACATCCAAGAGATTTCGCCATTTCCCAACACAGATTTTACCTTATTCAAAATGAATTCTCCGTCCTATATGGACCATTCTCCGTCCTACATGTATCATTCTCCGTCCTACCTCCGTCCTAAATGTATAATTCTCCGTCCTACCTCCGTCCTACATGTACAATTCTCCGTCCTACCTCCGTCCTAAATGTACCATTCTCCGTGTTAGAGGAACGGAGAATGGCCATTAACAGTCCCAAAAATTGTTCCCTACTAAGTTAAAAGCATATATTAGCACCCAAAATTGTTAACAATAGAAAAATTCTACAGAACCCAAACACCTGACTCGAACCTAGGCCTTCCATGTAAAAGCCAAACAGCACAACCAACTAAGTCTGGAATAAGACATCAATAATGCTAAGTATACTACCAAAGACGGCTCACTTCTGAGATTTTGACATTTTCCAACACAGATTTTACCATAAATACAACATCTCAGTGTAATCATATCCAAGAGATTTCGCCATTTCCCAACACAGATTTTACCTTATTCAAAATGAATTCTCCGTCCTATATGGACCATTCTCCGTCCTACATGTATCATTCTCCGTCCTACCTCCGTCCTACCTCCGTCCTAAATGTATAATTCTCCGTCCTACCTCCGTCCTACATGTACAATTCTCCGTCCTACCTCCGTCCTAAATGTACCATTCTCCGTGTTAGAGGAACGGAGAATGGACATTAACAGTCCCAAAAATTGTTCCCTACTAAGTTGAAAGCATATAATAGCACCCAAAAATTGTTAACAATAGAAAAATTCTACAGAACCCAAACACCTGACTCGAACCTAGGCATTCCATGTAAAAGCCAAACAGCACAACCAACTAAGCCTGGAATAAGACATAAATAATGCTAAGTCTACTACCAAATGCTTACAACACTCTTCAAACCTTCACCCATTGCTGACATGTGGGCCATGGCCCACATGTCAGCAATGGGTGAAGGTTGGAAGAGTGTTGTAAGCATTTGGTTGTAACTTTAGCATTATATCCCAACTCCCAATAAGGAATACGAAGAGTCGGTTAGGAACGTGTATATATATACATAGGGGTCCCCATTCATCTGAGTAGGTTGCACATTTAACATGGCTCCAAAAAGAACATCTGGTTGGGAACCATTGCCAGAGCCTTCTTCCTGTCGTCGCCGAGCATCTTCGCATGGAGCACCCTCTGCGCCGCCTCCGGCCCATGACTGGCTGGAAGCGGCTGCGAACTTTCTGACCTCCGTCGGGTTGTCACTGGAGGTCATCGCTCGACCTCTTCATCCGGCGCCAAACTTTGACCTGTTGTCGATCACTCCGGAGGAACGGGATTCTCTGGAGAAGAGGGAAGCGTTTCGCCGCCTGTGCCATAGGGCGGGTGTGCGCACCCTGCAGGACTTTGCGGAGATCCTCCGGGAGGCCAGTGAGGGCTAGACCCTTTTTTTTTTTTTTTTTTTTTTTACAGTTTTTTGTCCTCCTCTTGTATACTTCTCTGGAGAATGTTCCGGCGACGACGCTGGGATTTAATGAAATATAATATTTTGTTAACTCAATTTGGTTTCGGCTAGAATCAAACTTTTACAACCTTCTTACAACTTACACCCATTTGCTAACTATAGCATTGCTCTTTATAATTAACAAATCTTGTTACGTCAAATCAATATATCAGCGACGATATCGCATCAATGACTTGTTACGTCATAGAATTGATTATGCTGCCAGCGTCAATCTTGCCGTCAAATCCATCTTAAATATGATTACAAAGTAAAATAGAGGACAACATTGAGTGTTTCAATTTTACTCTTTTCAAGTACATAGTCTTCTTATTTTCAAAAAATTAATCAAATATTCGTAAAACGTGTAATATTGAGTCTTAAACTTCACATTCTTAAATATGTTGTCAAATTTTTTTAAATAAATATGTTTCCACCACATTTTTTCTGCCAAATTTTCAATAATTTATACGGAACACGTGGATATATACTAGTAATAATAGTAATAAATTTAATTTTGGAAGAGAATTTTTTAAAAATTAAGGTCTCAAAATCCCAAAGGTTTATGTAGTGATTTCACATGGATATATACTAGTAATAATATTAATAAATTTAATTTTGGAAAGTAGTTTTTTAAATTTAATAGTAATAAATTCGACCGTCTTATACTAGTAATAATAGTAATAAATTTAATTTAAGACCCAAAACTATTCTAATTTTTTCCACTTCCCAAGGTCATATAAGACGGTCGAATTTTCCATCTTCTTCTCTCAAACCCTCTTTCTTCTCCCAAACCCTCTCCTAAACCCTCTTCTAATCAAAATGTCGCCGAAGAAACAACGACCGTCGCCGAAGGAGAAGGATCCACGAAGGTATGCGATACAGGCCAGAAGGGCAGAACTTGCAAGGGCGGCGAAAACCAAGATTATGGTCGCTAGGGCAGAGGCCGAAAGGGCAGCGGCGGCGGCAGCGACGATAAAAGCGGAGGCGGCCGCCAAGCCACGTGGAAAAAAGGCTAAAAACACTCATTGCTCGACGAAGACCAGAAAATCTATCTTCCATACAGAGTCGTCGGAAGACTCAACTTATGAAGATCGAAGGCGTACTCAAGCGAAGGCTAAGGTGGCAACGGATACAGAGTCATCAGCGTACTCTGTGGATTTTGAATCCTCATCAGAAGAGGAAAATGAAGAGGAAGAACAATCATCAAATAAGTCCCCGGAGGGGAGAGTAAAAAAATTTAAAGACTCTAAAACTAAAGATTTACATTAAATATTTCAAGAAAAAGGCTGTTATGCCTGAAAGATCAATTAAGAGGATGATGTCGAAGACGAAGTTTTCTGGATATATTGAAATTCTATCAATTGGAGAAACTGAACAAATCTTGTCTTGAGAAAATTCCCAAACAATAGTAAGAGAATTTACTCAAATCTTACGGCTGAAATTAAAGAAAAAGAAGAGGATCAACCACTGGTGTTTCTGAGGGGGAAACTGATTAGGGTAATGCTGCTGTCATCAACGAATTTTATGGATTTGATCCAGTTCCTGAGTTGATATGAAGATATTGTAATGTTTCCATGACGGATGCAATCATGAGATTACAGGTGTTTCAATGGGTGCCAAGACCCTCAAAATTTATACAAAGATCAATTAAAAACTTTGTATAATTGTTGCATGCCTACGTATCTCAAACACTCAACCCTACTGGACATGAGTTTTCCATCCATCCCGAAAGAGTAAAATTTCTTTATATATGGGAAAGAAACAAAGGATGGATATAGGTTCCTACTGTCAGTAGAATGATGCATCTCGTGGGAAAACCAAACTGCAAGGACAGCTCTCTCTTTCGGAGGATTTGTATGCTCGATGGCTAATAAACATTCTGTCCCAATCTTAGCAGGGGATGTTTATATTAAAAACAAAGGTCCCATGAGAAAACTAACCTTCACTCGAATGTTTGGAAAACGGGGCAGCTGCAAGCAAACCATCAACATCTGGAAAACCATCAACTTATGGAATCAAAAAACACTAAGGACAGGGTTGATGATCTATACAATTTTGTTGCTGCAAACTTTGAGAATGTCTTCAAAGAGATGAAGACTATATCCGACAACCAGAAATTGATTCTGGATAAGATTAACCAGATAGAGGTTGAATTTGCTGACCAAGAATAAGATTTTTCTTCCCTCGTGAAGAAGGTAAATGGGGTTAGCCCAAAATCTTATGTAAAAAACACATTGTGCACATTGACACTTTAATGCTAGCCATCACTTTGATACTTATTTTATGTTCTGGATGTCATTTCTACCATAAAGTGAGTCCATACTGACTATAATTTTTCTTCATCCGTCCCTCAAGTTGTAGGTGAAGGATATTTTGAGAAAGAAGAAGAAGTAGGAAAAAAAGAAACAGAAGAAGAGGGACGGCTATGAAGATTCATTTTGAGTTTTGAATGTCTCTTATTTCAATTGGAAGTAATATTTGACTTGTAATATTGTTCTGAATATTTGTTGGCCATGGCGGACAAACTAAATTTTGTGTTTGAAATATTGTAAGACTAAACTTTTCGCTTGTACTCATGCATAGTTCGCAATTTGTTTTGGAAATGTAATATGGTTGAATTTAGAGTAGGTCTGATATTTATTTGGATTATTGTATTGTGAATTATGCAGGTTCTATGTTGAATTACTAACGTGGATTGGGCAGATTACTGTAACGTGAATTATGTAGTTTATTGGACTTGGAATGAAGTATACTTAATTTGATTATGATTTTTTGGTTGAAGCGTTTTTGGTTGACAGTTGGCATTCATAGATGATATTGAGATTTTGGTGATTCCTTTGATTTGCAGTGCCCACAGATTTCGTGAGTCCAGTGTGCATTGCTAGGGTTTACAGGTGGCCTCATTACGGATGCATTCCTGGGATCACTGAAACTTTATTGATTGTAATGTTTTGCTTTCTGTAAAAAATTATTACATCGATGCCATCAGTATGAATTCGATGCCAGTGCCCGTTCATCCCTTGTTATTGCTGAAGCAAAATTGTAATCCTGCCTGTTCATCCCTTGTTATTGTGGAAACATAAATGTAATCCTGCCTGTTCATCCTTTGTTATTGCCATCAGTACATCGATGCCACCAGTATGAAGTCGATGCCAGTGTAATGCATAATGTAATGTAAGAAAAATTCTCTTTGATAGTAGGTTAATTTATTCAAACATTCGCAAAAAATTTTGTTCAGCAATACAGTGGAAGCCTGATAAAATGATATTCGGATTATCTTGAAAATGATTTAATATTAGATGAATGTACTATGGTAAATGATATTAAAAATACTGTAAATATTTGGTGAAGAAAAATATGAGATACGTGGAACATTTCCAGTCCTAAATGTACCATACTTTGTTAAAAGCACAGAGATGTCCGTTCTTCGTTTCCAAAGAACGGAGAATGGCCATTCTCCATGTTAAAGGAACGTAGAATGGCCATTCTCCTTGAGAATGGCCATTCTCCGTGTTAAAAGCAAAGATAACGGCCATTCTCCGTCCATTCGCCGTGTGAAAAGCAAAGAGAATGGTCAATTCTCCGTCAATTCGCCGTGTTAAAAGCAAAGAGAATGGCCATTCTCCGTCCATTCGCCGTGTTAAAAGCAAAGAGATGGCCATTCTCCGTCCATTCGCCGTGTTAAAAGCAAAGAGAATGGCCATTCTCCGTTTTAAAAGCAGAAAGAGAATGGTCGTTCACCGTCCAAATAAAATATTCTCTTCGAAAATATTATCATTAGAAAAGTAAAAAATATTTCGTGTTAAAAGCAAAGATAACGGTCATTCTCCGTCCATTCGCCGTGGAAAAGCAAAGAGAATGGCCATTCTCCGTCAATTCGCCGTGTTAAAAGCAAAGATAATGGCCATTCTCCGTCCATTCGCCGTGTTAAAAGCAAAGAGAATGGCCATTCTCCGTGTTAAAAGCAAAGAGAATGGCCGTTCACCGTCCAAATAAAATATTCTCTTCGAAAATATTATCATTAGAAAAGTAAAAAAAATTCGTCCGATCAATAGATTTTTTTTAAAAATATGTGACAAGATGATCCGTCCGACCTCAGAAGCAGGTTTTCCTCAGTTCATAACCACCACCGTGACATGTAGCTTATTAACAAAATATTAAATTATTAGATGAAAATAAGATTTCTGACAATGGCATGGACAGTTAAATTAGAGCGGCGCCGCTAATACTTCTTGTTCGAGGAGGTTTCGACTATGTCCGACACAGCGCAGCTGGTACTCCTCGTTGTTCTAGGAGGGCTCGACGACGTTCGACGCGATCCGGACCGATTCTTATTTCCATCTTCATCTCCGTTTCTCTTTCCACCACAACCACCAACACCACCACCACGGCGGCCTGTAACCAAAAAAAAAAACGAAATATTAAATTGGATGAACTTTTGAGAGAGTAGAAGCAGGTTTCCTCAGTTCACCACCACCACCGTGACATGTAGCTTTATTAACAAAATATAAAATTATTAGATGAAAATAAGATTTCTGACAATGGCATGGACAGTAAAATTAGAGAGCGCCGCTGGTATCTTCTTGTTCGAGGAGGTTTCGACTACGTCCGACGAGAAGGACCGATTCTTCACAGCGCAGCTGGTACTCCTCATTGTTCTAGGAGGGCTCGACGACGTTCGACGCGATCCGGACCGATTCTTATTTCCATCTTCATCTCCGTTTCTCTTTCCACCACAACCACCAACACCACTACCACGGCGGCCTGTAACCAAAAAAAAAAAAACGAAATATTAAATTGGATGAACTTTGAGAGAGTAAATATGAGTTAATTTAGGGTGTTCATTGAAAAATTTAAAGTGAAGAATGACCTGCTAAAGCAAGTTACCAACAGGTCAAAAGTCTAAATCAGCATTAAATGATGTTTCTACACTATTATTCAATCCGAACCATTGGATCAACATCCAACGGTCCAGATTTCGGATGTATCGATACATCCATTTCCAGCGGATGTATTGTGAGAACGACCCATATATATTATATATATTATATATATAATATATATTATATATATATATATAATATATATATATTTTGTTCACCCACCAACCGTTACACGCGTAGTTCTTTCAAAGGACGTTTTTATAGCACATTAATTAGAGGAAAGATTTAATGGAGAGTTAAGGAGAAAAGTCCAGAAGAACCGAACAGTTTAACTCATAGTTAGTATAGAAACACCCTTTTAAATGGTGTTTTCGACACAAAGTAAAGAAACGTTTTGTGTCTCTCTGTAATTTTTCAAACTTTTATGTTCTCCTAACAATTTAACTAAAATCTCATGCTATATGCAATTTTCTGTTTCTTAATTATGTAAAGTGGTAGAAATTCACTTTCAATTCCTTCTCGGTAGGAAGATGAGAATCAATTCTTATCTCAATTTGATTTGTTGGAGTTTTCTTTGATCCAATTCCAGATACTTGGTGATCTGGCTTAGGAGTAATCTTTTTAATATAGTTTTATTGGAGGTGTTGTGAGTTAGCTTTATTTGGAGGTTAAACGAGGAATTCATTTGGTTCCGTGGGTCTTGTTTTGGAAAGTTTCTTTTTATTCACTTTTATTTATAGTTTTTTTTGGTGCTAAAATTGAACTCTATACTGTTAGTGATGATGTTCCTTCTTTATGCAAAAACCAACTTCACTCTAATTCTTAGTCCCACATCGGTTGGACTAGGAAGTGTAAGAGTGTATATAACTATATATTCCCAGGGGCGGATCCCAGTGATCCATAGGGTGGGCTGGAGCCCACTCCATTTTTTTTATATACTTTTTTTACCATGTAAATTTTAGTTTTTGATTTTTTTTTTATATGGACTAGTCCCTCCAAATTTTTGGTAGTCCACTCCAGCTATAATTTCTGGATCCGTCCCTTATATTACTTTGCTCTTTTTCTATCCGCTGAAGCATTGTATGAGAATCCGATGGGCCACATGCACGCGTGCTGTACTCATTCTTCGGATTTGGGAGAACTTAAAAATTTTTTTGCTCCTATTTATTATTTTTTATTGTCTTATGTGCATTTAATATTTGAACGTTGGAATTTTTAGATGGTTAGGTTCAATAAACCTCACTTTCAGCGACCGTTGCTCCTTTAAATCAGTTTCGGTTACATCTTATTATGCCTATATATTGAGGCTAATTTCTATTCTATTATTTTTTACACCAGAACAACAAATCCGAAAGAGGTCTCTCTCTCAAATTCTGTTCGAACCTCCTTCTGTTATTCACATCCTTGTTTGGGGTAGAGCTAAGTTCTATGCACTCTTTTCAAGTTGTGCAATACGGAGACACTAGTAGAGCGAAATTTTACCACTAGGAGCGTTCGGAACAAGTCTGCACATTGATCCGAATAAACTTTTAGGACAATGCTTCGTCAGATCTTATCAAAATGAATTGTACTATGACTATCGAATAGTAAATTGTATTGCTCCAGCTTGAGTACTGACTCTTTCAAAATTTATTTTGGATTTGTTTGGCAATTGTAGGGATAACGGTTATGAGGTATTTTTAGAGTATCCTTATGAGCGGTAATGAGGGGTCCGATTTTAGGTGGTTTTACATAACGACTTTTAAACCAGTCCAACCATGCTCATTAAGTCATTAACGAGCGGTTCTGAAAATTTTTACACACACACACCACACACACACACACACATATATATATATATATATATATATATATATATATATATATATATATATAATAAGGGAGGTGAGGTGCCATCCTACCGTAGGGTGGCACCATGTCACCCCCATGCTATCAGCATGCACATGGGTGCATGATGATAGAATGAGGAGGTGACATGTAGCCACCCTCCAAAGGGTGGCACCTCACCTCCCTCATCCTATATATATATAATATATATTATATATATAAACAAAACGGTCCGAGTGTAAAAACTACCACGCAGTCCACGGTTCGATGAGAAGGTAGAAGTTCATAAAAATAATAGAAACACATAAAATAATAGAACATCATGTTGAAAGTAGGAGAGATTTTAAAAACTTAACGGAAAAAGTAGACATAGTTTGGAAGAAGTAGAAAGAGGAACACAAATAAGAAAAAAAAAAAATAGTGTAGTATATTAATATTTATAATTATATATGTTTGGTGATGATATAAATGAAATAAAATAATAAAATACTTCAAAATCTATCGATTTTGGATGTTTATAAAGCCACCCAAAATTGCACGTACACAGACTTTGGAGATTTTTAGCCGGCCAAAACCAATATCTCAAAAAATTTAATAAACATAGTTTTATAATCGGTCGGTTGAAAAACACTATAAAACCAATAAAAATACGGTTACCAAGGAGACCCTTAGTCACAACAAGATTCTTCCTTCCATGCCTCCACCGTTACAATAAACTCAACTTCTATATATTGTAGAAAAAAACGACACATTTCTGCAACAACGACCCATCGTTGCTATAATTCAAGGAACGATGCCATACTAATCCAAAAAGCCAACCTCCCAACTACCTTTAGCCGTGACTGGAATAGACAGTGAGTGAAGAAAATTCTTAGCTCAGAAACTTACAGTCGGAAGGAAAAAAAGAGAGTTACACGCGGTTGGAACCAGACCATAAGTACTTCACTTAGTATTGCACTATATAGTCGTGTGAACCTTGTTGATCTATTGAACTCAATCAACAATGGCTCGCTTCCGCTCTCTTCTTCTTCTTGTTGTTGTTTCTGCTCTTGTTGTTCTTCTTCTTCTGAAATCCGCTCCTACGGCCACAGCCCAGGACTCTCTCTATCACGTTTGCGAAGGCAGCAACTACACCGCCAACAGCAGCTTCCATATCAACCTCCGAAACCTCCTCGCTTCCCTCCGCCTCCAACTCAACCTTCTCCACCGGCGTCGTAGGCACCTCCACCCAGGCCTACGACGCATCCTTCGGCCTCGTCCTCTGTCGAGGCGACGTCGGCCTCAACGACTGCGAAACCTGCATCAGAACGGCATCGGAGAACATAACCCAGCTCTGCGTGCAGTCCAGGCAGGCCATCGCGTGGTACGACAACTGCCAGCTCCGCTACTCCGACGTCCGTTTCTTCTCCTCCAACGACGACGCGTCGAAAGAAGCAATATGGTAAACGTCATCGACCATACGGATCCCGAGAGGTTTACGGCTGCCGCGAAGGAGCTGATGGGAAAGGTCGCCGACCGTGCGGCCCATAATTCTTCTTCGCTCTTGTTCGCCACCGGGATGATGTACAGGAGCGACATGGCGATCTATGGGCTGGCGCAGTGCACCAGAGACCTCTCTGGGGACGTATGCGGTCAGTGTCTGCATCAGATTCTCAATATTTATTGGAACAGTACTTATGCGGCAAGGTTAGGGGGGAGGATTCTTGGTTACAGCTGCAATTTTAGGTACGAGGAGTATACGTTCTTCAATGGAGATCCCACTATTTCGCTCGACACAACTGTCTCTCCGCCACCACCCATTCTATCTCCTCCTTCAATTGCTTCAAATACGTCTCCTCCTCCAACTCCAACTGTAGAAAGTGAGAGTCAAAGCGGTAAAGGTAAGGAATTCCTATTTACATTAATTGGTATATATATATATATATATATATATATATATATATATACCAATTAATATATTATATATATATATATATTATATATATATAAAAAATATATATATATATATATATATATATATATATATATATTATATAATATATATATATATATCCTATTTACATTAATTGGTATATATATATATATATATATATATATATTATATATATATATATATATATATATATCCTATTTACATTAATTGGTATATATATATATATATAATATATATATATATATATATATATATATATATATATATATATATATTTTCCTTATATAGTAGGATACATACACGTACTTTACACATATTTTTATTCGTAGATTATATTTAAGAAGATTAAAAGAAATTTGGAGTGGATGATGTTGATGAGTTGGTTTAATTATGTTGTTTTAATTATATATGTTATGGGTTCAATCTTTCGAATTCCGTGGCAACAACTTAGAAGACTTGACAAATAGTATGAACTCTTCGATTTCGTATTACATTAATTCCTCAAAAATGCAGTATAATTTATTGTATCTATTCTTTTTAATTAGTATATATAATGGGTATTTTTGGAAAGAAAAAATTTTCATATTGAAGTATACTTTTCACATTATATAGTGGAATAGATTTAGATGGTGGACTCATTCATATTTTGGGTATCTGCACTCTTAGAGAGTCATTCTTTACCTGGCTAAATTATCCTAATGATATTATAACTATATAGTTAGGATATTTTTGGCACTTTAATTTTTCAATAATCGATTTTGGCATCCCAATTTAGAAATTATTTTTTGAAGCATGTTGCGTCAATTTTGAAATAAAACACTTCAAAACATATTTTGTAGTACAAAACCCAATTTAAATACTTGTATTTTTACATAATCTCTCGTAGGGACTTGTTTTATTAAATGTCATTAATAAGACATAAGGGTTTGCTTGGTAACACTGTTTTCATCAATTTTGGGGTGTTTTGCCGATCGTTTATAAAATATCTACTTGTTAATTTTTTGAGGCACCGGCTCAAAAACCTCTCAAAAGGGGTGTAATGTAATTTTGGGTGGCTTTGTAAACACCCTAAATCGGTAGATTTTGAGGGATTTTATTATTTTATTCCATTTATATCCTCACAAAACATATATATAAATACTTATATCTTTCCCTATTTAATTTTATTCGTGTAAAAAAATTTCAGAACGCTCGTTAGTGAATTGCCGAGCATGAATTTGACTGGTTTAAAAGCCGTTGTTTAAAAGCCACGCAAAACTGGACCCCTCATAACCACTTATAACCGGCACTCTAAAGATACCTCATAACCGTTACCCCTACAATTGCCAAACAGACCCTAACAAATTTATTTCCATTTTTTTGTTTCAAAACGATTCTCATAACATGTTATCCTCATCTACAAATACAGTATTCCTAACCTTCTTTTTATATAAAATCTAGATTTTCAATATCAGCACCATGTTTGTTTGTTTGTTTTCTTTTCTATAATGACACTAATCAATTTTTTTGGCGTAGGAAACAAGAAATACATTGGTATAGCAATCCCTTCCGCAGTTGGTTTGGCACTTGTAATCACTCTATCTATTTGTTTATTGCGGAGAAGATCATCAAAGGATAATGTTCTCGGAAATGGTACGATACTTCACCAATCTTATACTTTTCCGATCTTCTTCATCTTCTTGGTCCAACCAAGCACATCAAGGAGAAGAAATGGGCTGAAAACTGGGAGGAAACCATTTCCTTCAACTTTCAGCAAACCAAACAACAAAATTTCCCTTGACGCTGAAGTGTTGATATAGCTGTTTTTGATACTAAGAGTAAAGAGTCATAGATATCACAAGTTAATATTTATATAAGCTCCACGATCTTGTCCCTTGTAACTCGAAGCATGATACTAGTAAGTAATTAAATGGGAGGGAATATTGATGCTAAATGCTAATAGCGAGACGAAGACGGTCACTAATGACGGACCTTATTACAAAAATAAAAACTAATGTTACATTTTATTTGCTCTTTGTTAGGCATTATTGATATTGACGAGATGACAAGTGCTGAATCATTTTTATGTGACCTGTCCATCCTCAAAGCTGCTACAGATAACTTCTCGGATTCAAATAAGCTCGGACAAGGTGGATTTGGTGCAGTTTACAAGGTGCTACTCTGTTTTGCCATGCGGATTTGTTTCTATCATAATTTATTTCGATCGTCTTTCTTCTGTTATGTATCTTTTGTTCTACAAGTTGTAAATCATGAAATATCATGTATGCTAACAAGAAAAAAAAGGGATACTATGTATAGGGAACACTGCCTGATGGACAAGAGATGGCTGTGAAGAGGCTCTCTGCAAGCTCTAACCAAGGAATAGGAGAGCTCAAGAATGAACTCTTGTTGGTTGCCAAACTTCAGCACAAGAATCTTGTCAGGCTTCGAGGCGTTTGCTTGGAACAACAAGAAAAACTACTCGTCTACGAATATGTGCCAAACAGAAGCTTGGACACCTTCTTGTTCGGTACTGCCTAGCTCTAGCTGTACCAAAAAATCTCACTTAAATCAATAGTAACTTCTGATTAATCATTCATTCATATTGAAAGTATAAGTTCCTGATATCTTTTCCTCCTACTAATTGTCTTGCCCATGAAAGATCATGTTAAACGCGTTCAATTAGATTGGGGAAGAAGGTTTAACATCATTGGAGGAATCGCTCGAGGCCTCCGGTACCTGCACGAAGAGTCTCACCTAAAAGTGATACATCGAGACCTGAAAGCCAGCAATGTATTGTTGGACTCAGACATGAACCCAAAAATTGCAGACTTTGGTTTGGCAAGGTTATTTGCAGTAGATGAAATGCAATGCACCACGAGTCGAGTTGTTGGCACTTTGTAAGTAAAACACTCAATATTATGTCGTTATGGATAAACTCGCATGTTTTGCGCCTAGTAATTTTGTTCAAGTGTGGTGATTTGCAGTGGTTACATGGCGCCAGAGTACGCAATGCGTGGGCGATTTTCTGTCAAACTGGATGTATTCAGCTTTGGGGTTCTACTTCTAGAGATTGTGATTGGAAGAAAAAACAGCAACCACAATGAGGCTGAAAATGCTCAAGACCTGCTAAGCTATGTCAGTATACATCTATTTTACTACTGATACATGCATGCATCTCTATTACTCTATGCTATAAGTACATTTTGACTAAGTTTAAAGAAGAATCCAAGTAGAAAGAAAAGCACTCAAATGGAATATACAAGCTGGTAAAAATGAATTAAAAAATAATTGTAGACTCTGAAGTGAAAAGAAAAGGTTGTACTAGTATCAGATCCATAGTTGGAGTGATACTTATCTGATTCAAGTTGAGTCGCATGACACGGATAGGACACTTATTTTTGTGTCCTTGTGGTTTGGAGTTTGGAGTTGTATCAAATACTTGTGTCTGACTATGTTACATGAATACGGACATGGGGACTGATAGAGACATGATACATGTACGGGCATACATTTTCAAATAGTTACAAGGTTAGTTATCTATGTTGAACGAGTACGGACATGGTATAGACACGATACGGATACAGATATTATCAACGATGGAACCAGAAATTCGAACTGGAGTGGGCTATAATCGGTTGGGGGTGGGCTGGCATGTAGACCGACTCATATGGGAAAAAAAATAAAAATAAAAAAAAGGTAATTTTTTGGGATGGGCTGGAGCCCACCCCAACCAAGGTGCTTCCACCCCTGGACATATATTATTTTGTTGTGTATGTGCAACATAGGTGTATGATATGTGGCCGACATGACACAACCCAACCATTTCCTTTGCCAAATTCTGTGAATTTATAGACGGATGATTTCTTGACATGCAGACATGGAGCACTGGAGCAAAGGAACGACGCTAGAGTTCATCGACCCATCTTTGGGCGAGAACTTTTCAAGAGACGAGGTGCTGAGATGCATCCAAATAGGATTGCTATGTGTTCAAGATGTTCCTGCCAATAGGCCTTCCATGTCATCGGTCGTGCTAATGCTATACAGTCCGTCAATGTCTATCCAAGCTCCTCTGCAACCTATACTGACCGGGTCTGGAACAAGCGCTTCCGATTCGTCTGTTTCAACCAGACGATCCAACTTGGGTTCCGGTGACCGGTCCCAAGTTAGTCAAGTACCGAATTCTGATAATGATGTTTCAATTTCACCAGCAGATGATCCTATGTTATGTATTATTTGAGAGCTCAGCGGGGAACTATTTTTAATGGAAGCCACAAATATTTGAAGTAGCGCATCAATCATCATCACCATGAATATCCAAGCATATTTCTGGGCAAGAACAATGATTGAGAAACTAGCCGCTTGATATGTAAGCGTTTCTGTCTTCATGATTTCTTTTGTTGAACTGAAGTTAGGAAATGGTGCCTCTTTTCCTAGTTAATAGAAATTTTACATATATTTACATCATAAGCTTTGATAGATGAGAAACACATAAGTAAACGATCAGGTATATTGTACAGGAAATCTACTATATTTAACATATATCAATATACCTTCATCTAGTTGTTTTGTATAGTTTTCCTAAGCTACTAAACTTTAGTTTATGGAGGATCATGATGCATATGTTGTGTGTTCATTCATCAAAAGGTCACCTCACCTGCGTTAAGTATTTTCCATATCAAGAGTGGTCGCTCTTCAGTCTTCAGCATAAGTACATGAACACGTATGGCAATAAATTTTTTTTCTTAACAAAAAATTGCATATAGAACATTAGAATTCAGTGAAATTGCTAGGAAAGATACATGTTTGAGAAATTATATCAGGAGAACTAAAACGTCCTTTTAAAGGGCGTTTTTTGTTTTGCAAAAAAAACGTCCTTTTAGTCGCATTTTCTTACCATTCATCCCGTAATCTCTCTCCCTAACTCCCGCACTTATCTTAATTTTTAATTAACAATTTCACTTTATTCTTAATTGACAAAGTGTATAAAATGCTCTTTAAAAGGGCGTTTGCGTTATATATACGCCCTTTAAATGGACGTTTCTATAACACTCACACACACACACACACACACACACACACACACAAATATATATATAATATATATATATATATATAAAAAAAAAAAAAAAAAAAAAAAAAAATAATATATATATTATATATATATATATTTATATATATATATATATATATATATATAACAAAAAAAAAAATATATATATATATAACATGCGTATATTCATTAACAATTGATTCTCCCATCCAGCCGTCCAATTAATTTCATCCCATCCGCTCGTTTGTTTTGTTCACCCACCCAACCGTTATCCGCGGTCAAAGAAAATGTTCAAAAAACGCACAAATGTTTTTCAAAAGACGTTTCTGGCACATTAATTAGGGGAAAGATTTAATAGGAATTAAGGAGAAAAGTCCAGGTGAACCGAATTGTTTAACTCATAGTTATAGAAACACCCTTTTAAAGGACGTTTTCGACACAGTTTTTTGTGTCTCTCTGTGTAATTTTTTAATACTTTTATGCTCTCTAGCAATTTAACTAAAATCTAATACGTCGGTAAGCCGTCACTAATGTAACGAATACTGACGACGGGAAGCCGTCGCTATTCCATCGAGTGGCGACTGCCTAGCGACGGACATTTTTTAGCGACGAGCTGATTGCCGACGGATTGTTTTGATCAAAATCCGTCAGTGATCCGTCGCTAATCTGTATTAGCGACGGATGGGTGACGGATGTGGTCGTCGCTAAAACAATAAATTTTGGTAGTGTTCGAATAAGCTCGGAGAAGGTGGATTTGGTGCAGTTTATAAGGTGCTACTTTGCTTTGCGATGCGGATTGTTTACAAAAGTCAATGCAATCAACTAGATTTCAAGTTTATTCTCATGTATCTTAACAAGAACAAAACATTTCATATGTACAGGGAACACTGCCTGATGGACAAGAGATAGCTGTGAAGAGGCTCTCAGCAAGCTCTAACCAAGGAATAGGAGAGCTGAAGAATGAACTCTTTTTGGTTGGCAAATTTCAGCACAAGAATCTTGTCAGGCTTCGAGGCGTTTGCTTGGAACAACAAGAAAAACTACTCGTCTATGAATACGTGTCAAATAGAAGCTTGGACACTTTCTTGTTCGGCACGTACTGCCTCTAGCTGTACCTAAAATCTCACTCAAATCACTAGTAACTTACTGACTAATGATTCATTCGGTTTGAAATTTTGAGTCCTGATATCTTTTCCTCATACTAATTGTCTTGCCCCATGAAAGATCATGTTAAAACGTTCAATTAGATTGGGAAAGAAGGTTTAACATCATTGGAGGAATCGCTCGAGGCCTCCGGTACATTCAGGAAGAGTCTCATCTAAAAGTGATACATCGAGACCTGAAAGCCAGCAATGTATTGCTGGACTCGAACATGAACCCGAAAATTGTAGACTTTGGTTTGGCAAGGTTATTTGCAGTAGATGAAACGCAATGCACGGGTCGAGTTGTTGGCACTTTGTAAGTAAATTCTCAATACGATATATCGTTATGGATATGGATAAACTCCCATTTTTGGTGCCTAGTAATTTGGTTGAAATGTGGTGATTTGCAGTGGTTACATGTCGCCAGGGTACACAATGCGCGGGCAATTTTCTATCAAACTGGATGTGTTCAGCTTTGGGGTTTTACTTCTAGAGATTGTTGGGGTTTTACTTCTAGAGATTGTTATTGGAAGAAAAAACAGCAACCACAATGCTCAAGACCTGCTAAGCTATGTTAGTATACATCTATTTTACTACTGATACATGCATGTTTCTCTACTACTCTATTATTATTATTTAGAAAAACCGATCTATTAGAAGGAGCCGAGGCTCCGGGAGATAGCCCAAGCGACCTACATGGAAATTGTTGGTGCTTTCTTTACATGGAGAGAGCTTGCTCTCAACATGCATTGTAAAATTTTAGTCCCACATCAAATGCACCATAAGTTATCTCAATATATATACTTGGTTGTGTTGTTGAGAGATGCACATGGGGTGGTGACCCTAAGGAGGGAACCATGTGGGTGATTTTACTAGGAGGTAAGAATAAGGCTCCAAGGATTAAGCATTAATGCTTTTGTCATTCTCTTGGACTAAATCCATTTGGAGCTAAGCCCCAAAGGGGCTTAGCGACTCGGACTCGGACTCGGGCTCGGGCTCAGGGCTTATGGGTTCATGGGCTCAGGGCTCATGAGGCGTAATGTGGCATTTTATTGGTCAGGCTACTGCTGCGCGCATGCGGTCCATGCGGCCAGGCTACTGATGCTGCCGCATGGAGGGCTCCGCTGACTGTACAGGCTACAAGTCAGTTATGGAAAGACTGATCAATACGATTAATTCAGATCCACTTTTTGTGGAATTTGAATTAATTTCGTTTCCATCTTTGTGGGATTTGAATTAAGTTCGTTGCTATCTTTGTGGGATTTGATTCAATCTTTCTATAACTGAAGATGTGGCTAGGGTTTCTACCTCTCTCTAATATACTCTCTTCTGACCTCCTTTATGGAGTACTACGAGTACATACGAGATTAAAATAAAAGAGAGAGAGAGAGAG
>JANAVB010006708.1:0-61251 GCA_029216955.1 Iris pallida
TATTATTATTATTATTATATTTTAGTATTTATGTATTATTATTATTATTATTATTTTATTATATTAAGTAACTAGATAGTTAACATTTTCCAAAATCATGTTTGACAACTCAATAGCCTAAATATTTTCTAGCTTGGAATATATTTATCTAAAATATTTTGGAACAAATAAAATTTGCTTCTACCTAGAAATCCTATTTTGACAAATCTAGAGTTTTGCTTAAAAACAATTTTTATGTTTTTTGTATTTATCTCCAAATTATTTTACTAGTAAATTATTTTCAAGTATTTAAATTAGAAGTATATATATAATATTTCCAAATTATTATATTTTCAATATTGATATGAAGTATTTTTGCTAAGTAAAGTATATTTTGACCTAAGAAGATTTTTACTACCTACCTTAAAATAATAATTTTTGGACATATATATTTTCTTTCAAGAACTACGAGTATTTTCTAAATCATGTATGTCTTCTTATATATCAAATTTCTTCGATTATCCTTTCGACAGTGACTCAACCCATTAACCTCGTTCCCTTACAAATTCTGCACAACCCCCTGTCCACCCTAACTAATTCGACCGTCCCGAACCCAATGGAACTGTCCGTGCCACCACCCGAGATCACCATGAATAGTTGTTGCACCAAAGTCGATCTTGTGCCACCTTTATTGTACCACACCAGGCAGCTCACCAGGCGACTCAACAGGCAAGTATACCTTGCTAATTTACTGTCAGATTATATTTTTTGCATTATTTATTTTGTTTCATATTGTTAGTTTCCTTTGTTATAAACTGCGCGTCCAAGCCATACTTGGGTGCAAGCGACTTTATTAGTCGTTGCTTTATTTTATGCATGTTGACTTAGTGTTAGCGGACTACCTTCTTGTCGGGGGATATCCTTATATCTTTCTTTGGCTGTGACACTCACACTACACGGTTTGAGACATGTTGCTAGGGACACGACTTATTGACTGGCCCTCTCTAAAGTCGTGTGACGGATAGATGATCGTAACTGCTATGACTAGGATTTTAGAGACTCAAGCAGTTACAAAATTGGACGAGCCATGGACATGACTTGAACAATGTGGGATATATTGGGGGAGGACAGTCGCTAGTGCGTATGAGAATTCAAACAGGTAAACCACAGTCTCCGGACGGAACTGTGGCGATTTATTTGCAGATGCCCTCTGACGTTTTAGACGTTACGGACGGATACAGATGACTGGATGCCAGTTACGTACACATAGCCTAAAATCTCATCCATGCGCATGAAAGTTGTCCTCTAAATTGCACATTAGGCGGTTAGAATATCCTTTGCATATTTATGTCTAGTTTATATATTATTTTATTCTGACAGTTCATATTAGCTTGTTCTTCCTGTATCTTGCTACGTCAGTCTGAGGACCTGGTTTTTCCCCAGGTGTGTGTTCATGTCTTCCGCAGGTATTCTAGTCAAGGCCGTGGTCTTCTTCATTCATTCGAAGACAATTGCGCTTGGTTCGTCTTGCCATTTTTATCGCTCGATTTATTGTACATTTCTTTCATTGAGATAGTTGGTAGTGGACTTTGTCTCCGCCCAACGATTGTATCAAAAATATTCGAGTTGATATTCATATTATTATTCTTTTCATTGTGGATGAGATTTAGTTTGTCTTGGATTACTGTATTTTACAGCTTATGTATTCATACGAGACCTACATATTTCGTATGAATACAGCTGGCATGTCTACGTTCCTAGTCCTACTTATTTTGGGACTGGGGCGTTACAGTAAGTACATGGAAGTTGGAGAAAGAGGACAATAGGGATGTGGCGGAGTATCAGAACATAATCTGATGCATCAATTTAGATCTTAATTTCGTATCCGATGAGCATTAACTTCATAACATATGAGTCTTAATTTCATATCAGACGAGACATTAACTTCCACCATCTAGTTTCGAGCCATTGTATCAGTTAATGGAGATACCTTAGTTTCAGTAAAGAATAGGTTCAGTTGGGGTTTCACAGGTTAGAGAAGTGGGTATCAGTAGATTGTGCACAAACCAATGAAGGATGCTTTTGACGTTGATATTGCTGCGTCTCGATAGAACTCCACAGAGTCCTAAATATTTATCCCTTTGATAAAAAAAGACTAGTTGTAACCGGGTACACAAAGTGGGGAGTAGGTAGGGACTTTACGTAAAGTATAGGCCATGGAAAGTATCAGAAATCTAACCCCAAACCCCCTTAAATATAGTGTCCTGTTTTCAAATAGGAACTGTACCTGCATGAGCAAACCTGTGCCTTTCTCTTTAGGATTTCAAATAAGTCTACTTGATCTATTATTGGTTTCCAATTGTCCATGTGTACCCATGGTCAATTACAAGTACAAGGATATATGACATCAATTTCTCCATGTATAGTATCAATATTGATAGATTGGCCTCGACCACGCTAGGGAAAACAGACCATATGTTGTAACAATGACTAACTATATGTATGCAACAGGTAAAATAGCATAGCCATAAGGTATCCCAGCAGTAGCATTACTTAATAGCAACCTGCAAGCAGGACAAGAGTTTAGGAAATAAAGGTTTGGACTATATGTGTCACGCCCCAGAACCAGAATATTGGAGAGCGGGGGAATGACTCAGCCAGCTACGTATTACGGGTAGATGAATACCGTATAATACGATCAATGCTGTCTAACCAGACGAGGGGGTGCATACTACATGAAAGTCTTACTATGGTCACTCCATATCTATTGTCTCAATCATTCAAACAAGAAACAGAAATAGAGAACATGTAAGATAAAGCAGTAAGGCGTCCCTAACGCTCAGTCAAAATGTTCTGGAGATCTGGCTTTACAAAACATAGCCAGATGGTATAGTAACGTATACACAATTGTTATCAGCTGCAGTCTGACTTTAGTTACAATCATGCAAAAGTAAGTGCAAGACAATCCGACTAACATGTCGGTGCCAAACGGCTAAGTATGAAGTAAATAACAAAACGAGCGGTGGAGTAAGAAACCCACTTGAGTCCTCCTGCGATCATTCTCCTAGTATTGACCATCTTGGAGGTAGAAGTAAGCTGAATCCTCGGAGACCGGCTCTAAATCTGGCCATGTAAAACCAGAGAGGTTAGACCTCTAATAGCAAGTACCACAAGGAAGGACGATATGAAGGATTAAACCAGTAAGTAAGAGATATAATAATAGATCTCTGCTTTCCACTAGGATTCATATAACATCACGACACTTCGAACCAACCTCCCAACCAAACAAGGACAGAAGTTGGCCCGTCATGTCCTGACATTCTGATCATCTCAGTTAGGTAACAGAGTAGGTACAATACACAAACAAATCATCTTGAACGGCCAATCAATTCCTACGACTTACTATTGTGAGTCCTAAGTTATCCTGGAATTATGCAATAAGAGATTCCTCAGTTCTTACTATGTGCGAGCAAGGCTAGTCTATCCAGTTAATCAATTATGCCAATCATGTAATTAGACGAGTCCCAGCAGGACTCCCGTCGTTAATATATCATGTACAATAATAATATAAGCAGATACCGTTCCCTGCCCGTGTGACAGATTTACAGTATCTGTGGGAACCAGCCGGCCTGTCGGGCACTACTAGTCCCAAGAGGGTTGCCATGTAAGAACTCGGGAATCCATTCTCTCCATGCCATCATTATTTTATTTAACTTAACAGTCTCTACGTTGAGTGAAATCCCATGCCGTGGATCATGGTCATTCAAATGAGTACTTTCGTACGGGGTACGATATGCGCAACTCTACAACGATACCCGTGCGGCTAGGTTGTAGGTCTTACATAGCGTAATGCAACAATCAAATCTAACCACGGGATAATCATGCCTTGACCATAAAGTACACATGCTTCTTTTGTAAAAATAGATAAATAAATAAATAAATAGATTGAAGTCTGCATGCACATGTATGTCAATATTCGGGATCAGCCAGTCGATTACAATAGTTTATTACATGAACGTGTCTCATTCATTCAATTCAATAAGACGACTAGCCAGTCTCTTAGTTCCAACTAGGAACGCATGATCAATTATTAGTCAATGTCACAATCATTATCAATGGTGACAAGGCATGAAAGTCAAATAGTATCACATGGGGTCGAGTCTATAATTCTCAAGGTCAAGTTCTAGTCATACTGGGTATCCATAAACCAATCAAGACACAAGGCATGTTCTACATAACCATATGTATCAAACATTAACATGCTAAGATTATCGAATAGGAGAACTATCATGCCACCATTAAATGAATAAATTATTGGACAATTAGAAACACCCAAGTCAGGAAGTCACGCCAACAAGTCTATGCTAAGGCTAATAAGTCACGCCAACAAGTCTAGTAGGAGTGAGCGTGAAAAGTGGTTCATGTTGGCACGTGAGCGTGAAGGAAAATTCATGCACGCACAACGTGAGCGTGAAAAGTGATAAGAAATTCACGCACGCACGCAAAGATGTGTGCATGACTAAAAATCCACGCACTCATGGATGTGTGCGTGACTAAAAATCCACGCACTCATGGATGTGTGCGTGACTAAAAATCCACGCACTCATGTAAGGACGTGAGCGTGAAAAGTCACGCAGACACGTAGAGATGTGTGCGTGACTAAAATACACGCAGACACGTAAGAACGTGTGCGTGACTAAAATCCACGCAAACACGTAGAGACGTGTGCGTGACCAAAATCCACGCAAACACGTAGAGCGTGTGCGTGACTCAGGGACCTTCGTCCCAAGCCAGAAATGAAGTTCCCATGGTTCAGAACCCATAGACAACCGAGAATACACGCCAAGTTGGAAGATCAAACCCATGAAAATCGAAACACAACTCAGATCTGGGAAAAACAAGCCATAAAAATTAAAAATGCTAAGTAGTAAACTCTCTCAGGATCATAAGAGGAAGAGAAATGAACCATAAAAATGGTTCTTCAAGCAAGAAGCAAGATTGCACTTGCCTGCTGTGGTTGGTGGAGAGAGTGATGAGAGGAAGAAGAAGAAGTAATGGTGAAGGAGAAGTTATGAAGAGAAAGAAGGAGAAGGAAGCTTTTAAATAGGAAGGGTGGTGGTAGGTGAGAGTTTGTGGGCCGGGTTTGTCCACCAGGAACCCGAAAAACCCTCCATGGTCGAACCCAATAAGACCAAAGCAGAGAATAAAAGCAGGAAGAAAATGCAGAAATAAAATGCAGGAATAAAATGCCGATAATTAATTAACATGAAAATTAAAGAGCAGATAATTAATTAACATAAAAATTATAGGAACTTAAATACAGGATAATACATGATAAATACTAAATAAACATACATGAGTTGTACATGTATAAAAATTCGTATTCTGGGAACGGGAGTGACAATATGTATTTGTGCGCGTGCGTGTTCTGTAGTTTACATTATTGCCTCGTGGACCAAGGGATAGGAAAAATCCATAAATCAAGTTACAACAGGAACCAAAGAGAATTGATTCATATAGGGCTTGCCTTCGAGTTTGGTACTCAATACCTGAGAACATCAAGTCAACAGGAAACAAATAGGATTTATAGGGGTATGGCATGTTGGTTGGTAATAAGGAAGAGAAGAGGCTCGGACACATGTGCACATGTCAGTTAACACGAGCTTTAGAGAGACATCAATCTCAACATACAGGGTATCGTATGATACAGAGCTGAGTATTAGGACTCTCATGTCATATGAAGATATGTTCTCTGTAAGATGCAAGAAGGCAAGCCAACAAGATAATAGTAGAGGATTAGACTTAGTCCTATATACATATAGGGATATCAATGTAAGGAAAAAACCCAAGTATTAGTAGTGGGTTATATGATGGTATCAGTAATTTAGATGGGTAGGTCATATGCCCATGGCTCATCAAGTAGAATGGGTCTATGTAGGATAGTCATATAAATGTATACTATCTTGAGTTATAACCACAACAAAAAACAAACAAGTTGAACCAACCCATATGCCTATATGGCAGACCCAAGCAAATACTTATAGAGTTATATGAGAGTAGTGCAAAGGGGTAGATAAAAGTCAAAAGTAGGGAAAGGAAACCAATGGTCTGATATGTAAACTTAGCACAACCATCTAGTAATAGCCATAATGGTTAGGATTTGACCTAAAGACTTAAAAACCAAGTAAATAGATATTCTCAATTCAAATTATTTATTGACATTGTAAACCCTAAAAACAGGTTACTTGGATCTTAATACGGATTCTGATTCATGCCCGCAGCTCAGGACCAAAGGCAAGTATACCTTGTCTTTCTACACAGCTTTATTTACATGTACTGTTTTTATTTATTATCCAATTTTCTCATATTATTGATATGTACCTTTTATATATTGTTCGTATATTGGTATCATTGATTTGTAGACCGTGTTCACAGTTAGCCTTGTGTCGTATTGGTCGTGCCTTGATTGAGTCGTGCCTCCTGTAGAAGCATGGAATTTCACAACCAGAAAGACCATGCGCCAGACACTACATGCGCCAGAACTCAAACAGCAAAGTCAATAGCCATAGACATTTGAAGGACTTTTTATTTATATATAAAAGTCTATTACATGTCTAGAAAAGGTTGTACAAAGGAGAATTTCTACAAAGGAAAGATCCTAAGTCTACAGCCAGCGGCCACCATACGCCTCCAGATAGGCGCAGCAGCCACCATGCGCCTTCAGATAGGCGCAGCAGTCACCATGCGCTGCCAGTTAGGCGCAGCAGATGTCATGCGCCTTCAACCAAGCGCATCCCGCCATCTCTTCAGCAGCTTAGTTATGTGCATCCAGCTCAGTTATGTGTATCCAGCTCAGTTATGTGCATCCCTTCAGCAGCCCAGTTATGTGCCACTCTTCCAACTAGGCTCACCTGACCGAGCAGCAGCCCAGTTATGTGCCGCTCTTTCAGCCAGGCTCACCTGATAAAGCTTTGACTAAACAAAGCATTAACCCTCTGGCTGGAACCAAGGAAGAGAAGAGCACCGCAAATCTGTGGCCAGGGGAGGCTTCGAAGAGCCTCCAAAGACCAAGGAAGACCGTAATCGAAATACGGCTAAAGGAGCAGCTTTCAGAGTGGGCGACACCCACTTTGAAGGAAGAGAGAGCCTAGCACCGCCATTCCGATCTACGGCTCTTCCGGAACAACGGAGACGAGGCCCGAGCATCCCGTCTTTGGATGCAACAGGCACCTTCCGCCCGCCTCGAAAGCCCTCGACTCCGTCTTTTGGATGTAACAGTCACCTTCAAAAGCATCAATGACGACATGGCGTCTCATCTTCACCCTCGGGAGCACTTCGTCAACAGAGTGCACCCGAATACTCAAGTTCATGTCGGAAGTACGTGAGGGAATGAGAAGCAAACCTTCTCTCCATGCCATATTTATAGGCCGACAGATCAAACCCACGCGCCAAGTGGATGGCTCTCCGAGTTCGAGCAATGAACTCACATTAATGGATGAACCGGACGCCTCGACTTCACAAACGGCTATTTAAAGGCACTCGAGAAGCAAAACAGCCGCGTCATTAAAGACGTGTCGAATGCGCCGGCTGGACAGCGCATCACACCCCTTCAAACATCAAGCGCTCTAACAGATGCGCCCTGTACCGAGCGCATCACAGGGGATGCGCCCCATACGTCCCCATACGCTTAGTGGAACGTCAACCGACGCGCCCACTCAGCTGTCCATCGAATATCACCAACATTAAATGCTGAACTGACAGAGTTGGCAGCACGCCTTCCCAAGTCTGAACAGTTGACAGCTTTTACAAAAAAAGCGTCCACAACGTCAACAACATCATGACTTTACTTCGACGGCTACAGCCACGTGGCCACTCAACGCCCGCATGCGCCTCCGCAGCCATGCGCCCAAATCCGTATGCGCCTCAAAAGCCATGCGCCTCAGACCCTTCACTGATCCCTAAAGACAGAAGAAGAGTCTCCAGTTGAAGCTTTGCATGCGCCTCAAGAGCCATGCGCCCCAGACTGATTTTGATCCCGAAAGACAGAAGGAAAGTCGCTCGCATGCGCCTCAAAAGCCATGCGCCCAGAAGGCTCGTGACTCCTAAAGGTCACGAGCCAAAATCTCATCATGCGCCTAATCCAAGGCGCATCCCACCAAATCACCCCCCCATCAGATCTCCGAGCCATGAGTCGACGACACATGTCCTTTGACTCAACTCATCCAAGATTTCAGCAACAGAAAGATCTTCTCCTCTGCTACGTGCCGGCTCACAACAGCAGTAAAGAATTAACCCCTCAATCAGGGCGCATCGTCCATGTGCCTCCATCAGCAGTCTCCACGTGGCGTCCCCACGTACCAGCATATCCTACATATGCGCGCATGAGCAGCCAACCTGCTCAGCTATAAATAGAGGGATCATTTCCTTCACACACACAGAGACATATACGAACAAGACAGACAGATATCACCAGAGAGGCAGATACAGACACTCAACGTCTTCCTCCTCTCAGCAAGCTCCAGCACCCAGAGCAATCTACACCTTCAGAGAACCGATAACCGTCGTCAGCCCGTCAACGGAGTCAACGCATTACCACTCGCTCCATTGGCACTTAGGACCCAGATTAAACAAAAGTGTACTCCTAGGACTACATCTAAGTCCTATATTGTAACACTGTTCTGTTTGTATTAAGATTTGCAATCAAACGATTTTAATGGCAAACAAGCTGGCGACTCTGCTGGGGACTTCTTTCTCCTCTTCGAGAAAGTCGTGTCACAGGCCGACGACGTGAAGGTGGGCTCCTCCCACAAGACGCTGGTCGTGCGCCTCAATCAACAGGCGTACGAGGAGTTCATTTCTGAAGGAAGTGCGAGTCCTTCGAAGCGGCTGCCGAAGCCGAAGAAGACCCGCCGTGTCTGGGTGCGCAAGGTCGACCTCGGGCACCACCACTGAAGGGGATGCGCCAATCCAGCCCTCCCTTCCTGCTGACGTTCTCAGCAACCAAGGTGCGCCCGCTGATGCAGCGCATCTCTCGGGAAGCGTGCGGCTGACCACGTTCCCCAGCCATCTCCCTCTCAGGCGAGGAAGATGCGTCGACGGAGCAGGGGCGCAGCCAATGCCCCGCATCACCTCTGATGCGCCACAAAAAGTCTCTGTCTTTGACAGACTCACTCGCTGTAATGGCGAGGAAATTTGGATGCTGAGTACTATGCGCCCCAGCGGGCTAGTACAAAGAAATCCAAGGCGGCACGGGCCATGCGCCACAAACGTGCTATGCCAGCAGCAGGCCAGAGCACGTGCTCACAATCACGCGCTGCTGATGGCAAGCTGTACAAGGTCGGCTCAGGTGCTTCGGCACCAAAAACGAGTCGGTCTTCAAAGTCCTCATCTACTTGGGCGCATCTACTACGTGCATAACCAAGTCGAGTGTGGCAAATTCAGTGGTCTTGAACTCCCGCGCCTCCTCTGGTTGTGCGTTTGAGGTCCGTTCAAGTCACTTCAAATGTTGTTGTTCCCCACTACTGGTCATGATGCCTGCTTGGTATTAGATCAGGGGGCGCAACACTCACCTGTCCGCCCCGGCGTTTGGCCTTGCCATGCGCCTGAAGGGGTGTGAAGGTAGCACTCTCCTCCAACGACCTGCGTAATGTGATCACTCACAAGCGCCGGTCAGGAGAGTCGACCAACAAGCACGATGAGCCTCTCACGGGGCATACTTGTGCGGTGGTCACTATCAACTGCTGTGGCAAGGCGGCAGTACCACCAAGGCAGTCAGTCTTCAGCGGCTGCAGTCATCGACACCCCTCCGACATCGTCTCGGGACGAAGGTGTCAACAGAAGAGGAGCCAAGAGTTGCTTCATGCAATGTGGTCTCCAACTCCCATCTCTCCGGAAGGCGACCGGCAATTCCTCGTCCAAAAGAACTAAGGAAAACCAAGGCATCAGTCTCGACCTCTGGGTGTTCGAAGGCACTCGGTCGAAGAAGAAGTTCTTGGAGGAAGCTGGGGGTAGTCAGACCCTTGTTGAGCTTCCTTCCGAAGACGAAGATGTCCAAAGCACAGCTGCGCGGATCTTCATCCTCGAGGCGAAGTCAGCCTCCCAGAAGTACCTGAAACGAGGATGTCCCCCAGGACACAGCTGGGGGTAGAGACGAAGAGGCCCTTCAAGACGGAGCTGAGGACAATCAGGCCCTTGCAGATGCCCGTCGAGAATGACCTCCAGAATGTGGCTGGGGGTGGCCAAGGAGAGGTGACTCCCCACATGAAAGTGAGGCCGAGAGCGAAGCCTCAACCAATCCATCCACTCCTGGCGTGTCAGGACAGTATACATGGCTGGGGATGATGCCGAGTCTGATGCGCCACCGCAGGACATTGTTCAGCGCATAGACTCATTAGAGGGAGGACTCAAAACCCTCTCTGCCTCTATGCAAGCACTGACTCAAGCAGTGTTTGATATTCGGTCGGCCTTGACCAGAACACCTTCAACCGTCCCGACCCAGGAGTTAATGGGGAGTCGAGTGTACCCCTTCAACGGGCACCCTTCGACACAGAAGCACCTCGGACGTCGGAACCCTCAAACGCTCCGCTCCAGATAGTGCCACCTTCCCCGACTCCTAGCTCCACGGAGGATGTGGTCGAAATGATCAAGGACCTGCGGGAGCGCTTCGAGTCCAAAAACAGGCAAGAGGAGCGCCAGAAGATGGGCATTCCCCAGCCTTATCCCCTCGAGTGGAACAAGGTAGTTTATCCTCCAAAATATAACCATAAACACTCACACCATACGATGGGAAGGACTCTCTGCGTCGATACCTGACATATTTCCAGTCACAGACGGGACATCTTCCAAAGGAGGACGCGCTCCTCACCAGCATCTTTGTTGGGGCCCTAAAAGGGGTGGCGTATGACTGGTACTGCAGCCTCCCCGACAATTCTATATCGTCCTTCGACGACTTGACGCGCCTCTTCCTTGATTGCTTCTACGACGGCGGGAAGGATATAACGATGGCATCTCTCATAAAGATACGCCAGAAGGAGAAAGAAACGGTTCGGGTGTTCATCGAACGCTTTCGACAAGCCTGCTTCAGGCTACCTCCAGGCATGCCAGAACATGCGCTCCTCTCCTCATGCAGCATGAACATGCTGCCGGTAGTGAAGCTCTGGCTCAACTCTACTCCCCCTCCCGACTGGAGCTCCCTGATCATCGAAGCTGAAGCCGCAGAAAAGAAGGTGGCCAATGCACGTCTTCTGGGTGTCAGCTTCCCCGCCTCTGATGATAAGGGGAAAAGGTCAGCAGCCAACAACTCCGGGCGAGAAGCAAAGGGAAAACAGGCATTGACTGTTAATGCCTCGAAGGGCGCATCTGCGCCTACTCAGAAACCTCCACTGACGCCGAGACCCAAGGAGGTGTATTCATTCAATGACGAAGACACCCTGCAACTCTTTGAAATACTGAAGCAGGGTGACAAAATCAAACTTTCGGACTCAAAGCGGCCCGATGAAGTCGGGAAAGTGGACAACCCGAGGTACTGTCACTACCATCGGTTTGTCAGGACACCCGACCAAGGACTGCTACGTCCTCAAAAATTACATCCAGCGCATGATCAATGCGGATGTAATCTCTGTCGACTATGAAGAGAAGACGGTGTCAGCCAATGTGGTGTCACTTCAGTTCGGCACCTTGCCGCCGACCACCACACAAGATGGCGTCGTCCCCATCCCTAAGGCGACAATGGAGGTGGTGAACTTGCCACCTGCCCGTGACAATGCGAGTGGACTCATCCCACTCACCACATCTCGAGGAGAGGTCCTCTGGGTTCATCCCGACCTCGTCTCCGAGGTGACTCAACCGGAGGTACGCTCTACCTCCAAATCAAAAGGCAGGAAGATCAAGTCTTGCCGCACGGTCTCTTCTTCAACGGAAGAGGCACTTCCAGTGCAGACGCGTGCACAACAGAACGCTCAGTCCGGCGAAGCTGCCGCCGAGGTGGTGCCTCCTGGCACCATCCCCGAGGAGGGCCCGTCTAAACCCTCAGCAGCCAATAAGCAGAAGCAGGTGGAGGCTCGTTTCGACAGACCTCTACGGAAGGAGAATGCTTCGGGGCTAGCCAAGTCCCACAACTTTGACATACTGGCACAACTGGCCAGTACTCCTGCACGCTTGTCTTTGTTTGAGCTCCTGCGTCTTTCCAAAGACTCCCGAGAAGCTCTCTGCGAAGCTCTGAAGGACGCTGAATCCTTCTTCAGTCAGGTCAAGCAGCCTGAAGACCTCCCAACTACTTGTGCGTACTGTCATTGTGCGGATGAAGTTATCCCAAACATAACTTTCACCCAACAAGACATGTTGCTCAAGCACCACCGACATAACCGACCGCTGTATTACACAGGGTACATCGGTTCAGTCAAGGTGAGCCGGATTCAGATCGATCCAGGGTCTTCCCTCAGCATCATCCCGAAGGCGCTGCTATCAAAATTGGGGATCCCAATGTACCGGCTGGCGCCCTCCAACACAACCATCAGTGGCTTCAACGCTAGCAAAAGCGAGCCACTGGGCAAGATCCGACTGAAGTGTCACATAGGCAACCTCAAAACTGAGGTGACTTGTTATGTGGTGGACGTCGAGGTCAACTACAATATCCTGCTCGGCCGACCATAGCTATATGAGTACATGGTGGTGCCTTCCATGCTCCACCAATGCATGAAATATGTATCCACTAACGGCGTCATACGGACGGAGTTCGCAGACATCGATCCTTTCAAAGGGATTGAAGCTTACTTCACCGATTTCGACTTGTACAAGCCACTTGACGAGGAGGAAGCCAACGATGCTGATGATGAGGCAGAGACGGCAACTGAGCCGGACACAGAGCCTGAGATGAATCCAGATGCCCCACTGAAGATCCGACTGAAGGGCAAACCACCCCAGAAGGTACCTCCAATGAGCATCAAGCTATCAGGGAAAGCACCGACTCCTGAGGCTCCCCTGAAGATACGCCTCAAGGGAAAGCCGCCTCAAACATCGGCTCCCCTGGTAGCAAAATTACAGGGGAAGGCACCACTCACAGGAGGCACAGTTGAGGCACCTTTGAAGGTGCGTCTTAAGGACAAGCCCCCGCAGTCATCCAAGATGCCAGAGAGGGCTCACATCGCCCTCTCAGACCCCAAAGTCAAAGCTGTGGTGGATTCTCCTGACCCGACCCCAGTGCTTACAGATGAGGAGCTTGGCGAATATATCTCTGCGGATGTAGATGCACCCTCCTTAGACAATATAATCCCACGGGATAAAATCTCGTACTTCATCAATAATAGAGTGTCTTTTAATTATTCTTGTCTTCTGCACTGGAATGCCATGTATACATTAGATCACGCTCTACGGTCGTTGCAAACACAAATAACGACCGTAAATTATGTAAATCGAGTAGTCTCGTCTCAAGGAGTCTGTTTCATAAACCCTCCACGAAGCCGAGACGAAGGATCCATTATTTTGGGCAAAGTCGAGCGTCATCAAGACCTCCCGCCACTCGAGCCTGAACCTGATACCGGCAGAGTACAAATCTATCGGTATACGGATACGGCAAAGCACATCATCCAGAAGATGGGCTACGACCTAAACAGCAACAAAGGCCTAAACTACGGCAAGGTCGACATCTCCCTCTCTGGCTTCCAACACCTAAAGAAAAGCCGCAAGATTACTACAACAAAACTCGACGGGGGGGGGGGGGGGTAGGCTATGTCACGCCACCATCAACTCCAGAGAGTTCAGACGCAGAAGACGTAGAACATTCCCACTCGTCCGAAGCGTCGACTTGGATTCCGATACCAGTATCGGATCAGTTTTCAGGAAAGTGCTGTCAACTAACATGACGTCAGCACAACCTCAAAAAGGTGAAGGTGAAGACCAAGCGTCGGAACCCTTCGAGGAAGAACCCTGGGCTCAACGCCTAGGAGAACAATGGAAGTCTCGTTTTGAGTTACGTGAACCTCCCATCGAAGACGAAGTCGAACAGATCGACCTTGGGGACGGATCTTCTTCCAAACCCATCTTCATCAGCAAAAGCCAAGAAGGAGAAGATCGAGAGGCTTTAATCCAGCTAGACAAAAGTATATCGACGTCTTTGCCTGGAGCTACGAAGACATGCCAGGCCTCGATCCACAGATCGCAATGCATAGGTTGAACATCTTACCTGATGCCAAACCTATCAAACAACAACAGCGATGTTTCGTCCGGACATCATGAATGCCATCGATCAGGAGGTGGACAAACTCTTGACTAGCGGCTTCATCCGTGAGGAACAACACCCAGATTGGGTAGCCAACGTCGTACCTGTCACCAAGAAGAACGGGACGATACGAGTCTGTATCGACTTCAGGGACCTCAATTCTGCTTGCCCGAAGGACGAATTCTCGCTTCGATCACCGATGTGATGATCGACAACACCTGTGGCTTTGAACGCATGTCCTTCATGGATGGGTATTCAGGCTACAATCAAATCAAGATGTTCCCCGATGACGCGAAACACACGTCATTCAGGACTCCAAAGGGTGTTTTCTGCTACACAGTAATGCCCTTCGGCTTGAAGAATGCCGGTGTGACATACCAACGAGCTATGAGCACCATCTTCCGTCAACATCTTCGTAAGACAGTCGAATGCTATGTTGACGACATCGCAGTCAAGAGCCGCCTCAAAGGAGATCACCTACAGGATCTGAAGACAGTCTTCGATCTCATGCGGGCACATCAACTCAAAATGAATCCCGCTAAATCCTTCCTGGGGGTTTCTAGCGGCAAATTCTTGGGCTTTGTCATCACGGCGAAAGGCATTCATGTTGATCCCGAGAAGACCAAAGCCATCCTTAACATGGACCCTCCAAAGAATCTTCGAGAACTTCGGGGCTTACAGGGACGTCTGGCATACATCCGGAGGTTCATAGCAAACCTCTCCGGTAAATATCAACCCTTTACTCAGCTCATGAAAAGGGAGTCTCTTATGTCTAGACAGAGGAATGCCAAAAGGCTTTCGACGACATCAAAGCCTACTTGACGAGCCCACCAGTCCTGGTGGCACCTGTCGCCGGGTAAACTATTTCTCCTCTACGTCCGTGCCATGGATCATTCTCTTGGCGCTCTGCTGGCTCAAAACAGCGATACAGGCTATGAGCAAGCAATCTACTACCTCAGTCGGAACGCTCATCGGGGCCGAACACCGGTACAACCCCGTCGAAAAGGAGTGCTTGGCTTTGGTGTTTGCCATCCAGAAGACTCGTCATTATGTCTCGGGCCAGACAATTCATGTCATTTCCCGAGTCAATCCATTCAGAGTCCTCATGAAGAAGCCAGGATCATTGAACTCCCGGCTAGCCACATGGGCGATTTTGCTAACACCATATAATATGGTGCTTGTCCCGCAAAAGGCTGTTAAAGGTCAAGCTCTGGCTGACTTTTTAGCTGCACACCCCATCCCAGAATCCTCAAAACTCTATGAAGACATCCCGGATGAGGTCCAAGAATCCAACGTCACCGAAGGAAGCTCCGTTTGGTGGATGTTCTTCGATGGCGCTTCAAGAACGGGCCCCAAAGGCCAAATCATCGTAGGAGTGGGGATAGTCCTAGTCTCCCCCGATCAGCTGGTCATCCAGCGTGCTTACTCCCTTTCGAAGCCGTGCTCCAACAATATCACCGAGTACAACGCACTCGTCATGGGACTCCAACTCGCACAACAGTTGGGGGTGGACCATCTGGAAGCCTACGGTGACTCAAAACTAGTCGTGAACCAGATTTGAGGGCTGTACGAGGTTCGCCATAAAGATCTGATCCCTTACCATGAAGTTGCATTGAACATCATTTCAACCTTCACCGGGTTCTTCATCGAACACGTACCTCGTCTACAAAACTTGGAGGCTGACGCTCTGGCTGGCCTCGCAGCCTCATTGGCAGCGCCCTTTGGAACTCAACACTATGTCACGGTAACAGGCCGAGACTTGATTTGTCCTAGAAACAACCTGTGCTTGCGAGTGGCTCACGCCATGCCAACGAACACTGGTGTTAATGTTCGAGACTGGAGGTTCCCGTTCATCGACTTTGCTGTCTATGGAATCCTTCCAGAGGACCCGAAGGAAGCCGTCTCAGTCAGGAGACGCTCTCTTCGATTCTACTACGATACAGCTACTAAAATGCTGTATCGACGCTCCTTCGATGGGCTCCTCCTTCGATGCCTGTCCAACGAAGAAGCAGCCGAAGCTCTTCAAGAAGCTCATGACGGAACTTGTGGAGCTCATCAACCCGGCCCTAAGTTGCAGGATCGACTGCGACGTATGGGCTACTACTGGCCAACCATGGCCGCCGACGCTGTTGAATATGCTAAGAAGTGTCACACATGCCAACTCCATGCAGACTTTATACATACACCGTCCAAACCACTACATCCTACAGTCGCCTCCTGGCCCTTCGAAGCCTGGGGCATGGATATTGTGGGACCTATCACCCCTCCTTCATCAAGAGGATACCGCTTCATCCTGGCCATCACCGATTACTTCTCCAAATGGGCAGAAGCAGTCCCACTGGCGGAAGTAAAGAGCTCCAGGGTGGTCAGCTTTATCAAACACCATGTTATTTACCGTTTCGGAGTACCCCGACGGATCATTCATGACAACGGTCCTCAGTTTATCAGTCACATTTTTAGCAGGTTCTGTGACAAGAATCGCATTCAAAATGTGGCCTCCACCGCCTATAATCCGACAGCAAACGGGTTAGCAGAGGCGTTCAACAAAACCATCGTCAGGCTGCTCAAAAAGGTCGTGTCATCCAATAAACGCGACTGGGACGAAAGGCTTGGCGAATGCCTTTGGGCCTACCGCACAACGGTATGGACCCCAACAGGCAACACACCATTCTCTCTGGTCTACGGTAGCGAAGCGGTACTGCCTCTCGAGATCCAGATACCCTCACTCCGCGTAGCAATAACAAACAAACTCACAGAAGAGGACAATCAACGTTGTCGTCTGCGGGAACTGGAGGCACTCGATGAGAAGCGTCTCCTAGCTCAACAACGCATCGAACTCTACCAAGCCCGAATATCACAGGCTTTCAACAAGAAGGTCAAACAGAGGACTTTCCAAGTTGGCGACCTGGTTCTAGCAGTCAGAAGGCCAATGGTGTTAACTCACAAGACACCAGGAAAGTTCAAACCCAAGTGGGAAGGACCTTTCATCATAGAGACGGTATACTCAAACGGTGCTTACCGCCTCGCCAAACCCAATGGAGACTTGTTTATGATGCCCATCAATGGCAAGTTCCTAAAGAAGTACTATTCTTGACATCCTTCAGACATATACTTCCCCAAAGGGGATCTGTGGGCCCAATCATCGGGACTCACAAATAATCTCCTTCCACAAACTCATACGCTTCTGGAACCCAGCTGTTCCGTGGCTTCCTTCAGTAGAAAGACAACCACGTCCACATCACCTCTGAGTTGTTCCTCTACACCCTACAAAGCGGAATCTTACACTACGTAAGCCGACGCTACCCTTCATGTTTACCACGTCAACATTACCTCTGAGTAAACATCTCGTACAAATAACCCCTGCGTTGTCGTACATTGATCGCAGAACTTCCACGTCCACATCACCTCTGAGTTGTTCAGCGTATCCCCCAGGATCATTCCTACCACGTCCATAATACCTCTGAGTAGGAAGATTCTATCATTTTGAACCCAATGATTGCCATGTCCACATCACCTCTGAGCAAACATGTTGGTTCCTTCAAACTTATTATCTGTGCCTAAAAACCAAGGTGCGCAAAAGATAATAGGTCCACACAAATCATCAAGTTCATAATAACAAAATGAACACATCATAAAAAGTTGCGTACTTTTTTATTTTTCTGAAAGAGAGAGTACAAAAACTACACTATCCCTCAGCAAAGGGTTGCAAAAGAACATAAAAAAGGGGAAAAGCTACAGTCCCTGAACCTCCCCAGGGTGGACTGAGAGCTCCCTGACTCGAAGTCTTAGGTCGGCTGTACGGGCCTCCACAGTCGCCAGGACTCGTCGCTCAGCTTCTTGACGCATCAATTCAACAGCCCCAGCGGAAGTATCGCTCTCATGCTTCTCATCAAGCTGTTGTCGCTGCTGCGCCAAGGCAAGAGTCCGCTGAGTAAAAGTCGCTTCTTCCTTCTTGAATGCTGCGTGTTCAGCCCGGACACGCTCGGCATCTAACTGGAGTCGGGCCCGTTGGTCCTCAAGGCGGCGCATCTGGGTGTCGATCTCCGCGATATTAGCATCCAATGCAGCTCGAGTTTCTGCCGTCGTCTTCATGGACTGAGACAATTGCTCTACCGCAGCCTCAGTCTCAGCCACCTTGTGCTTCCAAATGCCCACAGTGGCCTGGTATGAAGACTCGATCTCGGCAATCAGCTTCCCCTTCTCCGCATCTATCAGGACGGAGAGGTCGTTTCGCTGGATGCGCTGAAGTTCCACGAGCCGCTCGTCCAGCTCGATCACCGAAGCCTCCAGAATTTCGGCCATATGGTCGTAGCCTTGGTGAATGCAGATCAGCTCGATACAGGGCATTGCCAGAGCTCTTGCCGTCGCAAAGCTCCCGTTGGCATCCATCACAGCAGATACACCCTTCTGCAGCATTTTGTACACCCCCTCGATGAGGAATTTCACATATTCGTCTGCATCCGCCAAGACCTGCGGCATCATAGCAGGAGTTGGAGGAGCTACTACAGTTAGCGGACCGAAAGAAGATCCGTCGATCTCAACCTGCAAGGCTTGAACCTCGGCATCAACGGGCTCTTCATCAACAGGGGCTGGACTACTAGCCGAGGAGCGAAGGAACAGAGGAAGCCGGGCACAGGCGTCGAAATAGTACCCCAAGTAGGAGGGGCAACAGAGGGTTCCATACCCTCGCCCTTCTCAAGCCCAGAGGAACCACTGACGTCAACGGCCACCTCTTCTACCCCCAACGTCCTATCAACAGCTGGCACCTCCCTCGACAGAATAGGGAGATTATCACTTGTCTCTTGACCCGCCTCAGCGGCTGTGACCGGCAGGACGGGCCTCGTCACCAAGTCCCTCCACAGGGACAGAATCTGTCGCTACCTCCTGATCGGTAGCCGCCTCAACTTCCACGGTTGAAGCCGGGATAGGACTTGGCAATGATACAGCCGACCTCCCTCATCATGATAAGGAGGGGAATCAACCCTCTCCTCTGACCCAACTACATCTGTTGCCCCCGCAACAGACTCTTGCGGATCCGCGGCAACGTCATCCAAGGCCGACGCTGTGGCCTTCATCTTCTCGAAAGCTGCTGCATCCTTAGCTTCCCGTCTGACATAATCCGGAGATGCTAGAATCTCTACAGCAACATCCTCGGTGTTCTTCTCCAAGGGAGATATCATAGTGGGCAGAATACGCACTTCAGACGAGCCCGCCATCTCCTTTGGCCTGCTCCCACCAAATTTTGGAGTGCGGGGCTTTCTTTTCAGCGGCTCCTACACAAAAAGAGAGAAGCATCCAAGAGGACTTCGTTCAACAGAGGGATCGTCATCGACACTGGCACAACAAAAGGGGAAGTCAGGTAAAAAGACAAAAGGTTTCAATAGATTGACGCAACATCAGGGCATAAACCCATGCGCGTCAGCTTCAGCGCATCACCCATGTGCGTCAGCAATGGAGCTTCGGCGCATCAACAGGGCGTAAACCCATGCGCGTCAGTATTGGAGCTTCGGCGCATCATTAGGGCGTGAGCCCATGCGCGTCAGCGAAAGCTTCGGCGCATCATCAGGGTATGAAACCCATGCGCGTTAGCAAACTAAACCTCGGTGCATGATAAAGGCCTGAGCCTATGCACGTCGGCAGGATAAAACCTAAGCGTATCAAGGACAGAAGCCCATACGCATCGGCAGCAGAAAGATAGCAAAAGTCGACACCCACCCGTCACCCCGGGGCGAACATCGGCCGGAGTCGCAATGGTGGCAGGAGTATCCTCGTCGGCAAACTCTGTCGGCTCCTTTTCCTTAGCACCGCCGCGAGGAGTCTTGGGAGCCATTCTAACAGAGAGGAAGAAATTAGGGTTTTTAGAAGAACTCTAAAGGAGGCAAAGGCACAGAGCAGAAGAACTCTCTCTCTCTCCACCTCTTACCTATTTATAGGCCGTGGTCGCACGCGTGAACCGATGACGAGTGATCTCAGCCGTCGCCTCGGGTCTTGTGAAGATAACAGCAGATAAAATCAAAAGATCATCATTAATCTTTTCGGTTACCGAGACATTATCAAATTTATTAATTGAGAAGAACATGCGGCTGAACAGGCATGCGCCCCAACAGTCATGCGCCCTGATCGCCATGCTTCTTATTCAAAGTATTCCAAAACTTATTCAAAAGTTTTGAAAACTTTGAAGGGGGTCTTGTAGAAGCATGGAATTTCACAACCAGAAAGACCATACGCCAGACACTACATGTGCCAGAACTCAAACAGCAAAGTCAATAGCCATAGAAATTTGAAGAAGGACTTTTTATTTATATATAAAAGTCTATTACATGTCTAGAAAAGATTGTACAAAGGAGAATTTCTACAAAGGAAAGATCCTAAGTCTACAGCCAGCGGCCACCATACGCCTTCAGATAGGCGCAGCAGCCACCGTGCGCCTTCAGATAGGCGCAGCAGTCACCATGCGCTGCCAGTTAGGCGCAGCAGATGTCATGCACCTTCAACCAAGCGCATCCCGCCATCTCTTCAGCAGCTTAGTTATGTGCATCCAGCTCAGTTATGTGCATCCCTTCAGCAACCCAGTTATGTGCCACTCTTCCAACCAGGCTCACCTGGCCGAGCAGCAACCCAGTTATGTGTCGCTCTTCCAGCCAGGCTCACCTGATAAATGCTTCGACTAAACAAAGCATTTAACTCTCTGGCTGGAACCAAGGAAGAGAAGAGCACCGCAAATCTGTGGCCAGGGGAGGCTTCGGAAGAGCCTCCAAAGACCAAGGAAGACCGTAACCGAAATACAGCTAAAGGAGCAGCTTTCAGAGTGGGCGACACCCACTTTGAAGGAAGAGAGAGCCTAGCACCGCCATTCCGATCTACGGCTCTTCCGGAACAACGGAGACGAGGCCCGAGCATCCCCGTCTTTGGATGCAACAGGCACCTTCCGCCCGCCTCGGAAGCCCTCGACTCCGTCTTTTGGATGTAACAGTCACCTTCAAAAGCATCAATGACGACATGACGTCTTATCTTCACCCTCGGGAGCACTTCGTCAATAGAGTGCACCCGAATACTCAAGTTCATGTCGGAAGTACGTAAGGGAATGAGAAGCAAACCTTCTCTCCATGCCACTATTTATAGGCCGGGCGGATCAAACCTACGCGCCAAGTGGATGGCTCTCCAAGTTCCGAGCAATGAACTCACATTAGATGGATGAACCAGACGCCTCGACTTCAGCCAAACGGCTATTTAAAGGCACTCGAGAAGCGAAACAGCCGCGTCATTAAAGATGTGTCGAATGCGCCGGCTGGACAGCACATCACACCCTTCAAACATCAAGCGCCTCCAACAGATGCGCCCTGTACCGAGCGCATCACAGGGGATGTTCCCCCATACGTCCCCATATGTTTAGTGGAACGTCAACCGACGTGCCCACTCAGCTGTCCATCGAATGTCACCAACATTAAATGCTGAACTGACAGAGTTGGCAGCACGCCTTCCCAAGTCTGAACAGTTGACAGCTTTTGCAGGAAAAACGAAGCGTCCACAATGTCAGCAACATCATGACTTTACTTCGACGGCTACAGCCACGTGGCTACTCAACCGCCCGCATACGCCTCCGCAGCCATGCGCCCAAATCCGCATGTGCCTCAAAAGCCATACGCCTTAGACCCTTCACTGATCCCTAAAGACAGAAGAAGAGTCTCCAGTTGAAGCTTTGCATGCACCTCAAGAGCTATGCGCCCCCAGACTGATTTCTGATCCCGAAAGACAGAAGGAAAGTCGCTCGTATGCGCCTCAAAAGCTATGCGCCCAGAACGGCTCGTGACTCCTAAAGGTCACGAGCCAAAATCTCATCATGCGCCTAATCTAAGGCGTATCCTACCAAATCACCCCCCCATCAGATCCGAGATCTCCGAGCCATGAGTCGACGACACATGTCCTTTGACTCAACTCATCCAAGATTTCAGCAACAGAAAGATCTTCTCCTCTGCTACGTGCCAGCTCACAACAGCAGTATGAAGAATTCAACCCCTCAATCAGGGCGGATCATCCATGCGCCTCCATCAGCAGTCTCCACGTGGCGTCCCCATGTACCGGCGTATCCTACATATGTGCGCATGAGCAGCCAACCTGCTCAGCTATAAATAGAGGGATCATTTCCTTCTTACACACACAGAGACATATACGAACAAGACAGACAGATATCACTAGAGAGGCAGATACAGACACTCAACGTCTTCCTCCTCTCAGCAAGCTCCAGCACCCAGAGCAATCTACACCTTCAGAGAACCGATAACCGTCGTCAGCCCGTCAACGGTGTCAATGCATTACCACTCGCTCCATTGGCACTTAGGACCCAGATTAAACAAAGATGTACTCCTAGGACTACATCTAAGTCCTATATTGTAACACTGTTATGTTTGTATTAAGATTTGCAATCAAACGATTTTAATGGCAAACACCTCCTTGTCTTGAAATTGTGAAGCTAGCCTGCGAGTCCACCTTAGGGACGAGGGTTAGTAGCTATCTGTGTCTTAAGCTAACCTGCGAGTCCACATTAGGGATGAGGGTTAGTAGTATTTGGTCCACACCTGCGAGTCCACACTAGGGACGAGGGTGATGCTAGCCTGCGAGTCCACACTAGGGACGAGGGTTAGTAGTAGATGCTAGCCTGCAAGTCCACACTAGGGACGAGGGTTAGTAGTAGATGCTAGCCTGCGAGTCCACATTAGGGACGAGGGTTAGTAGCATAGGGTTTACACATGCGAGTCCACGCTAGGGGCGAGAGTGATGCTAATCTGCGAGTCCACACTAGGGACGAGGATTAGTAGTTCAAACCTGCGAGTCCACACTAGGGACGAGGGTTTGAGTATTCGATCTGGTTATCAGTTGACATCTTGACATAAGTTTTCTTGTCCTCGTTCAACAGTTCATTTATGTGTAGACAGTGTATAGATTCGTGCTTTATTTTATTGCTCAACATTACTTATTTATTCTGTATTTTCCTCATGGATAATAAACTGTTAGAAAGGCATGTATATTATGTATCTTGCTATGTCCTCTGAGGACCTGATGATCTCCTCAGGTTGAGCGTTTGCATGGAGTTAGCTAGTAGTTCTGGGTGGCAGAGGATTTGCGATTCTTGTGGATTTCGGATGCGATGATCCGCTTGTGGGATTCAGGTATCATTATTACGTTGTTATCTTTTTGTGCTTTCTTACTTTATCATGTTTCCTGATTCAGTTTAGACTCTTGTTACCTTCTTTAGAGTCTTATCGGACATATATGCTAGTGGGCTGCAGACCACGACCCATACTTGTTCATTCATGTTTCATATTCTTATTGTGGATTGAAATATAGTTAGATTAGACATGATACCCATGACCTTAAAAGCTTATATGTACTCGAGTCGGGATGAAGTCTGCTTGATGCGTAGCGGGCTTGCTCACTTGCTCGCATCCGAAAAGCGGGTGTGCGGGTCGTGACAAGTTTTTTGGTGGCCCATACAGGTCAGAGCATATCGTATCGGTTACGTAACTGTACTGATACGAGCCTGCGACTTTGACTAAACTCTTAGAAATCTCAATCCACACTGCTTTGAAAATTCTCCTAGAAATTCTCTACGTCATTGAAAACTCCATATTTGCTCTCGATTATACTTCCTTGTTTTCCGTACCATTGATTTTCGTCCCTTCCTATTCCGGGATGACGAAAATCATGCTGTCTAGATTTCATCAGAAACTCTTAAATTATAGTATAATATTGCTTGACTATTAAATGCTTGGTTGTTTATAGATATATGAGGTTATAGATGTCATATGCCTAGATGTCTGCTGGTAGAATTGTTAGCAACTAGCTAGAAGACCATAAGACTTTAGTGACCGTATTTTGAGGAGATTAAAATAATACCAGACTTTGAATTTTAGGGAGTAGTTATGAATTAGAATTTCGAGAAAGAAATTATTTTAAGGGGGTAGGATGTAAACCCCCGATCTAATTATTGATATTATTATTATTATTATTATTATTTTATTCTCAGTATCTTATTTGGCATGAGACAATAAGTTAGATTTATAAATATATTTACTAATATATTTTATATAAAAAGGCCTATCATAGGTAATATGAAATGGTATATATTGAAATTGGTTGTAAATCAAATTCTAGGTGGGGCTTGTTTCACTTAACAAAATTGCCAAACAAAAGGTTGGATTTTGAAAATAAAACGAGAAAAAAGTACAAGAAGTACAAATTTGATTCTGGAAAAGTATTGCTATGGAAGTCTGATTCGTAAATGATCACTTTGTTCCTTGGACCATATGATGATGAAAAAGATCACTGCTTGAAGTAGAACAACTTGGAAGAACTAAGTCACCAGAAAGGTATCGACACACTTGGGCACTGATGGCGAGGCCGAATGCTTTCCTGCTTTGCTTCACTCTGTTCTGAAAGAAAAGTTGAAGAAGAATGCTCCGGGAAATCAAAATCTCGAAGTCCTGGTCTCTGTATTCTCCTCTGTTCTCTCCATGTCTGTCTCTTTGAGAAAAATGAGTCTATTTATAGACTGGGGCTTCTGTGCGTAAAAGGCATCAAAATCTGTCTTTACGCTAACAACTGCCACCCATGATCAAAATCATCCTTTGTATACGTTGACACGCGTCCCATCATTTCAGTGAGAACATGATGCATGTACACACCTTCTTCGAAATATGTGGCACGAAGGCCATGTAGGTAAACCACGTTCCAAACTGGCCAGAAAGAATAGGACGTAAAAATAGCTCCAACATTCTCTGGGCGTAAAGCAGTAAGATGAGCGTAAAATAGCTCCGTCATAAGTTTCCAGCGTAAAGTGGTTATTGAATAACCTTGAGCGTAAAATGGCTCAAATAGACTTTACGTACACATTGTTTTATGAGCGTAAGAACTCATGAAAAACTCCGTGCGTAAAAGAAACCATTCAGTGAGCGTAAAGTAGCTCGATCCCCATAAACGACAACAATGGTCTTTGTATAAGACAAATCCCATTGAATTCTGTGGTAAATGCCATCATTAATATCTTCATGTCAGAGTTTGCATTAAATGCTAGATTTGACAGCTTTGTCCAGCGTGAAGTAGACTGCTCTGTCCTTGGCGTAAAACCATGGGTGTAACCCCGAGCGTAAAATGATCAGCCTACTTAGGCATAAAGCGATTAGCCTAATCTTGGGCGTAAAGAGATTACCCGTTCTTCTAGGCGTAAAGCAGATCACATATGAATAAGATGACTTTTTTTTTGAAGCACTTTTTACGCTCCTACAAGACCCCCTTCAAAGTTTTCAAATATCTCCAAAATTTGAAATACTTTGAACAGAAGCGTAAAAGTTAAGATTTGACCTGTTAGCGTAAAATTTGGGATACGCAACAGCCATACACGTAAAAGCGGGAATGTCCAACAGTCGGCGTAATTATAGGGATATCCAACAGTCGGTTTTGAATCTTTCTTATAATAGGTCTTTTTCAGAGAGAGAAAACACTTTTCACTCATCTTCTTGAATCTCTTTACCTTTTCTTCTTCGAAACTCTGATCTGATGGCTCCCAAGAAATCATCCGCCGCTGGTAGCAAGGGAAAGAAACCAGCCATTGATTCCTCCTCGACTGATCATGTGAAAACTCCTACTCAGTCATCTCAACGAAATCCCAACCCGGCCGTGGCTCCGCCTATGATGGGTAAAACCCTAATCTTGATTGGGAGAAAAACAAATCCGTCGAGGAAGAAGAAGATAAACCGAACTTTCAGCTTTTTACGCCTACGTTGTAGTGTTAGCGTAAAGCTGAAATAACATTGTACGCCCACGTTTGTTCGTGTTAGCGTAGAAAAGATAACAAGAATACGCCCACGTTATACGTGCCAGCGTAAAAGTTGGTTTTATGCCCACAGTTAAATGTGCTAGTGTAAAACTTAACTACGCTCATGTTCGTACATGCCAGCGTAAAAAGTTGTACTACGCTCGTATTACTATGTGGTAGCGTAAAGTTCATCAATCCTTTTGAGAGATTCTGTCGAACAAAAACTTCATAAGTTTTTTATCAACTCTTTTAATAAAAAACTTTGAACTAACTTGATCTCTTTTGTTATTTCACCAGTGGATTTGCAAGTTCACCCTCTCGCTGAAGTTTTCGGATCATCAGTTGGCATGGTAGGTTCGAACTATTTAGAAGATTTATCTCACGTCCAATTTCTTCAGTCGAACCCCGAGTATCCGGCAGAGAGGGCATAGTTGATAGCCGCTCAAGGGGATAGACTGTTGCTATCCATGATAAATGGGGAATTGTTGAGTTCACTAGACGGACAACACTTCGCAAAACCAGCCTTTCTATTTGGAGATGCCTTTGATTGTAAATCCCAGACACACCCCAAGAAAGAGTCTTGGGTTTTCAAATTTGGAAATAGAGCCATGTATCTTCCAGATATGGACAGAGATTATCCTTTGTCAGCATTCGTCCATGCTACCCATCCTCGGCAAATGTTGTGGAATTTGACTCCCAGCAGTCATGGACGACCGGGTAGGATTGTTTTCAAGAGAGAGCGTGCCAATGAAATGGGATACTTTGCTAGTGTTCCCAATGGAGGTGTTACTTCTATCTTTGGCCTTATGCCAGGCTCTAATCCTAGCGAAGATTCGGGTTTAATACAGCCAGTACAAACCCCGATGTTTGTCAATAAATTTATGAGGGAAGCTGTATTATATCCCCAAACTAACCCCAGACTGCCAGGATGGTTGACTCCATTCAACCAGAGTTGGATTCAGATAAGCCTTTGGATGATGAAGAACTTTGAGAAAGAGTTGAAAGATATTGGCTTGTACGAAGCAGTAACTTCCACCAGTTATGGTATTCCTCCGAATAGAAACTTATTTCTGGCCTTAATGGAGATATATCTAAGTTCAACTGGAACTTTTGCCACCCCGAAAGGTGAAATGGGTCTTGTCCTTCATGAGATGCAGTTTATCTCGAAGCTACCAATGGAAGAGGCCCCATATGAAGAATACGTTCCCTCCAACAGGGAGCTTGCTGAAATCAGAGGAGTTAACCCTCAGTTAATCGAGACATACGAAGAACTGATGTGTCACTACCTGATTTGTACCACGATGCATGAAAGTACATCCTATTTGGCGTATATCAACAAGTGGACGACCTATCTTTTCTTCCATAAGGATAAGATATCCAAGAAAGATAAAGAAAGGTTTCAAGAAAACAAAGCTCCGGTAATCAACATAGATTCGACAATCCCTTCTAACAAGGTTCGGGATATGATGGTTACTTACAAATTCTCGAATAAATATCTGTCTACGAAGACTGGAGAATTTCCTGCAGGAACTGAAGCCTTGAGCTTCCTCAGATATGGTAGTCAGAAAATCTCACGGAGAGCTTTGCTGGCAGGCTTTCTTTCTTTATGGTTGAGAAGATGGGTTGTACCGGGTATTGGTACTGTTGACAGAATTCACCGCAGTGTGCTATGGCCAGCAGTACGTCTGGTTTTTAAAGTCCGGATCAACCTGCTGTCGGCCATGGTGTGTCGGATAAATACAGGTTTAAGAATTTTCGGCGAGGAGTTAATCAACAATGCTCCTCATCGGAATGTTTTCCCTAGAGTAGAGATGCCCTACACTTATCTGATGGGCTGGTTGTTGCATCACAATTGCAGATTATTACCGCCGGGCCCAGGCGATGATGCGGAGGTCTTCCTCCAAAAATTCAGCAAAGCTACATGGATTGCTACGACTGTGGCAGATACCAGAGCAATTTTGAATTATTCATACGGTTGGAACTTCTTTTGTACCCGGCCGCAAGTTCCAGCGGATTGCTTCGGTGTCCAGTTTGAAGATGAAGTTGAAGGAAGAGTATATTGCCACAGTCAGTCTTTAGATGGCTTCAGTGCATCAGACCGTCTCATCTATGTACAGAATGAAGATAATTGTGCGTTCGAACCATACTTACCCAGTAGGTTTGCTCGCCAATTTGGGTACGACCAACTTCATGTTGGTAATCCTTTGACTAATTTCCGTTACTATGGGAAATTACTTGACGGAGCTAGAGGTTGGAGGTATTTCGGTACTGCTCGGACTGGTGCTAAATTTAGAATTTCGACTGCCACTAGCACTACAGCTACGTATACTCCATACGTATGCCCACTTCTATGCTTCAATTCGTTCCTTTGCCCATGGTTACAATATGAAGGGTAGTCTGAGGTGGCCTAAAGAAGGAGATATTGAGGAGCAGGTCAGGGTACCAGCATCCCTGACGATACTGGCGTCCCAGATCTATTTTAGTAGTTATCCCGACAGGAGTTGGAGAACCAGCTGCAGAACCTATCATTATGGTAAAGGTCGAAAAAGAAAACAGAGTGCAGTCGCCACATCTCCAGTAAAAACTAGAAAAAGGAAGAGGTCTACCACAAAAGGACCTTCCAAGCCAAGCGTTCACACTCCAGAAGAGGATATTGAAGAAGATCCTCTCGTCGGTCCATCCTCAGTCCATCCTGGAGAAGGGTCTTCAGCCCCTCCACAGAGTTGGATCAGGAGCTGTAACACTTTTGTCTCCTGGACGTCTTAGCACCTCGCTTCATTTATCTTTGCCGTCCAAGGCACAAGTTACGGAGGGTACTACTACTGTACCCACTGCTGATCAAGATCGCATTCCATCAGACGAACTGGCTCTTGACTTTGAGGATGATGACTGGGATGGTGATTATGATACATATCTTGAAAAAAACGCATATTCCAAGTATTATAAAACCTATACGGAATTATATATCGTGATTTTGTATACTAACTTATTTTTGTTCATTTTGCAGATGTCATAATTGCACCAAAGCCTGTAGTTCTTCCTCCTCAAGAAGAAATCTATGAAGAAAATGAGGAGTCTGAAGAGGAAGCTTCTTCTTCAGGAAACTCAGATACTGAAGAGGGGGAGTGCAAAAACCTGAGATGGAGCCTCAAGAAGAAGTCCTCCATCACTTGAGGCACAACAAGCACAATCTGAATTGTCTTCTCTTGTTGAGGATCAGCACAAAGAGAAGACTAGAGTCGATCCCACTGTAGGTGATGATGGAACTACTGGAGGTGATCCAGACTTGAACAAAGAATTAGCTGTAGAAAGTTCACCATAGCTGAAACATTGGGAAATCCTGTGGAGCCATCAACTGAAGGAGATGTTGGAGGCATGCTTGAACTTCCAACAGAAACTGAGGAGATAATAACATCCTCTACTATTGTCACCGATCCAGTACCAATTTCTGACAAGCCAATGTCAGAATCTGAACCAGCTCCTGTAGTTGTCACCACACCACCGATATTACGCCGCCAGAACTCCAGAAACGGCTGGAGTGACAAATATGAAGACGTTGATACTGAGGTCCCTGGGAACCAGACAACAGTAGTAACGTCATCGGCTCCACCTCCATCTGTTGTTACACCGATTGGAGATATAATCCCTGAAGCTTCTAGGGATCAATTGGCTATAACGGTGGTAGCAACAACGACTTCGTCTCATCCTACTGTTGTACCACCTGTTCTGATTTCCGAGAAAGGGATCTGTTAGATATTGTTGCCACGCCAAGTTCCAGCACAGAAATGGATCTCCTCATTGAGATCTATACTGACACCTTTTAGAAAAGCTTGGCAACCTTGATAACAATGGTCCTAAATAAGGGTCTCAATTATGAGACTCTGAAGACGGCAATGGCTTCGACCATCAAGAACGTTGCTTTGTTCAACGATACTGAAAGAGCTGCCGCATTGGAGAAAATTGTGGAAGACCTTGAACAGCCAATCAGGGAATATCTTAATCTGTCTAGTAAAATTGAAGGTCTCATCGAGGAAGAATATGACGCCTTAACAGCTGATTATCTTGCTCGAGAGACTACATATAATGCAGCCCTCCGAGAACACAGTCTGAAGGTCGCTAAAGAGAAAGCCTTTTAACTGGCATAAAACTGCACTGCATGGCCAGAATGGCTTATGACGCTTTGAATATAGATATTCAGAGCAAGAACGACAGAATCCGCGAAGTTGAGGTAGAGCTAGCTTGCTTGAAGGCTGAAAGGGAGAAGATGATCGATGCTCGAAATCTACACCTCACCCAAAGCTCAATTTTAGAAGAAAAGGCTTTTGGGGCTGAGTCGACCATCAAAACTCTTGATGAAGCAAAGGACAACTTGATCATCACCTTCGCTGAGCTTTCCGTATTTGCACTCCTGAAGCTCGACGTGCAGAGGCTACCAATAAGGTTATGAGTTCTCGTGGCAGACGGCTAGAAGAATTAAAAAAATTGCTCCAAGATGCTTCCACTCCACCTTAAGAAAGTGTTTTGTCTTTTTATCTTATCCATTCTGTAATATTTCCACCAGAAATGAAAGATTTGTTTTGCGATCCTATCGTTGAATTTTAAACAATAGATAGGAGATAGAAAGCACTTATCAGAGGTAATATGGACGTGACAAGTCTATGATGAAATCTTGTTTTGTATGGGATAGAAAATATCATCAGAGGTTATATGAACATGACAAATTTTCTAAACTCACACATTATATCTATCCAGAGGTAATATGAACATGATAGATAATGTAATCTTATTTTTATTTAGAGTGTAATACTATCAGAGGTAATATGAACATGACAGTATGTAAGAACCCAAGAAAAGTAGATTTAAATCTATGCAGAGGTCAAAATGAACATGATAGATAGAAAAGAAGGTGGATTTAGTATTTATCCAGAGGTTATAAAAACATGATAAATAAATCCAACTTTATATACTAAAAAGATCAAAATCTCTCTTCAAAGAGACAAGTAATCAGCTTAACCAAACTTGGTAGCTGGAGATTAAGAAGACGGATGTTGTTGAAAATATATGAGAAAAATAAATGAACCGATGGTGGCTCGAGGAAAATTTTCAAATGGTCGGATTCACCATCAGTTTGAACTATTGACTGAGAGTACTTGCCCAGATTTATTGAAGTTCCTCTGAATCTGATGATTGTGAAGAGCTGGAAGAGAATTTTCTTGTATATCATAAAACATGTGGGACGGGTCATATCCCAACCCATGACGAGTCTTTTGGTAAAACGGATCACCACCTAATGGTAATCGCCTGCCCTTGCCCTGATTGAGACCTTGCATAGTTTCAAATCATACCCCATGTTCTGAATGATCTTGATAGATATTGGCTATATTTATCGATTCGATTCTTCCTTTGTCTTATCCTTCAGCTCATCTGTCTGAGCAACAGGGATATTCCTAGCCAGACCAAACACAATTTGCGCTTGTTTTTCTTATCAGACGGAACCACAAAATAAGATTCTTCATGACGTCTAAAAGTTACGCAGGCTTGTGATGAAGCAGCCACAGGTAGAAGATAAGGAGAAGATGTTAGGAACCTTTGAGCATACGGTCCAACGTCTGTATAAGGAGGAAAGAATTCTCCTTATGATCAATGTACAGAGTTTCTTCCGGTTCTATGTTGTCTTTATATTGATGACTTTGATTATCAGAAGATAAAGTCATTCTTTCAATAAACTTGACAGCCATATACTCGAACAGGAAATCTTCATTGATATCAAAAAGTACAGAATGGTCAATATTTACATCATTTACAGTCTGATTGCTACGCTTCGGATTAATCAACAGTGGACCATCATCCGTCTTCTGCGTAGATTTGCCAAGATTGACAATCAACGGTAGTTCTGGATCATTCGTGCAAGAAGTATCCTTTAACCTTAATCATAAAAGGTTGAACTTGGCTCTTAGCAGGAATATTTATTGATTCCTCAGATGAAGTTTGAGTTCTTCCTTTAACCTTGATCATCAAAGGTTGATCATTAACAGGTTGGGATTGGATTCGTCCCTTAACTATGATCTTCAAAGGTTGCTCCTCTGGCAGATCTTCATTAATAGAGTGATCCTCAGAGGGTGATTGATCTTCAGCCATGTCTGATATCTTTCACATGCTCTTGCTTATAAAGCCTTGAATCAGAGAAGTAGGCTTCAACACCTTTGAACGGATTAATATCAGCAAACTCAGTTTTCACAACTCCTTGGGAGTCCACATATTTGAAACATTGGTGAAGAGTTGAAGGCACAATATATGCTCATGAATCCACGGTCTTCCAAAAGAATATTGTAGGATACGTCTGAGTTGATAACATAGAAAGTTACCATAGTTCGAAGATCACCAATCTGAATCTGCAGACGAATCTTCCCCAGTGGTTTGCTCTTGCCAGAGTTAAAACCGACTATCGTAGTACTAGTGTAAGTCAGCTCACTAGTAGGAATCCTCAGGGGTCTTAGCATACTCTGAAGAATTATACTAATTGAAGACCCAGGATCGATGTAAATCCTATCAATTTCAGTGGATCCAATATATCCAGTGTAACACAGAGGCCTATCATGCTTGTTGTGTTTCAATAGCATATCTTGTGTAAAGGTAATGTTGGGAATTGCTTCCATCACACTATGACATTGCGGACATGACACTGGTATATTATCAGGAGTCTTGAGTTGTGCCAAGCATGAATCTGCTTGAAGTAAAGCTTCGCTCAAAGTCTCTCTGCTTTCTCTAGAAAGGCGAAGCAGTTCAAATATAGAAAGTCTAGCCGGAGTATTGGCTAACTGAGCTAGAATGTCAAACTTGTAAGGCTTCATCACCACCCCCTGATTGGAAGTAGGCTTCAATGGGATATCAAAACGTACTGCCTTTGTTCCCCTTTTCAACCACAGACGGTTTAATAGGGACAGGAGAAGGTTGAACTGGTAGAGTTCCACTACATCTTCTGCTTCTTTGGAGGATCCCTCATAGTCTTTATGGTACTCTTTTCCAGATCTTGTACCAGCAAAAGTTTCTTCTTCAGACTCAGGAGAAGGAAATACCATATTACAGGATTTAATCTTTCTTCCCTTAGTCTTCTTCTTGTGAGGGTTGTTATGAGGCATTTCAGAACCCAATCCAGCAGTGGAATTCTGATTTGAATCTGTAAAGGAAGACGTATTCCTTTGTCATAATTCAAACCTTTGTCTTTTGAAAGTCATAACCCATCTTTTTATGAGATGAACAGATTGCTGACTATACAAGTGAGTGGGCAGCGAACTTTTGACAGGTATTTCAACAGCGAAGAGGAAGAAGCAAGACCTTCTGTAACCTCAGGAGGATGAAGAATAGATGTCTCTGTAGTTACGGGAGGAGGAGGATAGAGGAAAAATCCCTGTCGGAGCTTTTTCATAAGTAGCAAAGATTTGTTGTGCCGATATAAAGGAACACTATTCATGGCTAGCCACTGCTGATGGGTAAGCTTGAGCTTGATAGGGGGAGCTAGACTTGGAGGACAGATGTTCAGTCCTTTCAGTCTATCTTCTAAAGGAAGGCCATCCCAGATGATCCAAGTCATCAGAATCTGGAATAACATGAGAATCATGTTGCAAGTTTTGACTTTTTGCCCTTCTTAGATTTTGAAGTTTTACCTTCATTTTCCAATTCAGGTACTAAGTCAGGATGTACCCACATAATTTCACCATTCTTTAATGTAAGTGGCAGCAATCCTGTATTTTCTTCTCTGGCAGGCGGGATGTTCACGATCTTCATCGTCGCCTTTGGAATTGGGATAATTCCATCTGGGACCTGCTGTGGAGAAAAATCTCCAAACTGAAGAGAGACCATGTTGGTTGTAATCGTATGGTCATCATTGGTTAAAGCGATAGCGCCACCATTTATCAGGTCTTGGATCTTCTTTTTCAAGACATAGCAAGTACTGGTAGGATGATTAATGTATCTATGATAGATACATATTTGGGATTGTCAGTCAGATTCACCTCATTAGGCCTTTTTGGCTCTAGAATCTGAAGTTTGCCACTTTTTACCAGACACTGAAATATCCCTGGGATATCACTTTCGTTAAAAGAGTATTCTTCCTTTGGCCTGGATGATTCCTGATTATTTGGCATCGTTTTATTCTTGGAGAGATTAGCCATAAGAGTATCTTTTTCTTTCACATTACGATTGCCAGGAGTATTACCAGGATTATTCTTCTTTCCTTTATCTTCTGAAGCGAAAATCATCCCATGTTCCCGAGCCAACCTACCATTGGTTTCGGCAGAAACTGCTGCTATGATAAATGAAGCCCAATCTGTGAATTGGGAACCTGTGAAGACAGCAATGGATGGTCACAGATTCATCTTGCATGTATCGATTAACGCTGAATCTGGCATACCAGGAGGCATCTTTAGAGTAGCCTGTCGGAAACGTTCAATGAACGTCCGAGTATCTTCTTTCTCCTTTTGTTTTATTTCTATTAAGGAGGACATGTTCATGTCCATACCTCCTTCATAGAAGCGGGAGAGAAATATTGCCTTGAATTCGTCAAAAGACAAAATAGAGTTATCAGGTAAGCTACGATACCAGTCATAAGCCGAACCTGTCAAGCACCCAAAACACTCGAGTAAGGAGAGCGTCATTTTTCTGCAAGTGTACAGATAATATCAAAGTAATTGATATATTGACTGGGAGATGCTTTTCCATCGAATAAAACCATGGATTGTGGTTTGAACTTCGGAGGGGAAGGGTACATCATTCCAATGAGGAGGATAAGGTTACTTAATCCCTAACCTATGGAGCTGATCTTTGTGCCTCAAAACCTCAAACTGTGCTTTGAGTTCACGCACTGCTTGAATGGCATCACTGGTTTGAGGAAGCAAATTGATTGAATAGTCGTTGGATGTACCGTAACCCCCACTGGAGGTGGTACATCTTCTGGAATGATGGGATCTGGAGATGCAGAATTTTGATTAACAGCAGGTTCTTGAATATTCGAAGGTATATCAGCCCCTTGACTATCTTGAGTTTGTGCTGCTGCTGGTACCGGAGTTATTACTGAGGGTTGAGCAATTTGCTGATTCAAAATTATTTGATGCATGCTTTGCACCATGTTGAGCATGTCTTTCAATGATTGCTCCACGGCAGTGAGACGTTGTTCCGTATTAGCAGATGACGTCTCTGGTTTATCTCCAACAGCGTAGGATTCAACCTCTTGAAGATATAGAGGGATTAGTATAGAAGTATGAATCCACACTATCGGTATCAGACTCAAAAGATTGAGTACCTCCAGCTTCTGAATCAGAATTCTGTAATTGTCTGTCTTCTTGATCGAGTATTCTGATATACTCCTTCAAAGGAATCAAGAAGTCTGTTGAACTTTTGCTGACCTGGGGTTTGGGACGTATTTCGTCTCGAACGTCGTCCTCTGTTAGTATGAGATGCCATGTTGATTGATGCATATGACAACTCATCTTCTTGGTCTTCAGCTTGATGTTGAAGTGAAAAATTCAGTCGATCAAAAACTGACCGTTTTGAAGCTGAACAACAACAATTGATCACAACCTGATGATATCCACATTGATGTCTTTCTTGGGTGAGCATCGCCGGAGATTGTGAATTCTTACGCTTTTGCATAAGCAATTCACGTAAGTCAGAAGAAGTAGAGGGAATATTCTTCTTTATTATTTGGGGTAGAAAAACGTTTAGTCCCCTGTGTATAAAGAAGATTACTGACTTCATTCGCAGAACCAAACTGTACATTTTTACGCGTTTGGAGTTGTGTGCATAAATCTTGAGATTTAGCACGAAGGACCCCATTTTTATGGCGTGTGATTTGCAAGTTTGGTACTTTGCGTAAAGCAGTAAGAAGGTTGTTGGTGTAGGACAGAAGTTTTACCAACATCACTTTACGCTGTATGCGTTTAGGTATATTCACATTAGATGTGCAAACATCGTTGTGAATTTTATCTACACTGTCATAGACAGGAGACTTACCTTTACGCATAAAACGTAAAAATTGATTATCTACCACGTCACAGACGGGAGATTTTGTTTTATGCGAGGAGCGTAATTTGTGTGAGTCTACCATGTCACCGACGGGAGACGGGTTCTTACACTCAGAAACATTAGAATCTGCCACATTACAAATGGGGGACTCATTCTTATGCCTTGAGCGTAAAATTTGGTTCTTATCCACTGAACGTAAAACTTGATTCTTACGTAGTGAACGTGAAACCTGATTATCTTCTCTGTTACAAACGGGAGATAAATCATCACACTTTAAGTGCAATTCTGAAGTAAGGACTGCCGCGTTACGAACGGGAGCCCTTACGACAGGAGTGGAAAGAATTCCCTTGTCATCAGAAGCAACAGAAAGACCAGAAACCACTTTGGATTTGGGAATCCAAATTTTTTGTGCTTTGCGAGACTTTTGAACATTGGAGTGGTGAGAACCACCCCCAGTTCGGAGCATTTCTTCATAGGCAGTCTGGTCGAAGTGTACAACCAGAGTCTTCTTAGTCGAACCGACTGAAACATCATCATATTGAGCAATCACTTCCTCGTCGGAGGAGAAAGTCGTCCCCAGCAGAGTCGCCATTTTGTTTTATTTAACAAAATTGCCAAACATAAGGTTAGATTTTTTGAAATAAAACGAGAAAAAAGTACAAGAAGTACAAATTTGATTCTGAGAAAGTATTGCTATGGAAGTCTGATTCGTAAATGATCACTTTGTTCCTTGGACCATATGATGATGAAGAAGATCACTGCTTGAAGTAGAACAACTTGGAAGAACTAAGTCACCAGAAAGGTATCGACGCACTTGGGCACTGATGGCGAGGCCGAATGCTTTTCTGCTTTGCTTCACTCTGTTCTGAAAGAAAAGTTGAAGAAGAATGCTCCGGGGAATCAAAATCTTGAAGTCCTGGTCTCTATATTCTCCTCTGTTCTCTTCCTGTCTGTCTCTTTGAGAAAAATGAGTCTATTTATAGACTGGGGCATCTGTGCGTAAAAAAGCATCAAAATCTGTCTTTACGCTAACAACTGCCACCCATGATCAGAATCATCCTTTGCATACGTTGACACGCGTCCCATTATTTCAGTGAGAATAGGATGCATGTACACACGTTCTTCGAAATATGTGGCACGAAGGCCATGTTGGCAAACCACGTTCCATACTGGCCAGAAAGAATAAGGCGTAAAAATAGCTCCAACATCCTCTGGGCGTAAAGCAGTAAGATGAGCGTAAAATAGCTCCGTCATAAGTTTCCAGCGTAAAGTGGTTATTGAATAACCTTGAGCGTAAAATGGCTCAAATAGACTTTACGCACACATTGTTTTATGAGCGTAAGAACTCATGAAAAACTCCGTGCGTAAAAGAAACCATTCAGTGAGCGTAAAGTAGCTCGATCCCCATAAACGACAACAATGGTCTTTGTATAAGACAAATCCCATTGAATTCTGTGGTAAATGCCATCATTAATATCTTCATGTCAGAGTTTGCATTAAATGCTAGATTTGACAGCTTTGTCCAGCGTGAAGTAGACTGCTCTGTCCTTGGCGTAAAACCATGGGTGTAGCCCCGAGCGTAAAATGATCAGCCTACTTAGGCATAAAGCGATTAGCCTAATCTTGGGCGTAAAGAGATTACCCGTTCTTCTAGGCGTAAAGCAGATCACTTATGAATGAGATGACTTTTTCTTTGAAGCACTTTTTACGCTCCTACAGGGCTTATTTGCAAAGCCCCAATATGCAAAAACCCAGTCCAAATCTTTTCCTTCTGCTCGAGCATATGATAGTTCGAATAGAATCAATCAAAGCAAGTTCAAATTCAGATTGCCTCTTATCTGTTCTCCCCAATTGATCACCTATAATAGGAGAGGATGGCAACCGATTTTCCTCTACTAACCCTAATTTTTCTTAAACCTTTTCCACCACAAGAGGAGCAAATCAAAGGAGCAGTAGGGTGTCGTTTCAAATCCAAAGGTAAACAATTTTACTTCTAAACTTACTAATTACCATCATTAGCTAAACTTTAGGTGGAGATTGCTAGTTGTTTGACTTAATGCTTAAGAAGAACTCTAGCGAAGAAGGGGGAGGAAGTTTTGGTTCAGTCATATGAGGACCAGTCGATGGTAGAGTCATGTGTAAACCTATGTTAGTATCAGGACTTTAGGTATAGGTGTCATAGGATACACCCTTAATGCAATATCAATTCATCCATACATCATTTGTTAATGTGGAGAGTTCTTGATCCATTGCACAGACCTATGAAAATAGAGGAAGAAGGTTTGGGTTTGTGTGGCAACGCGTGGGTAGAGTCCCAGTTATTGCTTCATGGTTTAATCACATGATGCTCACATGTAGCAGTTGGTAGGTATCAGCTATTTGAGTACTAGTTGATAACTGTATCATGATTTGGGAGTAGAGGTGACCACGTATCCATTACGAAGGTATAGGTGGTTTGGGGTATGTGTTTTCATATCAACAGCAGTATAGGGATTTAGTCCCAGTGTGCGTGGGTGTAACAGAGGGTTTATAAGAGTACCAACTATATGGTAAGTACATGGAAGTTGGAGAAAGAGAGACAATAGGGATGTGGCGGAGTATCAGAACATAATCTGATGCATCGATTTAGATCTTAATTTCGTATCCGATGAGCATTAACTTCATAACATATGAGTCTTAATTTCATATCAGACGAGACATTAACTTCCACCATCTAGTTTCGAGCCATTGTATCAGTTAATGGAGATACCTTAGTTTCAGTAAAGAATAGGTTCAGTTGGGGTTTCACAGGTTAGAGAAGTGGGTATCAGTAGATTGTGCACAAACCAATGAAGGATGCTTTTGACGTTGATATTGCTGCGTCTCGATAGAACTCCACAGAGTCCTAAATATTTATCCCCTTGATAAAAAAGGACTAGTTGTAACCGGGTACACAAAGTGGGGAGTAGGTAGGGACTTGTCGTAAAGTATAGGCCATGGCAAGTATCATAAATCTAACCCCAAACCCCCTTAAATATAGTGTCCTGTTTTCAAATAGGAACTGTACCTGCATGAGCAAACCTGTGCCTTTCTCTATAGGATTTCAAATAAGTCTACTTGATCTATTATTGGTTTCCAATTGTCTATGTGTACCCATGGTCAATTACAAGTACAAGGATATAGGACATCATTTCTCCATGTACAGTATCAATATTGATAGATTGGCCTCGACCACACTAGGGAAAACAGACCATCTGTTGTAACAATGACTAACTATTTGTATGCAACAGGTAAAATAGCATAGCCATAAGGTATCCCAGCAGTAGCATTACTTAATAGCAACCTGCAAGCAGGAAAAGAGTTTAGAAAATAAAGGTTTGGACTATATGTATTTGTGCGCGTGATTGGTACTCAATACCTGAGAACATCAAGTCAACAGGAAACAAATAGGATTTATAGGGGTATGGCATGTTGGTTGGTTATAAGGAAGAGAAGAGGCTCGGACACATGTGCACATGTCAGTTAATACGAGCTTTAGAGAGACATCAATCTCAACAGACAGGGTATCGTATGATACAGAGCTGAGTATTAGGACTCTCATGTCATGTGAAGATATGTTCTCTGTAAGATGCAAGAAGGCAAGCCAACAAGATAATGGTAAGAGGATTAGACTTAGTCCTATATACATATAGGGATATCAATGTAAGGAAAAAACCCAAGTATCAGTAGTGGGTTATATGATGGTATCAGTAATTTAGATGGGTAGGTCATATGCCCATGGCTCATCTAGTAGAGAATGGGTCTATGTAGGATAGTCATATATAAATATACTATCTTGAGTTATAACCAACAACAAAAAACAAACAAGTTGAACCAACCCATATGCCTATATGGCAGACCCAAGCAAATACTTATAGAGTTATATGAGAGTAGTGCAAAGGGGTAGATAAGTTAAGTCAAAAGTAGGGAAAGGAAACCAATGGTCTGATATGTAAACTTAGCACAACCATCTAGTAATAGCCATAATGGTTAGGATTTGACCTAAAGACTTAAAAACCAAGTAAATAGATTATTCTCAATTCAAATTATTTATTGACATTGTAAACCCTAAAAACAGGTTACTTGGATCTTAATACGGATTCTGATTTATGCCCGCAGCTCAGGACCAAAGGCAAGTATACCTTGCCTTTCTACACAGCTTTATTTACATGCATTGTCTTTATTTATTATCCAATTTTCTCATATTATTGATATGTACCTTTCATATATTGTTCGTATATTGGTATCATTGATTTGTAGACCATGTTCACAGTTAGCCTTGTGTCGTATTGGTCGTGCCTTGATTGAGTCGTGCCTCCTTGTCTTGAAATCGTGAAGCTAGCATGCGAGTCCACCTTAGGGACGAGAGTTAGTAGCTATCTGTGTCTTAAGCTAACCTGCGAGTCCACATTAGGGACGAGGGTTAGTAGTATTTGGTCCACACCTGCGAGTCCATACTAGGGACGAGGGTGATGCTAGCCTGTGAGTCCACACTAGGGACGAGGGTTAGTAGTAGATGCTAGCCTGCGAGTCCACACTAGGGACGGGGGTTAGTAGTAGATGCTAGCCTGCGAGTCCACATTAGGGACGAGGGTTAGTAGCATAGGGTTTACACCTGCGAGTCCACGCTAGGGGCAAGAGTGACGCTAATCTGCGAGTCCACACTAGGGACGAGGATTAGTAGTTCAAACCTGCGAGTCCACACTAGGGACGAGGGTTTGATTATTCGATCTGGTAAGTTGACATCTTGACATGAGTTTTCTTTGTCCTCGTTCAGCAGTTCATTTATGTGTAGACAGTGTATAGATTCATGCTTTATTTCATTGCTCAACATTACTTGTTTATTCTGTATTTTCCCTATGCATAATAAACTGTTAGAAAGGCATGTATATATGTATCTTGCTATGTCCTCTGAGGACCTGATGATCTCCTCAGGTTGAGCGTTTGCATGGAGTTAGCTAGTAGTTCTGGGTGGCGGAGGATTTGCGATTCTTGTGGATTTCGGATGCGATGATTCGCTTGTGGGATTCAGGTATCATTATTACGTTGTTATCTTTTTGTGCTTTCTTACTTTATCATGTTTTCTGATTCAGTTTAGACTCTTGTTACCTTCTTTAGAGTCTTATCGGACATATATGCTATTGAGCTGCAAACCACGACCCATACTTGTTCATTCATGTTTCATATTCTTATTGTGGATTGAGATATAGTTAGATTAGACATGATACCCATGACCTTGACAGCTTATACGTACTCGAGTCGGGCTGGAGTCTGCTTGATGCGTAGCGGGCTTGCTCACGAGCTCGCGTCCGAAAAGTGGGTGCGGGTCGTGACAATAATTGATGCTGTTGCGATGGAGAACTTGACTCATATAACCAACTCTGACACCGTGGGTGTTCATTCTTGCTGCTTCGTGCAATCCACTTATCTTGTCTTGTCTTGCATCATGTCTAGGACGTGACTCCCTGGTAACCACGGTCAGGGATTCGTACTGAATATGGATTAGGCTAATTACTAGATCAAACTATAGTTCATGGAGAATTCCTAGTCACAGACGATCTCGTTATCTGGGCGCTTTAAATGGACTTGTAGCCTGCCGACGAGTAGGGCACATTTCTAGCACACTGTCATGTGTTGCACCCTCTAAGTCACCTAAGGGTACATTGTCTCCCGGGCAATGTACCCAACCATACTCTCAACCCGCGGAAGGATAACTAGATAGTCTGCAGGGCTTGGGACTGAAAATTTCTCATTTGCACCTTGTTAGTAATTAGGCATATGATAACCCTAGTTAGTTAAGTAGTAAGTCGTAGTATTTGTTTGGCCGTTTGTGAATGGATGGTGTCCAGCCCTGTCTAAGTCTCGTCCAGCCCCAGTACCTGGTTTCTCCTGAGCATGTTTGTTTTACTTATCTTAACAACAAATGGGTAGAGACAAGGTGCTATTCAGGCGAAGGGTACAACCCCGGTCCTTGTTTGGTTAAGGGTTGTAACCTGGCTCCCGGAATGGTTCCACGTCCCTAGTCGTTTATTGTCCTATTGTACTCTTTATTAATGGTACTTTCTTCTATTTTCCTTATGATCTGATATACTGGATTTCGTTCTCATTTCGTAGCCTCCTTTGTGGCACTTGCTCTTTCTGGGGTTTGACCCAGCTGGTTTTGTGTGGCCAAATTTCGGAGCAGCTCCCGAAGATCTATCGAACTTCCAGCCCAATGGTGACAACTAGACGGAACCCGGGCTACGAGTGGGTTTTTCTTTTTGATTCGCTCACTACATTGTAAAATTATTCTTTTGAGGCGTTTAGCCGACGAGCACCTGTTAGCTTGATGCATAATTACTTACTGTCTGCCTACGGGTTGTAACATGATTAACAAATCCTAGGGTTGATCATGTATGACTGAACTCTTGCTAGTCTTGACATTTTGTACGACTAGCTTCATGATCATCCAATATGTAATGTATGGGACGCCTTGCTATTATATATTTGGTGCTCTGACATCTTATAACTATTATTGTTTGCTTAAGATTGAGACAATAGGCTTGTTCATGACCATAGGAGACTGTTGGCTTGTAGTTAAACCCTCATATATCTAGACAGCCGTGACCGTATAGCGAGGTGGATTCCATTTCAATATACGTAGCTGGCTATGTACGCCACCGCTCTCCAGTATTCTGGTTCTGGGACGTCACATGGTTTAAGTGGTGGCCCATGCAAGTCTTGTAAATCAAGATATGTGAGGGTTTACCGGATAGATGTCTTAATCAATACTCGTCCTTGATCTCTGTTCATATCCTCTGAATCCCTGGATTCTTGCCCTGATCATGTATTTGTATCGTTGATCTGTCCTGGTCCTTCCTTATAGTTCTCTATGTCGTCTTCTTCAGCAGCACTATACCTGGTCCCGCCGATCAGCGAGGTAGAGCACTTCCCGTGGACCAGCAGCAACCCGGAGATCAAGCTCAGCATTCCGGAGTAGCCTCCAGAGTTGTACCTACTGGAGGAGAGCCACCAGTTCAGCCCGTTCGACCTGCCGAGCCTGATGATGGCACCTTGGTAGGTCTCATCAGGACCTTGATAGCTTTCCAGGATCGTAGAGGAGACGCCTTGCACCAGGCAGTGACCAGAGGCGGTCATCCAGGGAACAGCGCGGCCAACAGCTTCAAGTGCTTGAACCCTCCATTCTTCGACGGCAGCGAAGATGCGATTGCCGCGGACGCTTGGCTTCAGGATACCGAGGTGGTTCTGGAAGCAGCTAGGACACCTGAGAATGAGAAGGTGGCGGTGGTACGCCTACAGTTGCTGGACTTAGCTCGCAGTTGGTAGGTGGCGCAGGCCGTAGGATTAGCGGCGTCGGTTACTTGGGCAGTGTTTAGAGAAAGATTCCAGACGAAATATTTTGATGTTGTAGCTCGGTACGACCTACGGACGAGATTTACCAACTTGAAGCAAGGAGGCAGGACGGTCGACGGTTATGCATCTGAGTTTTCTAGACTCAGTAGGTTTGCCCCCACCTTGGTGGCGACCGAGTTTGATAGGGCCCAGCGGTTCCAGCAGGGACTACATTTGGAGATCTTGTTGGCAGTTGAGCAGTTCGAGCACCAGACGTTCGATGCAGTATTGAGGGCAGCTATGAGGCACGAGTACACCTCCCAGAGGATCGTGGATAGGACCGGAGGTAGGAAGCGGTCCCACAATCAGATGTACCAATCATCAGCTCCAGTCCCGGCAGCTAGGGGTTTGACCATTGGAACTCCGAGGCGGGCGGCCTCAGTGACGTCGGTTCAACATTCAACCCCGACGTACCCGCAGTAGCAGAAGCAGAAGCCGACTTTCGCGATGGGATGTTCTCATTGCGGGAAGCCATGGCACGTGGTGGCAGATTGTCGCAAGGCGCAGGGATTATGCCTGGCTTGTGGAGCGACAGATCACAAGATAGGAGCCTGCCCGAATAGGGGTAGTTCGTCCTCTTCCAACCTAACCAGTCCGTCGGTTAGGGGACCAGCACCTATGCAGCAGTAGTAGTACCCGAGGCCATTGTTGCCTCAGGCCCAGGCATTTCAGCAGCAGAACCAGCAGCAGTACACCCAGGCTCAAGTGCAGAACAGGCATAGAGGTTTCCAGCAGAGGGGACCCGTAGCCAGAGGACAAGGTCGGGCAATGATGATGACTATGGAAGAAGAGGTTGCACCAGGTGAGGTAGTGGCAGGTACTATTCTCGTCAACTCCTTTCCAGCATCGGTATTATTGATTCTGGTGCATCGTATTCATTCATGTCTGTATGATTCGCAACACGGATAGGATTTGAGCCAGAGTCATTATCGGTAAGGCTCAATATACTTACTGGTAATGGTCTTGTGGGAGTAGATCGAGTATTTTCCTCGTGTCGGATCGTAGTTAGCGATAGAGAGTTCCCCGCTAGATTATAGAGTTTCCTATGATAGACTATGATGTAGTCTTAGGCATGGATTGGTTGAGGAACCAGTATACTAGGATAGACTGCCATGTTGGCAAGGTTGTCTTTAGTATTCCAGGTGAGCCAGAGTTTTCATTTTCCAGAGGCGCAGTGGAGTCACCTCCCCCTGTATTACGGATGGCAGTAGCAGCAGTACAGTTACCTCGAATAGTTGAAGAGTTTTCAGATGTCTTCCCAGAAGAACTTCCAGGGATGCCGTCAGAGCGGGAGATTGAGTTCATTATAGACTTGATTGTCACGCCCCAGAACCAGAATACTGGAGAGCGGAGGACAGACACCGCCAGCTACGTACATTGAAGTGAATCTCACATCGCAATACGGTTACGACTGTCTAGATGCATGAGGGTTTACTACAAGCCATCAGTCTCTTAAGGTCAAACAAGCCTAGTGTCTCAATCTCAAGCAATAAGTAGATATAACAAGATGGTAGATCATCAGGCATACAAGGTAAGGCGTCCCATACATTATATATTCAGATGATCATGAAGCTAGTCATACAAAAGGCGAAGACTAGCAAGAGTTCAAGTTATACATGATCAACCCTAGGATTTGTCAATCATGCTACATCCCGTAGGCAGACAGTAAGTAAAGTTGCAAACGAGCTAACACTTGCTCGGCGGCTAAATGCCTCAAAAGAATATTTTTACAAGGGAGTGGGAGAGCAAAATAAAACCCACTCGTTGCCGGGATTCCTTCTAGTGTTCACCATCTGGCAGGAAGGTTGGGAGATCCTCGGTAGCTGCTCCGAAATCTGGCCATACAAAACCAGCTGGGTCAGACCCAGAAAGAGCAAGTGCCACAAAGGGGGCTTCACTTAAGAACTAAAACCAGCATGTCAGCACATAAATCATAGGTGAAATAACATAAGACATAAGTTAAAGAAAACAGGATGATAAACGATAAGATAACTAGAGGACTATTCCGGTAACCAAGTTACAACCCGTAAACCAAACAAGGACCGGGGTTGTAACCCTTCACCTGAACAGAACTTAGCCTCGAACCAATTATCGATAAAGTAAAGCATAAACAAGCATGTCCGGAGATATCCATGTACCGGATCTAGGCAAGACTAGACAAGATATGACTCCATCCATCATTCACGGCCAAGCAAAGAGTACGGCTTGATACTTAACTAACTAGGGTTATCACAAGCTTAGTTACTAGCAAGATGCAATAAGGTACGCCTACGGCCACAAACCCTGCAGACTATCCAGGTTATCCAGACGCAAGGTTCAAGCTTTGAGTTATCATGCCTTGTTAGGTGACTTGGATGCAACACATGACAGTGTGCATAGTAATCGTTTTATGTAGTGCCCCACATAACAGTGAGCTGAAAATGTGCCCTACTCGTCGGCAGGCTACAAGTCCGTCAAAGAAGGCGCCTAGATAACGGGATTGCTTGTAGCCGGAATACCTCTCTATATGCTCTACTTGATCAATCTAGTCATTAACCTAGTCAGATTCGGTATGGATCTCTGATCGTAGTAACCAGGGATACATGTCCTGGACATGATGCGAGACATGACTGGTTGCTTATACAAGCATATTCAATACAATCACCCACGGTGTCAAGAATTCACTTAGCATGTCAGGTTAGCCGTTACAACAGCGTATCAAGGTTATCATGTCGGGTTTCTTATCAAGATTACTTATCAAGGCAAGGGTGCATCACAACGAACCACCATCATGAATTATCATGTCAAATTACTTGTCAAGAGTGCACCACGGCGGGTCACTAATCATGCAATTCCATCACTAAGCCTTGTTCCGATTAATATTTATCAAGAATTATCATGTCAAATCACTGCGCTCAAGTCAGGCTGCGCTCAAGTCAGGCTGCGCTCAGGTCAGGCTGCGCTCAAGTCAGGCTGCGCTCAGGTCAGGCTGCGCTCAGGTCAGGCTGCGCTCAAGTCAGGCTGCGCTCAAGTCAAGCTGCACTCAAGTCAGGCTGCGCTCAAGTCAGGCTACGCTTAGGTCAGGCTGCGTTCAGGTCAGGCTGCGCTCAAGTCAGGCTGCGCTCAAGTCAGGCTGCGCTCAGGTCAGGATGCGCTCAGGTCAGGCTGCGCTCAAAGTCAGGCTGCGCTCAAGTCAGGCTGCACTCAAGTCAGGCTGCGCTCAGGTCAGGCTGCGCTCACGTCAGGCTGCGCTCAAGTCAGGCTGCGCTCAAGTCAGGCTGCGCTCAGGTCAGGCTGCGCTCAAGTCACCCAAAAGGCAGCGTATGAGTCAGACTGCTCTCACGTCACCCAAAAGGCAGCGTATGAGTCAGGCTGCGCTCACGTCACCCAAAAGGCAGCGTATGAGTCAGACTGCGCTCACGTCACCCAAAAGGCAGCGTATGAGTCAGACTGCGCTGCACTAAAGAGCGCGCGCAACTCAGTGGCACAAGCTAAAAAGCTCGTGCACACTGCTCACTATCTTCTCCAAACCAGCAAGAACTCCATGGTTTGAACCCAAAGCTTCAAAAGTCCATAACTTAGTTAAAATAAGTCCAAATCCAACTTTTTAAAGGTCAAAATTGGGTAGAATAAAATTCTCTACAACATAGAACCATCAAAACTTGAAAACAAAGAAGTTTGATAGATCAAAACCACCAAAATCCAGAAATAACTAATTTCTAGATCTACAAAAATTAAAAGCCTCAAAATGGAAAATGACAAGTTATAATGTGTCTTAGAAATATAAGGAGAAGCTAATGGAACAATAAAAATGGGCTCTCTTGTAGAAGCAAGTTGCACTTGCCTAAGGGGTGTTATTGGTTGGTGGTGGGTTTAATGGAGAAGGAAGAAGAGTTAATGAGAAAGTGGAGGAGAGAGAAAAGTTAGGTGGGTTATAAAGGGGGATGGTGGTGGGTTTAACATGATGAATCAAAGAATAAACCAAGCCATCCCAAAATAAACCAAGTTAAACCATTACATGCTATGATGAACCTAATCAAGATTAAACTGAAATTTGCTAGCCAGGCAGGAGGAAAAAAAATAAAAAATACATGTCAGGATTCCGTATACGTATACTGAAAATACGTAGAACGAAAAATGGGGGTGACATTGATCCCCGGGACGGCACCAGTATCAGAGCGAGTCTACAGGATGGCGCCTTCAGAGTTGGAGATTTTGTGCAAGATGATTGAAGAACTGAGGACCAAAGGGTTCATTCGTGCAAGTGGATCGCCTTGGGGAGCCCCGATGCTTCTTGTGAAGAAGAAGGATGGTACGTCCAGGCTATGTATAGATTATCGTACCTTGAAATCGATGACAATCAAGAACAGATACCCTCTCCCGAGGATAGATGACTTGTTTGATCAACTCAAGGGGGCTTCAATATTTTCGAAGATAGACTTGCGATCAGGATACCAGCAGATCAGGATCAGAGAGCAGGACATTCCAAAGACAGCATTTAGATCGAGGTATGGGCATTGGGAGTTTCTTGTTATGCCATTCGGAGCAACCAATGCGCCAGCCGTATTCATGGACCTCATGAATCGTATTTTCATGCCTTACTTGGACCAGTTCGTGATCGTGTTCCTAGATGACATCCTGGTCTACAGCAAGAGCGAAGCAGAGCACGAGCAGCATCTCAGAATCGTCCTTCAGACGCTTAGAGAGCATCAGTTGTACGCCAAGTTCAGTAAATACGAGTTCTGGCTCGATCGTATTTCGTACTTGGGTCACATCATTACCCGAGGAGGAGTGGAAGTGGATCCCCAGAAGATTGTGGCTATCGAGACATGGCCAGTACCTAGCTCAGTGGCAGAGGTTCGCAGCTTCCTTGGATTAGCCGGCTACTACCGGCGATTCGTTTCAGATTTTGCAAGGATTTCAGCACCGATGACCCAGTTGACCCGCAAGGATATACCGTTCGTATGGACAGCAGAGTGCCAAGAATCATTTGAGAAGTTAAAGCGAGGTTTGGTAACGGCTCCCATTCTCACACTTCCAGATGGGACCGGAGGATTCACAGTTTATTGCGATGCTTCAGGCAGAGGATTGCGGTGTGTCTTGATGCAGCATGGAAAGGTAATAGCTTATGCATCACGTCAACTTTGTGATCATGAGAAGAATTATCCGACCCACGACTTGGAGCTGGCGGTGGTAGTGTTTGCGCTTAAGCTTTGACGGTACTACTTGTACGGAGATAGAGTGGAGATATTTACTGATCACAGGAGCCTGAAGTATGTTTTCACCCAGAAGGACCTTAACATGCGGCAGCGAAGATGGCTCGAGCTACTGGTGGACTATAATATGGATTTGCAGTATCACCCAGGGAAGGCCAACGTTGTAGCAGATGCGTTGAGCAGGAGAGCCAGAGTTTACTTTCTAACGGCGCAACCAGAGTTATTGGCAGATCTTCAGAATATGGGAATTTAAGTGGTTCTTCCTACCAACGTGGCGTTGATAGCCAGTCTACAGGTTCAGTCCAGCATAGTTGAGAGGATCCGGAGAGCGCAGTCAACAGATTCCAAGCTTCAGCGACTCAGAGCAGAGTATGAGGCATGAAGAAGGCCAGAGTTATGCATTCATGAAGATGGTACACTTGACACGGCACTCGTCTTTGTGTACCCAGTGGAGATATCAGACAGGAGGTCATGGTAGAAGCTCACAGTTCACAGTATTCTATTCATCCCGGTGGCACGAAGATGTATAGAGACATTCGTCAGCATTTCTGGTGGAATGGCATGAAGAGGGAGATAGCCCGGTTTGTCTCTCGGTATTTGGTTTGCCAACAGGTTAAAGATGAACATTAGAGGCCCGTTGGACTTCTTCATCCCTTGCCGATTCCAGAATGAAAATGGGAATACATAACCATGGATTTCGTAACTGGGTTACCAAGATCTCCGACTGGCAAGGATGCGGTATGGGTTATAATAGATCGACTCACGAAGGTGGCTCACTTTCTTCCGTTCAGAGTTGGACAGTCTACGGCACAGTTGGCAGAAATGTATCTCAGGCGGATCGTCAGGCTTCATGGGGTGCCGATCAGTATTACCTCGGACAGGGATTCGAGATTCATATCACACTTTTGGTGTAGCCTGCAAGAGAGTTTGGGAACTCACCTTCAGTTTAGCTCAGCTTATCACCCGCAGACAGATGGCCAGTCGGAACGCACAATCCAGACTCTTGAAGATATGTTGAGATCTTGTACCCTTGACTTCGGTGGTTCATGGGAGGATCACCTGCACCTGGTGGAATTCTCGTACAACATTAGTTTCCAGGCCAGTATTCAGATGGCCCCGTTCGAGGTACTGTATGGTAGGAAGTACAGATCCTCGTTAGTTTGGGATGATGTTGGAGAGAGGCAGATGCTTGGTCCAGAAATGATTGCCCAGACAGTTGAAATGGTCAGAAGAGTCAGAGATCGTCTTCGAGTGGCCCAAGATCGCCAGCGACATTGGGCCGATGCTCATCGACGTCCCTTAGAGTTTGCTATCGGCGACCATGTATTCTTTAGGATCTCGTCTAACCGCGGCGTCAATCGCTTTGGCGTACGTGAAAGCTTAGTCCTAGGTATATAGGGCCGTTCGATATCCTGGAGCGAGTAGGAGATGTATCCTATCGTCTCGCTCTTCCGCCGTCGCTAAGTGAGGTGCATGATATATTCTATGTGTCCCAATTACGATGGTACATCCCGGACCCAAGCCATATCCTGGACCATTCGAAATTGGTTGTTGGTACCAACCTTTCGTATGAGGAGAGGCCCGTGTCTATATTGGATCGGAGAGAAAAGATACTCAAGAACAAGACTATTAGCTTAGTCCGTGTTGCTTGGGGTCATCACTCTCTAGGTGAGTCAACGTGGGAGCGTGAGGACGACATCCGATCACGATATCCCGACTTGTTTGACTCGTAAGGTATAATGTCTTCCTTATGCCTTATGCTTTCCATCCCTTGCTTGCATGTATGATTGTTTGATTATTTGCTTAGTGTAGCTTATTTGTGGATAGTATAGCTGGCTCTTACATCTCTAAGCATCTTGATTTAAATTCCAAGGACAAAATTCTTCTAAGGTGGGTAGAGTTGTAACGCCCGTATTTCAGAATACGTATTTTGATTAGGCCCATATGTATTTCGGACCTGTATTTTTTTCTCGAATTTTGGCCTGTAATTATATTTTGGCTCGACTTGCGGATTTTGGTTTTCTCGTAAATTGAGTTTTTGGACCTGGCGTGGTTTTATTCTTTGTGGAGAGGATTTGGTTTGGTTTGCTTTGGACTACCCTTAGTTAAACTCCACCCTCAACACAACACACCCTCCCTCATTAAAACCCTACCTAACTTTTCTCTTTCCTTATTACTCTTCCATTAAATTTTCTCCATCTTCTTCTTCCTTCCCACACAACACCCAACCTCCATAGACAAGTGCACCTTGCCACCAAATAGGAACCCTATTTATTTGTCCATTAGTTAGATTAGGCCATGGTGAACCACATTAGAACTTGGCATTTTGTTATTTGGAGTTTCTATTTTTCTAGACCTAAGTTTTAACCATTTTTTGGATTTTCTTGGTTTGATCTATTAAACTTAGATTTTTGCTTGTTTTGAGGTTTCCATGTGGTAGAGAATTCAATTTTACACAAGTTAGAGCTTTGAAAATCTAAATTTCGTTTTGATTTGGCCAAGTTATGAGATTTGGAATTTTGGTGTTCTTGGGTTCTCTTCTCAGCCTGTTGGAGAAAAAGACCTCGGCCAGCGCTCTTTAGCGCTGGGCTGACCCGCGCTCGGCGCCCTTTGGCGAACCGCGCCCCTTCGCCGGCGCTCTTTAGCTCTAACGCAGCTTATCCCCCAGTGCAGCTCGACTCCAACGCAGCTCACTTCCTAGCGCAGCTCAACCCCAGCGCAGCTTGACCCTAGTGCAACCCGACCCCAGCACAGCTCAACCCCAGCGCAGCTTGGCCCTAGCGCAACCCGACCCCAGCGCAGCTCGACCCTAGCGCAATCTGACCCTAGCGCAACCCGACCCCAGGAACCCCAGCGCAATCTACTTGCCCATGGTGGTTTGGTTTTATTTTCCTTAGGCTTGGCTTCTCTTTTGTGGATTGGAGTTCTGAGATCTTGTTCCACACAACACGACTGTCTTGACCCAACACGACCTGGCACGATTTTGGTGTTTTGCTTATGACTAGTACGATTTTCGTAATTTCTGTGATTATGATCCTAGTACTTCTGATCTTCTTAGTAGTGACCTGATGGGGTACGCTCTTAACTGGTAACTGTGATTCATAATTAATCTCTGTAACTGGATAACTTGATAGTGGCCCGTGGAGGCGCACTCCTGACTTGTAACTTGACTTGATAATTGATGCTGTTGCGATGGCGAACTTGACTCATAACCAACTCTGACACCGTGGGTGTTCATTCTTGCTGCTTCGTGCAATCCACTTATCTTGTCTTGTCTTGCATCATGTCTAGGACGTGACTTCCTGGTTACCACGATCAGGAATTCGTACTGAATATGGATTAGGCTAATTACTAGATCAAACTATAGTTCATGGAGAATTCTTAGTCACAGGCGATCTCGTTATCTGGGCGCTTTAAATGGACTTGTAGTCTGCCGACGAGTATGGCACATTTCCAGCACACTGTCATGTGTTGCACCCTCTAAGTCACCTAAGGGTACATTGTCTCCCGGGCAATGTACCCAACCATACTCTCAACCCGCGGAAGGATAACTGGATAGTCTGCAGGGCTTGGGACTGGAAATTTCTCATTTGCACCTTGTTAATAATTAGGCATATGATAACCCTAGTTAGTTAAGTAGTAAGCCGTAGTATTTGTTTGGCCGTTTGTGAATGGATGGTGTCCAGCCCTGTCTAAGTCTCGTCTAACCCCAGTACCTCGTTTCTCCTGAGCATGTTTGTTTTACTTATCTTAACAACAAATGGGTAGAGACAAGGTGCTATTCAGGCGAAGGGTACAACCCCGGTCCTTGTTTGGTTAAGGGTTGTAACCTGGCTCCCGGAATGGTTCCACGTCCCTAGTCGTTTATTGTCCTGTTGTACTCTTATTAATGGTACTTTCTTCTATTTTCCTTATGATCTGATATGCTGGCTTTCGTTCTCATTTCGTGGCCTCCTTTGTGGCACTTGCTCTTTCTGGGGTTTGACCCAGCTGGTTTTGTGTGGCCAGATTTTGGAGCAGCTCCCGAAGATCTACCGAACTTCCAGTCCAATGGTGACAACTAGACGGAACCCGGGCTACGAGTGGATTTTCCTTTTTGATTCGCTCACTACATTGTAAAATTATTCTTTTGAGGCGTTTAGCCGACGAGCACCTGTTAGCTCGATGCATAATTACTTACTGTCTGCCTACGGCTGTAACATGATTAACAATCCTAGGGTTGATCATGTATGACTGAACTTTTGCTAGTCTTGACTTTTGTACGACTAGCTTAATGATCATCCAATATGTAATATATGGGACGCCTTGCTATTATATTATTGGCGCTCTGACATCTTGTAACTATTATTGCTTGCTTGAGATTGAGACAATAGGCTTGTTCATGACCATAGGAGACTGTTGGCTTGTAGTTAAACCCTCATATATCTAGACAGTCGTGACCGTATAGCGAGGTGGATTCTATTTCAATATACGTAGCTGGCTATGTACTCCCCGCTCTCCAGTATTCTGGTTCTGGGGGTCACAGTGGCGGAGGCGGCGAGGGCGAGGTCGGGGCTGCGGAGGGCGTCGAGGGCGCGGACGCGGCGAAGGAGGGCACAGGGGAAGCGGGGCTGGGACTGGAGGGCGAGCGAGCACTCGGTGTTCCCCACGACAACGTTCGGAGGGGAGGCACGGGGGGAGCGGCTGAGGAAGAGGGGCGGGGCGTGGAAAGAAGGAGAGGGAGGCCGGGGATGTGGAGAGAAGAGGGGAACTGCGCCGAGACGAAGCCGAGAGGAGGAGCGAGAGGGAAGAGAGGCAGAGGTGGTTTGATCGGTCGGGCGGGGGTTTCACCGCTCCGGCGGCGGAGGGTTTGGGGAGTCATCGGTCGGGGCGGTCGGCCGCCGAGCCACGGCGACGGAAGGAGCAACTCAGGAAGTCCAGCGAGGGTGTCTTCATCAACGCGGACTGCAGCTAAGTTGGCAGTCCTCCTTTCTGTTATGACTGCCTACAAGGTAGCAGTCCTAGGACTGCCAACTTGTTGGCAGTCCTCCTTTATGTGAGGACTGCCAACTTGCATTCGGTGTTGTCACGACCCGCACCCTAGAGTAATTGCATGAGAAGTGGGTACGTCCAGCCTCCGCCGCAGTGTCGGCGGTAGAACGCTGTCCTAGGTCACAACATCTAACAATATAATGCTAACAGTTTATACTCCCCGAATGGGGGTGACATAGCAGAAAGTAAACTCAATCACAACTAAGGCAGAAGATAAGATAGAAGATAGATAGATAATACTGCTGAAAGGAAAGGAAATCCACAAGTACAAACAGAGAGTCTAAGTGTCTAAGATAGATACATATCCCAGGTATCAAATATATACAATCATCCAGAGGGTAATATAAATAAAAAACATCCTAGTCTAGTGGTGTGTCATCCACTGCTAGTGGGACCTGCTGCTGGTCCAGGTCCAATATCTCATCTAAGGTAGCACCGTAATAGGTATCCACACCGGCCACCTCCTCGTCCTCTGTAATATTTTCAACAGGTCCATTCAGGACAGGAGCGAGCACAATACATCTCAACAGTTCATAGCATGTTAGAAAATATAATCATGCAGTAAAGTAAGATACAGGTACTGAAAGAAGTACATATAAACAGAGAAAGCTGTAATAGAAATATATACTGTAAATAGAGAACTATCAGTGGCTAGTGAGTCAGAGTACAATATAAACATGTGAATGGCATAGGTGATTCTGATGAGACACTAAGGAGGTGATCAAATGAGATACTACTTGGATATTATTTACATGTCTACTTCTACTCCCCCGTACCCCCAATCAATATACAAGGATCCAGCCAGGTTATGTTATGATTCCATGCAAAGGCCCACAAGGGTGATACATGGAGGGCCCATAAATGGGTGATCTGGAAATGCCCATAAATGGGTGATTCAAAGAAGACTCTGTGATCATGAGAGTACATGTCACAAGTGATCAATGAACCGTGAAGCATAGTAATACGCCATGTAAGTGAAACGCACAGAACATGTAGTATACGATGCTCCCTGAGGGGATAACATCTCAAGAAAGGATCCATATAGTACTAATCCGTGTGACCAACATGACAATAACAAGTAAAGTAATTTAAAGCAGAAAAATAATTCTAAACAGGATATGAAATGATCAGAGAATGTACTCGCCTGGTATCCTGAATGTCCGAAGAGAATACTGTCCGAGGAGTGGTGTCTGTCTCCTATAGAACAGTACAAGTCATAACAAGTCTAAAATAAGGAAATAGACTGCTACAATGCATCTACATGAAGTTTGGGGTCAATCTAGGCTAAAGTCAACCTTTGGTCAACTCTAGTCAACTAGACTAGTCAACTTGGTCAACTAGGTCAAACCTAAACCAAACAAGTCTATACTAGTCTAACTAGTCTATTCTAGGCCTAATCAAGACTAAACAAGTCTAACTAAACTCTCATTAGGCAAACAGACACACCATAGGCTAAAAGCCCTAGGCTATATCATGAAGCCAAACCACAAACACATATACACATAACAATATATCTAATATATTGTAGTACACTCATAACATATAGGCTACCTATATGTACATCCCACATATATATATATATATATATATATATATATATATTATATATATATATATATATATATATATATATATATATGCATCACTATTCACATATTCATACATAGAATATATAGGAAAGCTATATATAGGCACTATATATATATATATATATATATATATATATATATATATATATATCTATATATATATATATATATATATATGAGAGAGAGATAGAGAGAGAGAGAGAGAGAGAGAGAGAGAGAGAGAGAGAGAGAGAGAGAGAGAAAGAGAGGTAAAAGAGTAAGTGAATATGTGTGTGTTTGGCATGGTGTGAAAGGATATGTGTTAATATTCTAAAATTTAGTGATAGGTAGATGTATGTGACTGGGATACATGATGTCAAGGGTGTATGAATGCATGTGTGTAAAAGGTTATAGGTTAACTCAGTTTATAGAAATACATACATACATACTTACCTGTATACATGCATACATACATATCATGTATATTACATTACTGATACATACATGTATACTTGTATTATATTATACTTACATTCATGCATATTAGATACTTGTATTTATATTAACATATTGCAAACATTTTCATTCATGCATCTATGCATTACCTACATGTTTTATACATATGCATACATTGTATATTCATATCATTTCATACATTAACATAGAGACATACAACATGCACACATCTATATTCATACCTTGCATTACCTTACATATCGTTATATTATCATTCATTCCTTTCATATATTACATTATCTTTAAGTTGAATACATCATATATGGATACAATACATTATCTGCATGCTTGCATTCATATATTACATTCATATTACCTATATACATTATTTATCCATTCATTCATGCTTGCATCATATACTCTACATTACCATACATGTTAGCATTATATATTGTATTACAATATTATACATTATGCATTCATATATACATTACATATATATCTTCATGCATACATTGTATATCCATTCTTTCATTCATGCATGCTTATATGCATAATATTAATTGTATTCCTACATGCTTGCATTCAACCATATATACATTAATGTAAAGGGAATATATAGATATATATAATATCATTCATTTATCTAAACATATCATGTATTACATACTCTATATTCATTTAATATCCATACATAGGCTCATAGGTTACAAACAATGCATATATCGTATAGTCACTCTTTACTTAAAACCAATACTATACCAATTGGGCATTCACTAAATTATAGGATTAAAGTATGTCGTAGCCCTTTGTGTTAGCTTTCCGAAACTTTAAACGGATCGCATTTTCGTCCGGAAGCTCCCGGAATCGCGAAAATACCGAAACACGTTCGTCTTTCGTACAGGACACTCAAATAATTCTACAGAAAGTTACAAAGAATTTGGCTTATTAAAATATATATTTGGAAAGCTAACTTCGATACGGTTCTTTTAAAAGAAGCGGAAGATAAATCGGAGTTCTAAGCTAAAAGTTATGACATTTCTAAGTTGCTTTGGTTAATAAAATGTGGATGAAAATTATGACGGATTTGACAAAAAGAACACATATAGGCAAGATACTTGGATACAAACATAGGTATCCAAATGAAACTCTTCTAACCATCCTAACTAAGATCAGTCCACTCTCTAACCATTATAAAAATGAATTTAAATATCTATTTAAACTATTATCATACATACATACACGGGGTGTCCTAATTTGGGATCTATCAAGTAGGACAAGACACATATCTAAAATCCTCAAGAGAGCTCCAAATGGCCTCAAATTTGATCTAAATGGGACCATGCATGAGGATGGATCCTACGGATTCAAAACTAATTTATATGCAAAGAAAATCGATTTAGAGGATGGGTTTTACCTATTGGGAGTGGAATCCAATGAAATCCTTTAGGACACGGCTCCGATACGGAAGATCCCTCAAAGGGACACTCTCCTTGCACTCCTCTTCCAATTTGGTAGCACCTTCCCTTGGAGAATGGGAATGATTGAGGGAAGGTTGGTGAAGGAATGATTAATTTGGACTCTAAAATGGGAAAGAACAAAAGAAAATAAAAGAGGCAAGATTGTAATGAATGAAATGAATCATATATCCTAAAGGTGGCTGCCATAAAGAGTCCATTAGGGCTAATAGGAAATGTCCTAATGCCCCTCTCTAGTTCATCTGGTTAAGTCTAGACTAGGTTCAAGTTTGGGGTCAAAATGATCTAGTTTTGAGTCTCAACTTAACCATTCTAACATGATAAAAATTGTTTAATTAACTAACTTAATGTTGGGTATTGTGAGCCATGCTAACTTAATATTGGGTCCATCTAGAGTTCAAGCTACCCGGGTCACAATACAAGTCGGAACGAGACGAAACTCAAACCCGACTAAAACAAATCCAATAAAAACAATATTAAAAAATATAAAAATTTCAAAATATTAAAATATAAAAAATGACCAAAATCATAATACAGCAATTTAAATATTATTAAATAATCTAAAATTCACAATTAATCAAAATCCTAAATAATTCAAAAGTCACAAAATGACCAAATACCTTAGCCTAAAAGTTGTAAATAGTCATTCTAATCACATGGTTAGGTCCCCATGGTTAGTCTTAAGCTTAGCAAAACTAGGGATAACTAGTTAACCATCAAAACTCACATTCAACATTTTAAATAGTTTTAAATTGATAAAAAATTACCAAAAATTACAACATGAGTTAAATCTTATTATCGATTAATCAAAATTATAAAAGTTTAAAATTACCTTATTTTAGAAAGTGGGTGTTAAGGTGTTCCACGCGACGACGTCTGGAGAGGGAGGCGCGGGGGGAGCGGTTGAGGAAGAGGGGCGGACGTGGGAAGAAGGAGAGGGAAGGAGGGGAAGTGGAGAGAAGAGGGGAACTGCGCCGGGACGAAGCAGAGAGGTGGAGCGGAGGGAAGAGAGGCGGAGGTGGTTTCGATCGGTCGGGCGGGGGTTTCACCGCTCCGGCGGCGGAGGGTATGGGGAGTCGTCGGTCGGGACGGTCGGCCGACGAGCCACGACGGCGGAAGGAGCAACTCGGGAAGTCCAGCTAGGGTGTCTTCGTCGACGTGGACTGCAGCTAAGTTGGCAGTCCTTCTTTCTGTTAGGACTGCCTACAAGGTAGCAGTCCTCCTTTATGTGAGGACTGCCAACTTGCTGGCAGTCCTAAGACTGCCACCTTGTTGGCAGTCCAACTTGCTGGAAAAAATTGGACTGCTCCCAAGTAAAAAAATGGGTGGCAAATTTGTAATTTTTTGAAGATTTTTTGGCTGTCCCCAAGTAAAAAATACAGTGCCCTTAGAAAAAACCTAAAAAAATACAGACAAAAGCAACAACTAATAGTGTGTGCGTGACATGATGGGGACAAATCTGTTATCTAAAATCCTGTGATCGTGTCTCATCTTCTATGAAAATTAGATTCAGTGAGTATTATTTTTAAATTTTTTAATAAAATTCATATTTATAGAAAAAAGGGACATAATTGGTGCATAACATTTGTAAACGGCAGATCTACTACCAAAAAGAGATGAATGGTCGACCTCTTCCCATGTGTGGCTATTTGGGAGACAAAATAATTCCAGGGACTCGTCTCTTTCGGGACAGACAATAGAATCGAACTTGAGTGGCTCTTATGGTTATCAAAGAGAGGTATAAGATTTCGGTTGGATGGTGGAATATTAAAAAAATGTATTATTTCTTCCATTTTAGGGGACAGCGGATCCAACACACATGCAATGTGGTATAGGCAAAGTTCTGTAAGTATAGTCAGATATCTTTTTAAAACAAGCAGAAATTTGACTGTACAAATAAAATTTATATAAAATTCGAAAAAAATAATCGAAGTTAGGAAAATTTCAAATAACGATAGGATACGACAGAGCGTCTGTCGGAAAATGGGACATGTCCATTTTCCAACAGATCGCCCGTCGAAAAATTGACACGGCCGGCCGGTTTGGTTTAATGTTGGTTGGGTTGGAGGGTTGGGGAGTTAGTAGTTGGTGGTTGGTGGTTGGGGGAGGAGTATGTTGGATGGGTTCACAGCAAAGGGGGGAGGAATATAAAACACTCGAAGAAGAAGAACAGAATGTTAGTTTAATTTAATTTATAAATTATTTATGAATTATATTATTATTAGTATTTGTCATGTCCTAAATCCTAACCCCCTAACCATAATACAAACCTTAGTCTAATCCTTGATCTAAATCCTAATCCCCTAACCTTAGCCTAATGTAGACCCAAACCCTAAACTAAACCTTACTCTAATCCTAACCCTAATGTATACCCCAACCATAATACAGAACCCTAAACAACATGAACTAAACCCTAAGACTAATCATATCCCTAATTAGACCCCAACCCTAACCCTAAGACTAATCCTAACCCTAATCTAGACCACAACCTTAATCTAGACAATAAATAATTCAAGAGTGCTAAGACTATCAACAGAATTATCAAATTCATCATCTAAATTTCCAACTAGATCATCACTATTTTCATCATCGTTATTTCCATCATCTACTATATGTTCTTCTTCAATAAATGGAATAACTTGGTGAGAAGAACTAGGACCAGCGTTAAAATTTACATTACAAGCAGGTATACTACTTACATTATTATTTCTTGATGTGGTGGAGTGACATAGATATTAATATACGGTGATTGTGCATTCACTTAAAGAATATATTTTCATGCTTGTTCACTATCTACATTTATACAACTAGATACGAAAATATGTACTAGTATAAATTCGTAATCAATAGAATATTGATCAATAATTAGATTATGTAAACTAAGAAACGAAATATTTCGATCAACTAAAAGAACTTGAGTTAAGCCTCCTTCATAAGCTAACCCATTTAGTACACTTCCAAACGAGCATAGTATTGTTAGATTTTGATCCATGCTGACAACAAGATGAACTTTCAAATGGAGGTATGACGAGAGGAGCTTCAGCTTTCAACGAATTAGACTGGATGCGATTCTTAATGAAGAGATATTGTGAAGTGAATGAGAAAAATCTAAGATAAGCTTCTTACTGAATGAAAGAGATTTTGAAGGGAATGAATTTTTTTTAGAGAAGAGGTTGCATGATTTGATACTTATACATAGCATTGTGGTTTAATATAGCCGTTGGAATTGGAACGTTGGAATTGTAACGTTGAAAGAATCTTACAATTGGTTAAAAGATAGCTCACCTCAACCCAACAAAAAAACATAAATCAAACCGAAAATAACCAAACCAACTCAAACAAAAAACCAACAACACACTCAACTAAAACATAAAACAAAAAGAACAAAACCAACTAAAAAAAAACCAATAAACCCAACCCACCCAACCGAGTGCTCATATTCAAACCGTTTGGTGGAATGAGCATACTCATTTTCCGCCAAACAGTCTGTCGGAACATATTGGTTTACCTAATTTTTCAAACATCTTATCTTATATCAAGTTTTTACTAAAATATTATCTGTACAACAAATTTTCTGGAAAAAAAAAAGGAAAAAAAGAAAAGGAAAAAAGAGTCGATAGATAAACTCTGGAGACTAGAGAGTACAGTCGTCACTAGTCACTACTAATAATAGAAAAAATCGTCAGAGATCGATGGAGGAGCAGGAGATCCCCGTAGTCATTGTCGGCTCCGGCCCCGCCGGCCTCGCCGCCGCCGCCTGCCTAGCCGCACTCCGCATCCCTTCCCTCGTCCTCGAGAAGGACGACTGCGTCGCCCCCCTCTGGCGCAAGCGCACCTACGACTGCCTCCGCCTCCACCTCTCCAAGGACAGGTCCGAGCTCCCGCACTTCCCCCACCCCCCCGCCACGCCCACCTTCGTCTCCAGAGACGGCTTCCTGCGCTACCTCGACGGCTACGCCGACAGGTTCGGCGTCCGCCCGCTGCTCCGGCGCCTGGTGGAGTCGGCCGCCTTCGACGAGGGGGCGGGGAAGTGGCGGGTGGCGGCTCGGAACCTCGAGTCCGGGAAGGAAGAGGAGTACGAGGCCAG
>JANAVB010006709.1:0-53610 GCA_029216955.1 Iris pallida
TCAATACGGCCAATCAGTGAGTACGGCTTGATACTTAAATAACTAGGGCTATCACAGGCCTAGTTACTACCAAGATGCAATGAGCTATCCCAACAGCCATAAGCCCTGCAGACCATCCAGGTTATCCAGGTCGAATGTCCATTATGAAGGATGCAACACGTGACTGTGTGCTAGAAATGTGCTCTACTCGTCGGTAGGCTACAAGTCCACTTAGTACGCCCAGATAACGGGATTGCCTGTAGCTGGAAAATCTCTTCATGACTACTGAATTATTCTAGTTTATTAGCCTTAGTCAATTGCAGTAGGTATCCCTGACCGTGGCACTCAGGGATCCCATCCTAGACATGATACAAGACAATGCTGGTTTATTTGTACAAACAAAATCGTCCACGGTGTCCAGGTCACTCATACTTGTCATGTCAGGCTAGCTGTCATAACATCATGTCATGATATATCATATCAGTTTACTTGTTAAGAGTGCCACGGTGGGCCACTATCGTGTTCATGGAACATATCAGATCTTACATGGTATAAGCAAAATATGATAATTCAATAATTATAATATAAAAATAATAATAAAAGAGAATCAGACTGTGAAAGGAGCTATGCGGCTAAGAGATATATGCTCATGCGGCTGAGAAAGAACGGTACATGCGGCTCGGGAGAGCGCAAGGGTCTTATACGGCTCAGGAGAATCGGGCTTATGCGGCAGCGGGAGGGAAAGGCTTATGCGGCTCAGGAATGAAGGGGGCACATGCGGCTGGAAAGTAGTGGGGGCTCATGCGGCTGGGAACACAGGGTCTTATGTGGCTAAGAATTAAGAGTTCATGCGGCTCAGGGAAAAGTTGGACTTATCCGGCTGCGGTTCAATAAGTACATGCGGCTAGGTCATAGCAAGGCCTATACGGCAGAGGATGCTAGTTTTCATGCGGCTCGAAGTCAAGGGCAGCCTATACGGCTGAGGAATCCGTCGAGCATATGCGGCTGTGGTTATTGGAGTTTATGCGGCTGGATGAAATCAGGGCTCATGCATCTCGGATGAATCAAGCATGTGCGGCTATGCTCAAGTGAGGTCTTATGCGGCTGGGCCAGGGGCAGGTCTTATGCGGCTCAGGGAATTGTTTTCATGCGGCTCGGGGAAGTAATGCGCCATGCGGCTAAGAAAGACTTGCTGCATGAATGTTCATGCGGTCAAGTGCTGCCATGCGTCTCAAGACTGTCATGCGGCACAGAAGCTGTTCTTCTTCTCTGCTTGTCCGAGAAGAAGAGCCATGAAGTCCATGGCTTCCAAGCTCCAGAAGTCCTTCATCCAAGGTCGGAATCCAGACTTTCATAGGTCAAAATGGAGCAGAACAAAATTCTCTACAACATGGAACCATCAAAACTTGGAAATAACAATGTTAAGTAGATCAAAACCCAAAAAATTTGAAAATACAATAAACTTAGATCTACGCAAATTGAACCATGGAAATTAGAAATGCTAAGTACTAAAGTGTATTAAAATCGTGAGGAAGAGAATGGAACAATAAAAACGGAGTTCCTCCATGAAGCAAGCTGCACTTGCCTAAGAGCTCTCTTCCTGGTAGGTGAAGAAGTAATGGTGGAGAAGAAGAAGAGTAATGAAGAGAGAGAGTGAGAGAATGGGTTAATAAATGAAGATGGTGGTGGTAGGTAAGGGTTCTCCCCTTGGTTCATGATGAACCAATATGCAATCCAAGCCGAACCAAACCAACCTAAACAAGCCGAACCAAGCCAGGAGACATGCAATACGAGTCAAGATACGTACATGTATTCCAAAATACATAATACGAACTACAGGCATTACAATTCTCCTCCTCCCCCGGGGTGTACCCCTCCCCTCCCGACCACCAAGAGAGAGAGAGCGGTAAGAGAAAATTTTGGGAGGAATGAAAAATTTCTCCCCCGTCGGTTCGTTTTATGTTAGGGCACAGTATTTAGCGATGGATTAGCGACGGATATATCCGTCGTCAGGCCGTCGCTATACCCCCGCTAGTTTGCCGACGGATAATTCGTCGCTATGTGGTCGCCAAATTTTGTGCCAATATTTTCTAACATTTTCCCGTAAAATATTGACAACTGGACGACGACATAGCGATGGGTTTTTTTCCGTCGCTATATTTTCGATGATATAGCGACTGATTTCCGACCGAGGTTTACCCTTAAAATTTTAAAAAAAAAATTGGCTGCAATTCGACGGAAGACCATCACTGTTTCGTGTAGTCCGTCGCTATTAGCGATGGAATACATCCGTCGCTAAAGCGTTGTATTTTGGTAGTGATAAGCTTTGTTCTGGTAATGGTACAATCTTTTCAGCATAAGCCTTCTTGTAGGTATTGACATGATAGTAGGGACTTGTGAAGCTATACCAAGACAAATATTGTTAGCACAGTAAAAAAAGATATACAAAATAGCTTTCCATGTGGGTCTTGTGAACATATACAAAAGATATATAAAAGATATACAAAATACCAAGACAAATATTGATAGTAGGGACTTGTGAACATATACTCACATTTGCCATGTGGGTCTGCTAGGTAACAAGGAAGCTATAGCATGAACACATGGGATCCCTGTTATATTCCATACATAACAATCACATGTTCTTGCACTAATATCTACAGTCCATCTGTTCTCAATTGAGAACACACTAGTGACACAAAATAACCCCTCATCAGCCCCATTCACAATATATCTATTCACTTGCTTTGTCCTTTGCTCAATGACCTTCTTAGCTCTTGAAGTCAAGTCAAAGTCATCCCATACTTTTGAAGTCATTTTTCTATCATATACCAACTTCATCGCCATCATATGAAACATTTCCACAAGCATAGTGACAGGTTTACGACTGATTTCACCTATCCAATTGCTGAAGCTTTCTGAGAAGTTATTTGTTATGTGTTCACACTTTGTTGTGCTATCAAAATGTGCTCTACACTAGGTACAAATATAAACTAGAGATACATGCATATAAAGTATGAAAACTAGCTACAAATATAAACCAAAGATACATTGATAAAGTATGAAAACTAGCTACAAATACAAACCTGTTGGTGTTCTCTGCCATCAAATACCAGTGACCAATAGGATATTGTTGTTCAATTGCTTCCATCCATTTAGCATGATCTACATTTCTGTATGCTCTTGCTGCCCCCCATGTCAGATGTTTCATCTGCTTGCTACTATTGACATAGGCTTTGAAATTTTTGTAAAAATGCCTAAAACAAAACTGTGGGGGTGTCCATTGAACTCAGTGTCCACAGCTATTCCTAGGCCTTTTTGCCTATCAGATATGAAAGTTATTGTTCCAGGATGTTGCAGCAACTTATCCTTAATCATAGTAAAAAAAAATGGTCCCATGTTGCTTCACACTCAGATGTGCATATGTAGATGACAAGTGGAAATAAGCCATTATTGCATGGAGATCAAGTCTGGGTCCACTTCATGCACAACTGAAGTACCCTGTATATGGAACCTAACCATGTACTTCCTGTAACAAATGGTAGTCAATTTGAATCCTAACAATTTCTAACAGAAGAATAAGTTAATCCTATACACTGTTTTCTATCACATTCAAAATTAAATGGAAATAAACCCTACATACAAACAAATAATTTTTAGATAACTTTTAACATACAAACACCATATGATTCCCTAAACCCAAAATCCTAATTTCAGCACACAAACAACATATGACTCCCAGTTAATTTTAAACAATGTTATCCTAAAATTCGAACGAAAACAGCATACAATATCTAAACCCTAAAATTGAAATGAATACCTTGTTTGGCTCGCCATGGAAGCTCCTTCTCCCTTCGATTTGGAGATTTCTGAGCAAAATTAAATGGAATCAAAATAAATCTTTCATACAAACCAAAAATAAATAATCAAAAAAAATGTTTCGTGACCTGTTACCTAAATGTTTTCTCGAGAAACTTCGCGAGTCAGACTAGACGAGAGGAGAGGGGGGACTACACGAGATGGGAAAGGAAAAACTTGATCGAGAGGGAAAGTAGAAACCAAATGACAGAGGAATGGGAAAGAGAGAGTTTTGGCGCGTTTTCACACAAGAGGGATATTTTCGTAAGACTTTCTCCTCTCAACAGGCAACATAGATGAGAGGGGTATTTTCGTCACGTAAATAGGGTTAAACTCATATGTTGTTAGTTTTTCAATTTTCGTCCAATGTGAAATAACTTATACATTTAGCAAACAATGTGGAGTACACCGTATAAATAGGTCATTCAAGTAGGGTGCCACTCAATTTTTTTCTTAATATTTTGACCAAACCAATCATGAGAACTCCTCATTGTAAGTATTGAAGTATATTCTCGTGCTAGCCTTCTCTAAAGGTCATAAAATCGTGCATACAATATGTCACCTAACGTAGTTGGTGGTCGATTGTTAAGTTGTTTGTGGGCTCTCTTGGACAAGAACAAGTACGCATTGATGGTGGATTGTTTGTTGAGGTTGACATTTAAAAGAACAGCATTTAATGGGAGGGAACCTTCGAGTCAAAGAAAAATGGGTTTAGTAGGGAAGAAAGAAAAAAAAAATAATGCATATTAATAACCGAAAGGAAATGCCAATCACCTCTAGCGTAGTGGCCAAGGGATGAGGCATTTGTCTTATTTATTCGGATTTGGATCGGAATGAACACATATTATTTCTTTTATTTATAAAATCTGATAAGAGTTGAAAAAAATGGACCCAAAAGATATACAATACAACGTGCATAAAGTTCTGAACGTTATTCGAATATCGCAAAAAACAAATATAATCGAAAAGAAACCGAGAGAATTGGCATTCTCAAGGTTTGTTGCCATTTATCTCTACTATTATTATAACGCGGCCTGGAAGGCTCATCCAAGCTGGCTCAAAAATGAACCGTCCGTCCTATGTATATTCTCCATTAAATAATTTAAAAAAAATTAGTTATCTTGTATCTCACGTAGTTAAGAGAGAAAAAAAAAATTCTAAAATCTTTCTTAACTAAACATATAACTAGGGGTGGGCACGGGTCGGACCGGACCCAAATTCTATAGATCCGAACCGGACCCGTTTTTTGACGGGGTGGGGGGCCTAAAATTCTTTGGAACAGAATTGGACCCGGCCTGTTTGAAACGGGTCCAATTCGGGACAACCCGCGGGTCCAAACGGGTCGTGTACATTTGTTTTAACATATACAAAACTAGCCCTATACAATACTGTACCAAAGACTTTAAAAATTACTTTATACAAAAATCACTTTCCATTCTCCAGTATTACATATGAAAAGAGAAATGTTTGGGTTAGGCCTTCTGGTAACATGTTGTAGGTTTTACTTTTTTACTTTTTAGTTTAGGAATTTAAGTAAAATTACTATTCTACCCCTACAAATGGGCCGGGCCGTGGCCCCGTTTGTTTGCAAATGATGACCCACCCTTAACCGTTAATATGACACGATCCGTCTCGCCCCGTCCCGTTTACATTTAAAATTTTAGGAACTGGCCCGTTTGGCTATTATATAGTTCAGGCCGGATCGAAACCGCGGGTTCTTGAACCGTATGCCCACCCCTACATATAACAAATCCTAAAATATATTCAATGTTCAAATTATAATTAAACTAAATATCTGTTATTGTCTAACTAAACATATCCAACACTCTAAAATCAAATCTATAATATATTAAAAAAAACCTGATTAAGATATATTTTAATTATATTTAAAATATTTTAATATAATTTAATTTTTTTTACAATATTATAGATTTTCTTCTAATGCACGTGAAAGTGACTAGACTATTTAATGGTATGTGAATTTAAGTGAAGCATGTTCGGATTCAAAAAAATAATATATTATCTCATAAATAAACTTCCCTCATAATTGAATTGAAAGGAATAATTTATTTCCTCGTGGATCGAAGCAATCCATCCAGAATATGTTTCGTCTCCAACGAGAGTTAAGATTCAAACTTGAACTTAGAAAATTGTTATATTATTATTCTTTCTACTATTATTTGGTAGGAAAGTTATTGTACCATTGGACTTTTTTTTTCTTGTTTTTGAAATAATGTCTTAACGATCGGGTTGCTCAACTTTCGTTTTAGCATCCAAATTTTCTTGATTTATAGAAAATTTTCACAATTATACTTCAAGAATAATTACATGACCGAATTCGAGTGGTTCTTGTAGTTATCGAGGAAAGATATAAGATCATTATTCGGTGGCGGAAGATCAGTGGATAGAGCCACGAGACATATTATTCCTTCTATTTGGTGGGAGTTGGGAGGCAGTGGACCCAACAAACATGCAATGTAGCGTGCACAAAATTTTGTACACATCGTCGGGCATCTAAAAAAATGTTTATACAGGACCTGTCAAAACAAATTTGTATCTTCCTCTGCCAATTGAAGACGTGACGGTGAAAGTTGGCTGGCTCTAATAAATAGTCTTTTGGGTCCAATTTGATGTATATGAAAACTTACCATATTTTGTTGCTATAGCTTATACCTCTAGCTAGGGGTGAGAATTATTCTGTTTTGAACCTAAAACCGAATGCAACAGAACTTAATAACCGAATCCAATGGAACCAAATAACAATTTGGTTTCATTTGAAGAAAAAAATTAAGTTTAATTTTGATTTTTTAAATATAAAAAATATAATCGGTTTCAGTTTTGAATTTCGATAAAAAAACGAATACGATTTGTGCAATTATTGAATACCCTTTATTATTAATAAAATTATTTAGTTATAGGATCTTATGATATCAGAAATTTGTATTTATGTTTTCATATTGTCCAGAAGAGGATCGGGTCTCGTACCGTCCAAAATGGAGACTTAAACATTTTAAATATTGCACGAGACACTAAAGCTAATTTCAAATATTGTAGAGAACTAAACGAGATCTAACGGTCATCCAAGCCAACCGTCAGGTTAAGACGCAGATCCTCTTCGGACAAAATATGTATATCTTGAAAAAACAATTATATATATATATATATATATATATATATATATATATATATATATATATATATACAAATGACCTCTAGCCTAGTGGTTAAGAGAGACGCATGCGGCCAAGTGGTCGGGAGTTCGAGTCCCAGTGGAGGCGAGTTCGCTGTGTCTAAAAATTTAACAACTATTCCAACTTTGGGTCCAACTTTGAAATACAATAAACATATCAGAAATTTTCATATGCGTAAACAAGTGGAGAGCCATCACTCATGGCGCGCTACTAGAGGAGGCCATCACCGATGGCGCGCTGCACATGGGGTGGCGTGCCTGCACATGGGGTGATGTGCGTGACATGACAAGATGGAGAGGGAGCCATCGTTGATGGCGCATTCCAAGAGGGAGCCATCATTGATGGCGCGCTCCAAGAGGGAGCCATCAATGATGGAGCGCTGCGAGGAGGGACAATAAATGATGGCGCGTTATTTGCAGCCTCAGAGTGGAGTGCCAAGTAGAGTGCGCCATCATTTCTGGCGCGCTATTCTCCAACGTTCCACTTCAACCTCTCTCTTTTTTTCCAACGGCTACATTTTTAACGTCTCTTTTCTCAACGTCTATTTATTGCAATGCTGAACTTTCTCTCACTACACAAATACATTACTCTTTCTCATATCTCTCACAGAAGCACTCCTCTGAAGCTTGGAAGCGCCAACTCTTCAAAGAAGCTGGTATCTGTAGGAACGAAATCGTAAAGCAGAATACTCTAGAGGGGGGTGAATAGAGTTGGCAGCGGAATAATGCTAATTTAAAAATGTTAGCAGCAAGATCACTGAAATAATCACAACTAAATAATGTAAAGGCAGAGATAAGAAAGCAAACGCAAAGACAGCAATGTATACTGGTTTCCCTCTGTTGAGGACTAATCCAGTGTAGAACTCTTGCTACCAGTTGAATCCACTATTGGCAAAACCGCAAGTTTTCTTACGAAGTTCTTACAACTTCTACAACGCGAGCTTTGATACGAAGAACTCGTCCAACTTCAATTTCGAAGAGTTGAATCTTCTATCAAGCCTTCGATTACAATCACTCTAAAACTTTTAGACCGCACCGCACTGGCAAATCGACTAGAGGATTGTAACTGCTTGGGATCTAAAATTTGAAGCTCGAGAAAAACTCTTTGGAAGACTGAAAGCTTTTTAGAAGAGAGAAGATTGAAAGTGAATGAGTGAGTTAAAAAGATCGAAATCCTTCTCTATTTATAGGAGTTCCAAAGACAGAATTCTGGCAGAATTCGGGCAGAACTCGATGAGAAAATCTCGGTCAAATCTGCAACTGCAGGAGGACCAAGTTTCAAGGAATTCAAAAATAAAACGGCCACTAACCGAACTCTGGCCGAACTCTGGCCGAGTTCTGTCAGGGTTAGGTTATGGTTTTTAAAATTAGTTTTTAGGAAATTTTGAAAACCTTTTTGAAAACCTTTTTGAAGCTTTTGTAAATACGAATGTTTTACAAAACAAAGGACATTTTAAAAATATTTTGAAATCATTTTGGAATAGCCTATTTGCCAGTATGACTCGGTGTACAAAGTATTCCTAGACTCAAATAAAATGAAAAATACATTGCTCAAAGAAATACAGACTCGAACAGGCAAACAGTGCTTCGATCTTAAACTGTGTAGATAGCTGTTCTTGATCATGTCCAAGAGTCCGAGATATCCTGACTAGTTCCATATATCGAGACAGAGTTTAATCAATTATTAAAATCAGTTTGACCATATGACCAATGGGCCAACAATCTCCCCCATTTTGATAATTGACAAACTATGAATGATATAACATCTAAGCTTGGAATCAAATCAAAAAAATAGTAAAGTAAAATTGTTCATATCCTGCATGCATTTTCATAAAAGATGTTAGATTTATTTCTCCCCCGTTGTCACTTAGCAAAATAATTGCAAAAGAGAAAACTCCCCCGCAATCAATGCATAAGAAACGAACAGTGAAGAAACAAAAAAAAATTATGACAGATGGTAGAGACAGAAAAAAATAAAAATAACATCACAGGCATGTATTTGTCTCAGGCAGTTTATAATATAACAGAGAATTAATACAACAGTGAGAATAATAGAGAATTATGTTACATGCAGTTTATATATAGAAGCAGATAAAGATGCTATAAATAAATAAACTGATGTGAAAGATAAACTACGAAATCCATAAAGATAAAATGATGTGCAAGAGACATCAGTAAAATATCCAGTACAAGTCTGATAATAAAAAGCTAAAGAGACAGAAACTTGGAATGTCGGAGCATTTTTAAGTATACAGCAGATAATATCTAAGTCTCAAAAATCAACTAATATATCACATCTCCTCATCATCATCAGCAGCAGGCAGCATGACCGGCATGTCCAGAAGGACCAGCTGCAGAGGTACCAGCTCCAGAAGGGTGAGGAGGAGCGCCAGTGTAAAACTCACCGACATAGTCTCGAGGAGCACGGTCAGAACGGTACCAATCATATGCGTTACCGGGCTGAAAGTAGGCATGAACAGCCTCATCCTCACAGCGGTAACCAGAGAAGGCTGGATCTCTAGGAATAGAACCGGCAGAATGTCCAGTCTGAGCAAATCGGAGATCAGCGAGAGAATTTGCTATCGCCTGATAACGAGTGACATCGCGGAACTCACGTTCGCGGGCCATATCCGTCATCGAGACGTACAAATCAGAAAGATGCTGGTGTATGCCTTCAAAGGTCATGGCATACTGCTGAGTAGGTGGAGGAGGTGGAGCAGTAGGAGGAACAGTAGGAGGAGCAGCAGCAGTCATACTACGACGAGATAACTTCAGAAACTTGGGCTCAGGGTCTTGAGTACAAGTTGACAAATCAATATCAAAACGCTGGAAGATGCGTGGGAGAATCATCGCATAAGAGAGATTTCTATCTCTTGCACGACAACGTCCCATCATCTGGATAATGGTCTTAGGGACAAAAAATGGAATCCCCTTAAGAATGTGATACATAGCAGATAATTCAAGAGATGTTACATCATCCTTTGAAGTAGACTTCGGAAGGAGAGTGGAGTAGATGATACTGTGCAATTCATAATTAAACAAGTTCAAGTTGTTTGCCTTGAACTTTCCAGAGCGAACTCGATCAGGTGCACAGAGTTCAGCTTTGAAACTAGCAAGTGTCGTGCCGTCGGGGAAATCAAATTCAGTGATATCAACAAGCAGTGCACCTTCGTTAGATAGACCAAGGATTTCCGCTAAGAGGACATCATTGAACTCGATGTCTAGTCCGCCAACACGAGTACTTACGTCAAACGTGTTTAATATGATATTGCAGTAGAACAGTCTAATGGCATAGTTGCTACCGGGAAACAAAGTTTAACAACATGTTGTAACCCTAATGCCTCAAAATATTGACGGTGTTCTGGAAACACAGTCCATTTGATAGGAGCGTCTGTGCATATTGATCGCATGGAAAAGTCTCCACACCACAGAAGGGCTTGATCTAGGGTTTGAAAGTAAAACCCATCAAACGCGCCATCGCTCGATTGAAATGGCAAAAAGAGAGAATCTGTGGGTGGATTCGAAGATGATCCTTCTTCACTAGGATTGGTCGTCTTCTTCCTCTTGAAGGGGTTAAATCCCTTAGGCGGCATTGTGCAATAAAAGTAAATATGCACGAAATTGAAAGGAGGAGAGATATGAAGTTATACCTCCCGAGATTCGAGTATGTTGTAGAGAACAACGAACTACGCACGAATCCAAAATTTGGATGGATTTCACCACGTAGATAGGGAGAAACGGAGTGGTGAAGGACTAGGGTTTGATGGCTCTCGCGCGGCTGTTGTTGCTGTGATGGTGGTGTTTAGAAGCAATGAAGAAGAAAGGCTCTCGGGTTCTGGTTATATAGCCAGATACCTTCAACCGAACTCGAGCCAAATTCGGTCCGAATTCTGGCTTAATTCGCCTGGGGTTGGTTTGGAACACTTTCTTTTTCATTGGCTCATTTCAAAGATTTAATTCAAAGATTAGTAATTTTAGCATTCAATTAATATAATTAATGTTATTTTATAGATTAAATATCGTTACATAGCGACTGTCTCAGATTAGCTGTAGGAGTACTATCCCAGCTGGCGGAGGTTCACCGGGAAACTCTTAAATACCGCTTCGCTTCAACCGTAGTTGTGGTCACAGACAGACTCTTTATTAGCTTGTCTCTAACACAGTTTTTGCGTATTGAAATAAAATCATAAAACAAAATTAATTAACATTATTGACGTCCAAAATTCTAATTCTCGACGTAAATAATTGAAACGATCTTCTGCTAGAGGTTTTGTGAAAATATCAGCTAATTGATTTTCAGTATCTATGTACACAAGGTCAATATCTCCATTTTGATGATGATCTCTAAGAAAATGATGTCGGATCTCGATATGCTTAGTACGAGAATGACATACTGGATTCTTAGTCAAATTAATAGTGCTCGTGTTGTCACAGAAAATGGAAATGTGTGTGTAAAATAAATCATAGTCTTCTAGGTGTTTTCATCCACAAAATATGAGCACAACAACGTCCTGCGGCGATATACTCAGCCTCTGTTGTTGATAGGGCTACAGAATTTTGCTTTTTACTAAACCATGAGACTAAAGCCTTGCATAAGAAATGACATGTGCCACTGGTACTTTTTCTATCAACTTTGTATCCAGCAAAATCTGCATCCGAGTAACCAATAAGGTCAAAGGACTTAGTTTTGGGATACCATAAGCCAACAGAAGAAGTGCCCTTAAGGTATCGAAAGATACGCTTAACTGCGCACAGATGTGATTCCTTTGGATTAGCTTGAAAACGTACACACAGGCAAATACTAAACATAATATCTGGACGACTAGCAGTTAAATAAAGTAAACTACCGATCATACCTCGATACTTACGTGTGTCGACCGGCTTGCCTTGTTCATCAATATCAAGCTTTGTTGAAGTTTCCATCGGAGTGCCAATAGGTTTGACATTTTCCAGATCAAACTTCTTTAGCAAATCTTTTGTGTACTTGGCTTGATTTATGAATGTTCCATTGTCAGTTTGTTTGATTTGCAGTCCGAGAAAGAATTTCAGCTCTCCCATCATGCTCATCTCAAACTCATTCTGCATACACTTAGAGAATTCTTGACACAGAGATTCATCAGTAGATCCAAATATAATATCATTAACATAGACTTGTATTAAGAGAAGCTTACCATTAAAAGACTTAATAAAAAGTGTAGTGTCAATCTTGCCTTTTGAAAAATCGTTATCAAGTAGAAAGAGCTTAGACGATCATACCAAGCACGAGGGGCTTGTTTTAAACCGTATAAAGCTTTCTTCAACTTGAAAACATGATCAGGGTTTTTAAAATCTGTGAAACCTGGAGGTTGTGCTACAAAAACTTCTTCTTTTATAAAACCATTTAAAAATGCACTCTTGATATCCATTTGAAATAATTTGAAATTATGAAAACATACAAATGCACATAACATGCGAATGGATTCTAATCTCGCAACTGGGGCATAAGTCTCATCGTAGTCGATACCTTCTTCCTGATTGTATCCTTGAGCTACGAGTCGAGCCTTATTACGAGTCACTAAACCATTCTCGTTCAGTTTATTTCGGAATACCCAACGGGTGCCAATGATCGGATGATCAATAGGCTTGGAAACAAGTTCCCAAACTTGATTCCGTTCAAATTGGTTTAATTTCTCTTGCATAGCATCTATCCAAAAACTATCACTACATGCTTCATCAATAGTTTTGGATTCTAACTGTGAAATGAATGCAACACTAGAAACAATATCTCTACTGGATGTACGAGTACTTACACCTTTGGTAATATCACCAATTACCAAATCCTTTGGATGATCAGCCGTAAATTTTAATCTTTTCGGCAGACTCTGAAGGTAGCTGGTTCCTGGATCTTCTCTAGGAGGATCAGCTAGTGCCGAGCTTGGTTGAGAATCAGCTGTTGTTGAGCTTGGTACAGTTAGATCTTCGTCATTGTCATCGATAGTCATTTGATTCAATTCATCAAAGGTGACGTTGATTGATTCTTCGATGATCATAGTTCGTTTGTTGAAGACTCTGTACCTTTGCTCTTGGCCGCATAACCTAAAAATATACCTTCATCGTCTTTTCGTCAAACTTTCCTAAATTGTCTTTTGTATTAAGAATAAAGTATTTACAACCAAATATTCTAAAATATGAAACTGATGGAATTCTATCAAACCATAACTCAAATGGAGTCTTCTTCGATTTGGGTCGAATTAGAACTCTATTGAGAACAAAATAAGCTGTATTGACAGCTTAGCCCAGAAATATTTGGGTAGACTAAACTGGTTTAACATTACTCTGGCCATTTCAGATAGAGTTCTGTTCTTACGTTCCACAACTCCATTTTGTTGTGGAGTCCTAGGACAGGAGAACTCGTGTACAAAACCGTGTGTGTCACAAAATTGCTCAAACTCTGCATTCTCGAATTCGCCACCATGATCGCTTTTAATATGAGTGATCATGTAACCTTTTTCATTCTGTACTTTCTTGCAAAAGGCGACAAATTCGGATAATGCATCATTCTTGTGTGTCAAGAAGTATACCCACGTGTATCTAGAGTAATCATCTACAATTACAAAAGCATATAACTTACCTCCGATAGCAACTCTGCTAGGACCAAATAAGTCCATATGTAGCAATTGTAGAGGTCTAGTAGTACATACTGCGTTTACTGACTTGAATGTGGATCTGGTAGTTTTGTTCTTTTCACATTGGCTGTATACTGAATTCTTCTTGAATGTTATGTCCGGTAAACCGCGTACTAGCTTCTTCGTGGATAATCTTGAGATTGTGTCCATATTTGCGTGACCGAGTCTCATATGCCACAGATGACTCATCACTTTTAGCCATTAAGCATCAACCTGAAATGTTAGTTTCTTCCAACAAATAGAAAACATATATGTTGTCTTCCCTGATACCTTCACAGATAGTACTACCAGTTGAGCTATCAACTATAGTACATTTGTCTTTGCCAAAGTTGATGCCATAACCATGATCAGCTAGATGACTTACGCTGAGTAGATTATGTTTCAACTCGGTAACCAGACAGACATCCTTAATCACAGGATAGGGAGACTTACCAACATCACCGATACCAATGATATACCCTTTCAAGTTGTTACCGAAGGAGACATAACCTTCTTCTTTTTCTTCGACAGTGTTGCAAATAGTGTAGCGTCACCGGTCATATGCCGTGAACAACCGCTGTCGAGAATCCATTTGCTTTTAGCATGTGAAAGGTGTTCCACCTACAAAACAGTTTGCAGATGAAACTTTTGGTACCCATTTCTTGTAGGGTCCTGAAATGTTAGCTTTTGGTATCCATGCATAAATATTTAAATCAACAAACTTTCTGATTCTACATGCAAAAGAAATATGACCATATGGCCACAATAATGACACTGTGCATGTTTAGTGTTGAAAGCTGAGTGATGTGCACGGTTGGTAGGTTTAGGTTTTCTAGTATAGAAGAAAGCATACCTATAATCCTGTTTGGGCTTAACCTTTTGGGGTAAAGGTTTGATAGGGTTAGGTCTGACAGTGTTTGGTTTGGGAATGTTCCGATTATTCGGTAAGTGACACATGTTAGGGTAGGAAGCAGCAGTCTCAGGCTGTTTTCCTAACCTAATTTCCAATCTTTTGGAAGTGTCATACAACTTAGTATAGTCAGAAGTGAGTGCTTCCATTCTGACATGTGCACTTTGAAGACTTTTTTTCTTTAGAAAGTTCTTCTTTCAGTTGGTCAATAACCTTGTCTTTCTCTTCAGATGACTTGGTAGTCTCGTGTAATAAGAGCTTAATTGAGGAAAGCTCACCAGACTCACTAACATATTTCTAACCTCAGCTAGTAGGTCAGTAAGTCTTCCTGTTTCACCTTTGACTCTTGAGTACTTTAGAGGTCTGATATTTGCTACGCAGTTTTCTGTAATCACTTATCAGTCACTGAAGGCATCTCCTAATTGCTCAAAGGTGAAGTCATCATATATCAACTACGGTTCGAGAGTACCTGATCGGATGCCATAAAGCATACATTTGCAGCGTCTTTTATTTTTCATCTTCTGAGTCGCTGGCTTCACTTTCATGCCATATGCTGGTGTTGGCATATCTTCGAGATGTTGATCTCTTTAGGTTCCCTTTCTCATACCTGTTGCTCTTCTTGCTTGATGATGAGTTTGTATGACAGTCCTTCTTCATGTGTCCCTTCTTCTTGCAGCCGTAGCAGACAGCATCATCTTGATACCAGTTGCTGCTGCTATTGTTTTCTTTGGCTTTCTTCTCATATCTCATGAATCTTTTGAATTTCCTTGCTAGGAGTGCTTGATCTTCAGTATCAGATTACTGCTGTCTGAATCACCTTCAGCAGCTTTTCTGTGCTGAGCCTTGAAAGCGATCGTCTTCTCCTTTGGTGCAGGCTCTTCAAAATCTTGTAGCTCCAGTTCATTAGTGAGTAGCTTACCTATGAGTACTTCGAGGGACATAGTTGTGAGGTCGTTCCCTTCAATGATCGCAGTAGCCTTTGGAATCCAGTTCTTGGTAAGTGCTCGCAGGAGTTTGTAAATCTTTTTATGGTTACTGTAATCTTTGCCTAGGGAGGACAAAGGATTTACAATATCCAAGAATCTTTCGAACATCTGAGTAACTGTTTCGTTGGGTTTCATCTTGAACACCTCATACTCTTGAGTAAGTCTGCTGACCTTTGATTCTTTGACTTGAGTCGTGCCTTCATGTGTGACTTCAAGGAGCTTCCACACTTTATTAGAAGTTGTACAGATAGACACCCTGTTAAATTCAGTTCTGTCTAAAGCACAAAATAAAGTGTTAATAGCACGTGCGTCAAGACTGGCCTTTTTCTTTTTCTTTCTCTGTATATCTGTTGTGGGGTTTTTCAACTAAAACTCCATCAACATTTATACGAGGTGGCTTTTGATAGCCATCAATAATAATAGACCATAAATCAAAGTCAAGTGATTTCAAAAAGAAACTCATCCGTGTTTTCCAATAGGTATAATTCGTACCATCAAACAGTGGAGGTCTGTTTGTGGCCTGGCCTTCACTTGTGAATTTCACAGTTGCCATGTGTTGTACTGTGATCTATATATTAATTAGTTAAATGAATAAATAATTGCAATGTTACCTTGCTTTACCTGTAACACCCGCTCTGATACCAATTATAGGAACGAAATCGTAAAGCAGAATACTCTAGAGGGGGGTGAATAGAGTTGGCAGCGGAATAATGCTAATTTAAAAATGTTAGCAGCAAGATCACGGAATAATAATCACAACTAAATAATGTAAAGGCAGAGATAAGAAAGCAAACGCAAAGACAGCGATGTATACTGGTTTCCCTCTGTTGAGGACTAATCCAGTCGGTAGAACTCTTGCTACCAGTTGAATCCACTATTGGCAAAATCGCAAGTTTTCTTACGAAGTCCTTGCAACTTCTACAACGCGAGCTTTGATACGAAGAACTCGTCCAACTTCAATTTCGAAGAGTTGAATCTTCTATCAAGCCTTCGATTACAATCACTCTGAAACTTCTAGACCGTACCGCACTTGCAAATCGACTAGAGGATTGTAACTGGCTTGGGATCTGAAATTTGAAGCTCGAGAAAAACTCTTTGGAAGACTGAAAGCTTTTTAGAAGAGAGAGATTGAAAGTGAATGAGTGAGTTAAAAAGATCGAAATCCTTCTCTATTTATAGGAGTTCCAAAGACAGAATTCTGGCAGAATTCGGCAGAATTCGGACAGAACTCGATGAGAAAATCTCGGTCAAATTCGCAACTGCAGGAGGACCAAGTTTCAAGAATTCAAAAATAAAACGGCCACTAACCGAACTCTGGCCGAAATCTGGCCGAACTCTGGCCGAGTTCTGTCAGGGTTAGGTTATGGTTTTTAAAATTAGTTTTTGGGAAATTTTGAAAACCTTTTTGAAGCTTTTGTAAATACGAATGTTTTACAAAACAAAGGACATTTTAAAAATATTTTGAAATCATTTTGGAATAGCCTATTTGCCAGTATGACTCGGTGTACAAAGTGTCACGACCCGCACCATAAAGGGCACGAGAAGTGGGTACGTCCAGCCTACGCCGCAGTGTCTAGTGAGTCGGAGTAAAATATAGACATGTGAAATGGTATAGGAGATTCATGGCTACAGCTAAGAGTGATTCATGACTATAGCTACTGGGGTAATATCCACATGACTATTTCCACTCCTCCATCCCCAATCAATACACAAGGATCCATTCAAGTTATGTTAAGATTCGTGATAAGCCCATAAATGGGAGATTCATGAGAGGCTCTGTGAGCATGAGAGTACATGAGTCACAAGTAATTCGTGAATCTATGAAAGCATAGAGATACATGATGATTCGTGAAAAGCAAAAACATGCTGTATCTGATGCTCCCGAGGGGATAACATCTCATAAAAAGATCCATATAGTACCAATCCGTGATAACAATCGTGTCAGCATCAAGTAAAGTAATCTAGAGCAAGAATATAAATCCTGGCAAATATGAAACGGTCAGAGAATGTACTCGCCTGATAACTGAATGTCTGAAGAGGATATACTGTCTGAGGAGAGGTGTATGGCTCCTAATCAGAGCAATACAAGTCACAATGTATCCACAATGGTAAAAATAAAATATACAATGCATACTACATGATTCTAGGTCAATCTGGTCAAAAGTCAACTCTTGGTCAACTCTAATAGTCAAACTAGGTCACAGGAAGTCATACAAGGTCACAGGGAATCAAACTAAGTCAAATAAAGTCAAACAAGGTCAAACAAGTCAGGTTAGTCAAATCTAGGTTAAAGTCAACTCTTGGTCAACATTCAAATCAAACTTGTCAAATACTAGTCAACATGATCAATCTGGGTCAAGTCTAGGTCAAACCAACTAAGGTATTGGTCAAACAAAGACTAGTCAGCAAGGTAATTAGGTCAAACAAAGACTAGTCAATAAGGTAATTGGTCAAACATGGTCAGACTAGTTAAACTAGTCATTTTTAGGTTAACCCTAGTCAATTCTAGGTTAACTAGGTCAAATTTGACCTAAGGTTGACTTTGGTCAACCCTTAGTCAACAAGGGTCAATTTGTAGGTGTTTAGGTCATTAGGTCAATTAGGGTTAGCCCCAAAGCCATAGGCTAGTATCTTGGCCATAGGCTATTGTCATAGGTTTCCATATAACCTATACTTAGTAAGTCACAATATATACATATATCTATATATATATCAATATGAATACTATATATATATAATACAAATCACCCACATATATATATATATTATATATATATATATATATATATATATATATATATATATATATATATATGTAAAAATATATATATTTTTTTCTCTCTCTCTCTCATCTCTCTCTCTTTCTCTCTCTCTCTCTTCTCTATCTCTCTCTCTCTCTCTCTCCCCTCTGTCTCTCTCGTCCCCTCTCTCTCTCTCTCCTCTCTCTCCCCACCCCTCCCCCCCCCCCCCCTCTCTCATCTATCTCTCTCTCTCTCTCTCTCTCTCTCTTCTCCTCTCTCTCTCTCTCTCTCTCTCTCTCTCTCTCTCTCTCTCTCCTTCTCTCTCTTCCCTCTCTCGGGGAGAAGCCGTGAGAGGGTGAGAGACTTAGAGTGAGAGAGGAGTGAAAGAGAGAGAGAGAGCTGGACAGTGAGAGAGAGAGGGACTGAACACACTGTCACAGGGGGAGGGGTTTCAGGTTTCTGAAATCCAGAAACACACACCCCACACACATAGTACACAGTACATTATACATATATATGTATATATACACACTACAAATACACAACCATATACCCTCAAACCTCACCTACACACACATACATATATACTACATATATATACACTGAAATACACATATACATGCATATATCATAATCAAAATAGATTTGAAATTCATTTTTGAAAAACTGGGATTAAATCCCAAATTCTGGAACATAGCACTGTAGACTCGACTAGTAGGTAATCCCAATTACACATACTAAACCGAGCTAAGGCTCGAATCCCAAGGTTGGTAACTGATGCCCCAAGTGTCCTCTAGTGTCTAGGGGACCTGACACGACACCACGACACAGTTTGACGTGTCCAAACTCATAAAAAACCCACTCGGGTAAACTGATACACACACACGCGTGCACAGCGTCGTGCACGCGTTCCACACGCTCGTGGACACACCACGAGACACGACACGTCTCATGGTCATGCACACGTGTAGCCCACATATAGGGCTACACGATCCACACACTGACACGTGTCCACGACACTCGTGGACACGATACGAAACCCGTATCAGTCGTGAAAAACACGACTGATACACGCGTTTCGACAGCGTCGTGCACGCGGTTGCACGTCTCGTGCTCGCGACGCAGGACACGATGTATCTCGTGCTCGTGTCCTCGTGTACCCACATATAGGGCTACACGCTCGTGTCACCACGAGGTGCCAACGTGTCGTGTCCGCGCGACACGATACGCGCGAAGTTGCCCCCGCGCGCGTGTGCGCTGACAGCGCGTGTCCAGTGCGAGTGAGATTTCTCACTCGACACGACACGACGCGACACCAAACTTTGGGGGCATGTTCGCAGACATTGCCCCCGTGTCCATGTCAATTTTCTCGTGTCCTAGGTGCCTGTGCAGTGCACACGAAGGGTGGGGTAGCAGGGCACGCACGCGAGTCTCGTGCAGTGGGTTCGTGTCTATTTGGACACGGACACAGCACGAAAACGTGCTCAGTCCACTTGGGTTGTGACCTACTAGTCTAGGGCTACACAAAAATATAATTTGTTTTACATTTTGACAAAAACAGATCCTTTGTGGCATTTCATCAAACAAGGTTTCCTAGCCTAGGATATGTGTCCGATACGGACACCAAACCAACTCTAATTTTCACTAAATTTGACCCACAGTTCCCTGGTACCTAGATGCATGCAAATATGAAGAGAAAACACAATATTAACATGGTTTGAGGGTATTTACCTATTTGTGTGAAAACTCAAGAAAACACCAAGTAGGGGGGTATCCTCTTCTCTTGGTGATGCCCAAAGCTCCACAAATCCTTGATAGCAGGCCCTAACTAGTACCCTCTAGTGTAGGAGAGTCCAATGCAAGAAACTAGAGGTGATTTGGATCAAAAATGGCCAAGTTGTGGAGGTTTGAAGGAATGTGATTTTTCTAGGTTAAAATTCATGTAAAATGATCATGAATTAATGTGAGGGGTTAATATAGGATGGTGTAGTGGTAGGGGTACCCCATGTCCGGCCATAGCAAGGGGGGGTGTTCCTTGGCTTTCCTTCTAGGTTAAGGCAAGGACTTTGGTGAAAAGGTTGAAGATATTTCTAGGTTTCAAGAAATATCTCAAAAGTGAATATCTAGATATTTCAATCCTAAGATATTTACAACATAAAGTAAATACCTACACTTAGTCCTCTAGGTTAATGGCTAACCCCTAGATTAGGCTAAACTAGGTTAGGGACTAATCATGAGACTTACCAAGAATTAAATAATATTAAAATCACATAATCACAAACAAAATCTAGTAAATTACCAAAATACCCTTTTGGCCAAAAATCACTAATTTGATGTTCTAAGCCTATGGCTAAGCTCACATGGTCATGGCAACTTCTAGTTTAAGGAATACTAGGGTTTACACTAAGGTTTTGCTAGTAAGTCACAAAGTCATAAGTCATGACTTAGAAAATGGTTTAACTTAACTAAAAATCACCAAAAATCATATTATGACTAAAATACCACTAATAAATAATAAAAATAATAAATTTTCAAAAAATACCCCCAATTTCAGAAAATTGGGTGTTACAAGTCTACCCACCTTAAAATAATTTCGTCCTCGAAATTTAGATGGTCGTACCCTCCTAGGTCAGACCTCCAACAATCAGGGACGAAGCTACTACCTAGTAACATACAAGGTCAACAAGCAAAATATGGGTAGTAGGCCTATACTGGGTCATGTCCAAAATTGGCTGGCAGTTTAGGTCATAAGGTGTCCTTAATTCAAATCGAAAACAAAAGTAACTCCATGGGGTAAATCAGGATGGAGCCTCGGGTCAGGAAAATCGTACTAAGCAAATGAAGCACACGATGGTATGCCTGAGTGGGACACTAAGGTCATAGGTGTAGAGTGTCATGTCTAGGTCATATATGTGAAGTCATTTTTGAGAAAATAACGAGTCTTGTGCTCCTAATTTAAAAGTCAAGTAACGTGTCCACGATGATTATATTTTAGAGTGGGAAAGGTCTATGGCCTAAATTGAACCAAAAATTGTGATAAAATAGTGGTACCAGGAGGACAGGTTAAATGGGACAGTCTGTGGTCTCATCCAGGTGCACTAGTCATTCTAGATTAATACTGTCCTATGGTATCAAAACGTACAAGCAATCTAAGGTGTCCTAATTGGGAAGGTAAGGGAACAACAATCATCAAGGCTATAGGGCCGTCTACCATCCTATATGAAAATTGGTCATTGACAAGCAAGTGAGAAATCATTATAAGTTACTATTCCATAAAGTGGTAAAAGAAAATTGAAAATTTAGGCACAAGCAATCACAAATAGATTTTAGTCTTGACACGATCTAAGTTGATCAAGTTCAGGATAAATCGAGATTTGGGCAAGATGGGAAATTAATGAAATCAAGTATGAGCACGAGCATCCAATGATGAAGATCCAGGTCATGATTAAATTTAATTCAACTGGATACGAATACGAGGTTCATGGGCGATAAAATAATTCCAAGGAGAATTGTCAAGGCTATTGCGGATAAGATTCTATGGCAAGTTTAACTATGTCTCCATCCACGTAGATTAATATATGAAAAGCGAACCAAAAATGCAATAGGTTGATCAGACCATCATGTGCCGGTTCTGATTAGACAATATGTTAGTGGGTGCGCACCCAATAAAATATGTCATGACCAAGCTCGAAAAGGATAAGCTTGTAAAACTAAGGATAAATTTATAGCATAAGATATAAGTAAGGGTAGAAATGATGAAGGAAAATATATAGTCCAAGATCCTCAACCAATCGGGTCAAGCATTCAAGGTAAGGTACAAGGTTATGTATTTTAAGGATTCAAGCAGAACACCATCACATGCCAGGTCGAAAGAATTGTGCCAAGGTGGATCTCTAATTGAAATAAGAATTAATTTAGTATCATGGTAGAGGTTATAGTTTAGCCATTTGACCAGAAAATCATATCAAGAAAATAGAGTACAAGGAGACGGGTTTTAGTAGGACATGGAATACCTACATGAAGGTAGGCTAGTCTTGGTCTTACATGTAAAGTTTGTTGGGAGGTAACAGCTAGTGTTATACTCTGAATATCTAAGTCACGGTAAAGGACGTCCAATGATCTAGAATAGAAAGTGGGAGTTCAAGACGTGATAATTGATGCAAAAATTAAAGAAGATCAAATTAACCCATGGAATAAAATTAATTAGGAATCCAGTAAATAAATTAGGAACACAGTCCTAGGGATAGATAGGCTACTAGATGAATATAGTTAGGGTTCGATCAATCAAAGGTCAAGGTTAGAAAGTCTCAATAAAGTCTTGATTTGAGGAAATGTCGAGTAAGTCAGGTTTGGGATACAATCACATAGATTGGTAGAAGGAGCTGAGCAAGATGCAAAAATAGAGGGGACAGTTCATTTCAATGAAAAGCAATTAGCAAGAGGATTAGATGGCAAGAAACAGATAAGAGTTTTCTCATAAATGTGAATGAGTACCTTAAAATAAAAGATATTAATCTAACACAAAAAATTAAAATTAACAACTACAAAAATTCCAAATCATCAATTAACACCAGGATTCAAAGTTCTACAGTGAATCCTCCAAAATCAAATTCAATTAAGGGAAAAGGAGTTTAAATCGAAATTTCAATGAGATTCTCAAGGGTCATTCCAGGAATCTCTCAAGGTATCCTAACAATGATTGAGTATCCTCTCTCACTAAGCCTATTCCTCCAATCCTATCACAGGCTGTAGTGATACTCTAGTTCGAATATCACTACATAAACTCGACCTGCATGGGCCACCACTAAAAACGTGTCACGACCCGCACCCTAGAGTAAGGGCACAAGAAGTGGGTACGTCCAGCCTACGCCGCAGTGTCTAGTGAGTCAGAGTAAAATATAGACATGTGAAATGGTATAGGAGATTCATGGCTACAGCTAAGAGTGATTCATGACTATAGCTACTGGGGTAATATCCACATGACTATTTCCACTCCCCCATCCCCAATCAATACATAAGGATCCATTCAAGTTATGTTAAGATTCGTGATAAGCCCATAAATGGGAGATTCATGAGAGGCTCTGTGAGCATGAGAGTACATGAGTCACAAGCAATTCGTGAATCTATGAAAGCATAGAGATACATGATGATTCATAAAAAGCACAAACATGCTGTATCTGATGCTCCCGATGGGGATAACATCTCATGAAAAGATCCATATAGTACCAATCCGTGATAACAATCGTGTCAGCATCAAGTAATCTAGAGCAAGAATATAAATCCTGGCAAATATGAAACGGTCAGAGAATGTACTCGCCTGATAACTGAATGTCTGAAGAGGATATACTGTCTGAGGAGAGGTGTATGGCTCCTAATCAGAGCAATACAAGTCACAATGTATCCACAATGGTAAAAATAAAATATACAATACATACTACATGATTCTAGGTCAATCTGGTCAAAAGTCAACTCTTGGTCAACTCTAATAGTCAAACTAGGTTACATGAAGTCATACTAGGTCACAGGGAATCAAACTAAGTCAAATAAAGTCAAACAAGGTCAAACAAGTCAAGGTTAGTCAAATCTAGGTTAAAGTCACTTGGTCAACATTCAAATCAAACTAGTCAAATACTAGTCAACATGATCAATCTGGGTCAAGTCTAGGTCAAACCAACTAAGGTATTAGTCAAACAAAGACTAGTCAGCAAGGTAATTAGGTCAAACAAAGACTAGTCAATAAGGTAATTGGGTCAAACATGGTCAGACTAGTTAAACTAGTCATTTTTAGGTTAACCCTAGTCAATTCTAGGTTAACTAGGTCAAATTTGACCTAAGGTTGACTTTGGTCAACCCTTAGTCAACAAGGGTCAATTTGTAGGTGTTTAGGTCATTAGGTCAATTAGGGTTAGCCCCAAAGCCATAGGCTAGTATCTTGGCCATAGGCTATTGTCATAGGTTTCCATATAACCTATAGTTAGTAAGTCACAATATATACATATATCTATATATATATCAATATGAATACTATATATATATAATACAAATCACCCACATATATATATATATATATATATATATATATATATATATATATATATATATATATATATATATATATATATATATATATATATATATATATATCACTATGTATATCTAATACAATATATATATATCATATATATATATATATTTATATATATATATATTAATATATATATATATAACTTATATATATATTACATATATATAGGAGGAGAAGAAAGTGAGAGGGTGAGAGACTTAGAGTGAGAGAGAGTGAGTGAAAGAGAGAGAGAGCTGGACAGTGAGAGAGAGAGAAGGGACTGAACACACTGTCACAGGGGGGGTTTCAGGTTTCTGAAATCCAGAAACACACACACCCCACACACACAGTACACAGTACATATATACATATATATGTATATATATACACCACTACAAATATACACAACCATATACCCTCAAACCTCACCTACACACACATACATATATACTACATATATATACACTGAAATACACATATACATGCATATATCATAATCAAAATAGATTTAAAATTCATTTTTGAAAAACTGGGATTAAATCCCAAATTCTGGAACATAGCACTGTAGACTCGACTAGTAGGTAATCCCAATTACACATACTAAACCGAGCTAAGGCTCGAATCCCAAGGTTGGTAACTGATGCCCCAAGTGTCCTCTAGTGTCTAGGGGGACTGACACGACACCACGACACAGTTTGACATGTCCAAACTCACAAAAAACCTACTCGGGCAAACTGATACACACACACGCGTGCACAGCGTCGTGCACGCGTTCCACACGCTCGTGGACACACCACGAGACACGACACGTCTCGTGGTCATGCACACGTGTAGCCCACATATAGGGCTACACGATCCACACACTGACACGTGTCCACGACACTCGTGGACACGATACGAAACCCGTATCAGTCGTGAAAAACACGACTGATACACGCATTTCGACAGCGTCGTGCACGCGGTTGCACGTCTCGTGCTCGCGACACAGGACACGACGCATCTCGTGCTCGTGTCCTCGTGTACGCCACATATAGTGCTACACGCTCGTTTCACCACGAGGTGCCAACGTGTCGTGTCCGCGCGATACGATACGCGCGAAGTTGCCCCCGCGCTCGTGTGCGCTGACAGCGCGTGTCCAGTACGAGTGAGATTTCTCACTCGATACGACACGACGCGACACCAAACTTTGGGGGCATGTTCTTAGACATTGCCCCCGTGTCCATGTCAATTTTCTCGTGTCCTAGGTGCCTGTGCAGTGCGCACGAAGGGTGGGGTAGCAGGGCACGCACGCGAGTCTCGTACAGTGGGTTCGTGTCCATTTTGGACACGGACACAGCACGAAAACATGCTCAGTCCACTTGGGTTGTGACCTACTAGTCTAGGGCTACACAAAAATATAATTTGTTTTACATTTTGACAAAAACAGATCTTTTGTGGCATTTTATCAAACAAGGTTTCCTAGCCTAGGATACGTGTCCGATACGGACACCAAACCAACTCTAATTTTCACCAAATTTGACCCACAGTTCCCTGGTACCTAGATGCATGCAAATATGAAGAAAAAAACACAATATTAACATGGTTTGAGGGTATTTACCTATTTGTGTGAAAACTCAAGAAAACACCAGGTAGGGAGGGTGTCCTCTTCTCTTGGTGATGCCCAAAGCTCCACAAATCCTTGATAGCATGTCCTAACTAGTACCCTCTAGTGTAGGGGAGTCCAATGCAAGAAACTAGAGGTGATTTGGATCAAAAATGGCCAAGTTGTGGAGGTTTGAAGGAATGTGATTTTTCTAGGTTAAAATTCATGTAAAATGATCATGAATTAATGTGAGGGGTTAATATAGGATGGTGTAGTGGTAGGGGGTACCCCATGGCCGGCCATAGCAAGGGGGGTGTTCCTTGGCTTTCCTTCTAGGTTAAGGCAAGGACTTTGGTGAAAAGGTTGAAGATATTTCTAGGTTTCAAGAAATATCTCAAAAGTGAATATCTAGATATTTCAATCCTAAGATATTTACAACATAAAGTAAATACCTACACTTAGTCCTCTAGGTTAATGGCTAATCTCTAGATTAGGCTAAACTAGGTTAGGGACTAATCATGAGACTTACCAAGAATTAAATAATATTAAAATCACATAATCACAAACAAAATCTAGTAAATTACCAAAATACCCTTTTGGCCAAAAATCACTAATTTGATGTTCTAAGCCTATGGCTAAGCTCACATGGTCATGGCAACTTCTAGTTTAAGGAATACTAGGATTTACACTAAGGTTTTGCTAGTAAGTCACAAAGTCATAAGTCATGACTTAGAAAATGGTTTAACTTAACTAAAAATCACCAAAAATCTTATTATGACTAAAATACCACTAATAAATAATAAAAATAATAAATTTTCAAAAATACCCCAATTTCAGAAAACTGGGTGTTACACAAAGTATTCCTAGACTCAAATAAAATAAAAAATACATTGCTCAAAGAAATACAGACTCGAACAGGCAAACAATGCTTCGGTCTTGAACTGTGTAGATAGCTGTTCTTGATCATGTCCAAGAGTCCGAGATATCCTGACTAGTTCCATATATCGAGACAGAGTTTGATCAATTATTAAAATCATTTTGACCATATGACCAATGGGCCAACAGTATCTCCCTCTTACAAGCTTCCAACTTCTCACGGAAGCTAGTATCTTCCTCTGAAGCTTCTCTCCCTCTTACAAGTTCTCGCTCTCTATTAGCTAAACATTCTCAAACAACTTTTTCTTTCCCATGGATCATAATATTAAAATAGTATGCTCACATGGTGGTAGAGTAAATGGGTTAACTTACGAAGGAGATGACACCCAATTTTTTACAACTTATCGCCATATTACTTTAGAAATTTTATACAATTTAATTTCAGCGCATTTTTCTATTAATTATCAATTTATTTTAAAGTCTGTTTTTGGTTCCACATGTTTATTGATAGATGGTGAAGAAGCATAAAATTTTATTCTTGAGATTAATTCGCAATCACCTTATATTAGTTTATATGTTACTCAAGTTTCATCATTTGCTAATAGAACTAATGATGAATTTGTTTCTAATTACCCACATGTTAACACAGGTGCTAGTTCTTCTCAAACAATTGCTCCTTTACTAGATGAACATAATGATGATGATGATTATGATGATGATGATGATAATGATGATAATGATGAGGACAATGAAAATAGTGACGATTTAATTAAAAATACTGGTTATGAGATAGATGATGATAGTATTGATAATTCTAGCACTCCTGAATTATTTGTAGGACAAACATTCGACAGTCGTTCAAAATTTAGAAATTTTATAAGTAGTTTAGCAATTCAGCATAATTTTAGTTGTTCAGCCAGTGCTATAAATAATTCCCATAGAATTATATATAATTGTGATAAACAGAATTATCATTGGAGAGTATATGCCAAATCCATAGAAAAAGGATAAATAGTTAAAGTTAGTACACTAGAAAGTCGTCATTCTTGTTTAAGTGGACTTACGACAGGACGTCATCGACTAGCTACCGGTGCATGGGTTAAGACAAAAATAGTTGATTTAATTAGAGATAATGCGTCATATAGTGCATCACAAATTGTGAAGGATATATTTAGGGAACATCGTATACATATTACATACTCTAAAGCATGGCGAGTCCGGGAAATGGCATTACGTAAAATAAATGGTAGTTATGTTGAAGCATATGCTGGCCTTGAGGAGTATGGTTTTAGAATTATGGAGTCGAATCCAGGTAGTAGATGTTTTCTTAAGACTTCCGAAAGCAACATATTTGAGAGAATATTTATTTGCTTTAAGGCGTGTATTGATAGATTTTTTAGGGGTTGTTTACCTCACTACCAGAATAAGTCATTTTAGTGACGCCTAAAGACGTCGCTAAAACAACAATATTCGTCGCTAACAATATTTAGCGACGAAATTACCGACGTTTCTGGCTAGTCGCGGAAATGTTAGTCGCTGATCATCTAAACGTCGCCAAACGTCGCAATTACCGATGTTTGCCGACATAATTATACGTTGGTATAATGCCGACGTCTACCGTCGTATCGTCGGTGGCTTTGCGACGTAAGATATGGTGTCGCTACGCGTCGGTAAATTTATCGACGAATTACCGTCGACTCGTCGGTGGTTTAGTGACATGATCGAAGTCGCGAAACGTCGATAAATCCTGGAAATTCCTGGAGATGATTAGCGACTTTTACCGACGTTTACCGACGTCCTCCGACATATATTGACGTCGCTAAACATCGGTACACTGGATAATATCGCTTATCTACCGACGTTTACCGACACAAAATTACATCGGAGGACGTCGGTAAACGTCGGTAAACGTCGCTAAATCTGCAAAAAAAAATAAAAAAATACAGAATATCCATTTCTCCCTGCAGTTTAAAAAGCTAACCATTTCTCACTGTAGAATAGGATCCAAACAATCACAGAATGTCCAAAACTTGTTGTACACAGGTTTCAATCCCTATAACCAAGTCTACAACAATCACACAATGTCCAGTTCTCAGAATGTCTATTTCTTACTGTACACAGATTTCAGTCCCTATAAGCAAGTCTACAACAATATCACTTCACAATACGAAGCATTGTCAACTACTTTCCAACGATACTAATCCGAAATGGTATATAATAATCCAACACCGTCGATACCAGTCGAATGGCTTAATTGCCAAATATGGGAACGAATGACTCAGAACACAACCCAAAATTCATTCTAGCATACATTAGTGTGAATCATCTATGTTCTGTACATATGGTATAGTATATGTTCTTATCGTATCTAGTATCTGAAGAATGTAACAGAATCAAGATGAACTCACATAATGTAATACTAAGACATCATCTACTACTATATAAGATATAGTGATAGGTTGTCGTATCATTATTGTCGAAAGATGAGGGTCGGAGGACAGTCAACTTTATCTACAGATACATAGTTTCTGCCTCGCCAGTCAAATGGCTTAATTGCCAAGTATGGGAACGAATGGCTCAGAACACAACCCAAAATTCATTCTAGCATACATTAGTGTGAATCATCTATGTTCTGTACATATGGTGTAGTATATGTTCTTATCGTATCTAGTATCTGAAGAATGTAACAGAATCAAGATGAACTCACATAATGTAATACTAAGACATCATCTACTACTATATAAGATATAGTGATAGGTTGTCGTATCATCATTGCCGAGGGATGAGGGTCGGAGGACGTCGGTAAACGTCGGTAAACGTCGCTAAATCTGAAAAAAAATACAGAATATCCATTTCTCCCTGCAGTTTAAAAAGATAACCATTTCTCACTGTAGAATAGGATCCAAACAATCACAGAATGTCCATTTCTCGCTGTACACAGGTTTCAGTCCCTATAACCAAGTCTACAACAATCACACAAAATATGGGAACGAATGGCTCAGAACACAACCCAAAATTCATTCTAGCATACATTAGTGTGAATCATCTATGTTCTGTACATATGGTGTAGTATATGTTCTTACCGTATCTAGTATCTGAAGAATGTAACAGAATCAAGATGAACTCACATAATGTAATACTAAGACATCATCTACTACTATATAAGATATAGTGATAGGTTGTCGTATCATCATTGCCGAGGGATGAGGGTCGTATCATCATCTACTACTATATAAGATAGGTTGTCGTATCATCATCTACTACTATATAAGATATAGTGATAGGTTGTCGTATCATCACAACTTTTCCACCTCAAGTTCTGATCAAGCATTTTCCTTCTCCTCTCCTCCACCATGGCACTGAACCCATCTGCTCCTTCCTACTTCCCTTCTTCTTATTTGACTCTCTCAGCCACATATGATATCCAGCTCAAATGTAGAGTCGGGAGAGAAGAAGTGGGCAGGAAGAGGAGGGGGAAGCAGCACAGCCGGCGGCATGACCCAGAGGAAGTACAGAGGTTGTCTTCAACATACGTAGGAGAACTATAAGGATATATCATTTCACAACATATCACCTTGTCAAAGACGCTTAATGTGACAACCATGTTACCGCGGTGTCGGAAGACTAATATGTCATAATTTTCTAAGCCGTGTGTTTTGACATAATCCTCCAACCGGATTTCAGTTCTATGTAATAATGCAAGATTACTACATAGGAGGAAAGAGTTGGGAGGATTATGTCAAAATACACGGCTTAGAAAATTATGACATGTTAGTCTTCCGACACCGCGGTAACATGATATTCACATTAAGGGTCTTTGACAAGGTGACATATTGTGAAAAGATATATCCTTATAGTTCTCCTACGAATTTGAAGAAAACACTTGTACTTCCTCCGGGTCATGCCGCCGGCTATGCTGCTTCCCCCTCCTCTTCCTGCCCACTTCTTCTCCTCCGACTCTATACTTGAGCTGGATATCATATGTGGCTGAGAGAGTCAAATAAGAAGAAAGGAAGTAGGAAGGAGCAGATGGGTCCAGAGCCATGGTGGAGGAGAGGAGAAGGAAGATGCTTGATCAGCATTGTCTTCCGGATCGTCCTCATCAAGGCATAATGGGCTGCTCAGCGTGCCCAGCTTCTTCAACTTCTCGCTGGCTGCAGAGTCGAAATGGAAACGGGTCCTCTTTGTCGGCCCGGAGCTATGACTCGCACTCGTCGCCGCGCTACCGGTTTTCTCTCCTCCTCTGACGCGGGTCATAATTAAGAAAAAAATTTCGTACCTCTTATTCACATAAATATCATTGTCGCCTTGTACTCGAGCCTCCTCGTCTATGACGCTATCCAACTTCTCGGTGCCTACATTGTCACTCGAATCTCCCCTTCGACTCGTATCGTCCTCTTCTTCGCCTGTCTTTTCGCTCCCTGTCTTGCAATCATCTGCTATCACCGCCGACTTATTCGACTCTTTCTCCGAGTCTTCCTCCTCCTCCTCCTCCTCCTCGGATGTAGAAGTATGGAAAATATTAAAGAAAGATCCATGCGGCCAAGAAACTCCATGCGGCTCAGAAAGCCCATGCGGCTCACAGATTCATGCGGGACGAGGGACAATGCAGCTAAAGACGTCCTATGCGGCTCAGAACAGGAGACACATAGCTTGTAAAATAGTTCTCCCCTCCTGCATTAATTGCTTTGACGGCTGACAACTCTGAAAAAGTGGCTGCCCTGACACAAAAGAGGTAATTATGACTCTGTCATAATGACAGACCCCTAGGGAAGTGAAGGAGATCTCTGACACAATCTCCCGAGATCCAGAAAATGCCACGTGGCCCTGACACATGGACGGTCATATGCGGCTTGAGTGAAGACCCTCCATGCGGTTCAGGGTAAAGCTGCCTTATGCGGCTCAGACAGAAATAGTCTCATGCGGCTCAAACAGAGGCCCCCCCATGCGGCTCGCAAATATCATCTCCATGCGACTCATTATCCATTGTGCGGCTCAAATTATCAATATAGGTCGAAGGTTCGGGGGGCCACTCCCCAAGCAGACCCGACATGTGGCCAGTCTTATGCGGCTCCATCCTTATGCGGCTCAACCCTTATGCGGCTCAATCCTCCTCAGCGGCTTTCGGGACACGTGTCATAAAGCCAATCAATTTTCCAGATTTACTGCAATCAAAGATTGGGTCAGATCCCAATAATCTGGAACACGTGGCAGGAGAATAAATTAAATTTATTCATTCAGATTCGCAGACATCATCAAATCATCACCACGGAGATTTATTCTAATCAGCATTAATTACTGATAGGATTTGGTATAATCTACACTAAATGGCCCAGATTTATCACGCTCAAGATTAATGGCCCAGATTGATCGATCGACAGGCCGCCGCCACTTTGAGGGGTAATCATTGTGAACCCTAATGAGGTCCCTCCATTCCTATAAATAGCAGGGTGCCATTCCCTTGCAAGATAGACGCACACACAGAGAGGCACATATACATACAGAGAAAGACTTTTTCGAGATCAAAGAGCACCAGAATACTTAGAGAGAAGAAGCAGAGAGAGAGTAAAGAGAGCATTTCTTCCAACGCCAAAGAATCTTCCGGAGCCAAGGCTGCATATCGATCGTCCAAGGAGTAAGGCAAAGCTGCCGTCGCTTTCCCAAGCCTCTATCGTCACCCCCCAGAATCTAAAATAAACAATTGTACTTAGACTGCTGTACCTAGGTTTTCGTCCCTAGGCTTTCTTTGTACAAGCGAGTTTGTAACGTGAAGTAAAAGTCCAGTCCTCCGATAATTGTTCTGCTCTTTTATATTTTATGGCAAACACGATGGCGACTCTGCTGGGGACAAACTTCTCCACGGCTGAGGAGTTGGTGATGCAGTCGGATGCAGCCAAGCTTGGCTCCACGCAACAGAAGATGGTCGTCCGTTTCAACCAACAAGCGTTTGAAGAGATGCTCTCTGAATGAAGTGCTGGCCCGATCCAGAAGCGAACCCGCACAAAGAAAGCTCGCTGCGAGTGGAGGCCAAAATCGTTTGCTCCTCCACAAGCTCTGGACGGGGTACTCTCTGCTACCCAAGACGGCGAGGGCGATTTTCATACGGCTCCACTTCGAGCCGTAGGGAACTATGCTGTCCCCAAGTCCGACAGAGGAAAGTACTACGATGCTGGACTTGCAGGGACAAAGAGCGACTCTATGCGCCCCCAAGAAGAAGCCGAGCACTCCTGTGGCCAAATCTGTCAAACACATGCAGGAGGCTCATGCGGGTGGATCTACCGGCCGCATGAAGAAAATCCATGCGACCAGATCATCCAGTCGCATAAAGAAGACTCATGCGGCTGAGACTCCCAGCCGTATGAAGAAAGCCTATGCGGCTACGTCTGCCAGCCGCATACGGACCAACGATGACAGCTGCATGACGCCTACTCTACGCGGCTCTTTCTTCGACCGCCTCTCGTACGGTCCTGATCTCTTGTGCTCACTTAGACTCTTCCTACTATGTGCCCTTACGTACTAGAGCGAAGAAGTCTAAAGCAGCGCGAGCCTGGCGAGTTCGGTCCGCTGATCTGACCTCTGACCATCCGAGCGTTCCGCATACTGCTACGCGGGCCTCGGATGGGAAGTTGTACAGAACCACTCGAGTCCAGCCCCCGACGGCAGACGGACAGAGAGGTTCGTAAAAGTCTCCCAAAATCCCGGAAGCAATCATGGTCGGTCCAGACCCATCTGACTTACGTGAGGCCATCCTCCACAAACGCAAGGAAAGAGAAGATGTATCTGGGTGCAAAGAGTCCTCCCACGGACGTCACTGCACCCATGTCATCGTCAACTGCTGCTGCAACAGCGCGACGGTGCGAGAAGACTGGCAGTCTGTCTTTCAAAGACTGCAACAGCTATCTTCAGAAGACGAGGCACTACCCGTCATCTCCTGCAACTCTGCTCGGAAAGTCCCCGCTGATGGAAGGGGGAAGAAGACAAATGTTCCTAGCCCGAAGATTTCAACCACTGCAACTAAAAGACTGTCGTCCAAGCGGGTGCCCACCACCGGAGTTTTCCAAGGTACTCGCTCTAAGACGAAATCTGCTACAGTGGGAGATTCGTCGTCCATAACGCAAGGGGTTGCTGGGGCTGGGGGTAGCACCCCTCCGAGCCTCCACAGTAATCCGATGTTCCGAGGAAGACGAGCCGGGGGAGACAACTCTCCCATCGGATACAACAAACCTCGACGTCCCCGAGGACGTCCACAACTCCCAAGACGAGGCAAACTCAGAAACTGGAGGTATTGTTCCTTCCGAGTCTGAATCAGAAGGGAACATACCCACATACCCCGATGACTTCTCACTACAGGGGTACGATTCGGAGGGCGCTTCCTCCACTGCTCCGTCTATCTCTTCTCATGTGAAGACGGTATTCATGACAGACAGCAACCAAGGTGGTTCCAGTGATCGCCAACGCATCGACACTCTAGAGGCCATACTATATGCCTTGGTCAAGTCTGTAGACGAGATCAAAGTGGCCCTCCCAACTCTCCAAGGAAGGACGCCTGGCCAAACAAGTACGGGTCCCACGGTCAATGCGGACTCGAACTCAGCGGCACCGAACCCGGGCAACAGTCCTCCCGAAGTAACGGCCCTCACCACTGTGGATGAGGCCTGCGAAGCGAAAAGAGAGGTCCAAGAACTCCGAGCCATGTTCCACGCTCGAGAAAACTCTCAAGACCTCAGAATACGGCAACCATACCCTGCTGCATGGAGGGATGTTCCATTCCCACCAAGATATAAGCCGTTCAATATCAATCCTTATGATGGCAAGACCTCAGCAAGTCGGTACATCACTTACTTCGAGGTCACCACCGACCATCTGCCCCATGACGATGCCATTCTCATACGATTATTCATCGGGGCATTGGAAGGAGTCGCCTTCGACTGGTATCGCAATCTGCCGGACAACTGCATCCATTCCTTCGCCGGCTTCAAGCGCATGTTCTTGGAGAGATTCTACGAAGTAGGGCAGGACATCACCATGTCCACCCTCATGGACGTCATCCAAGGGGAGAAAGAGCTGACAAGGAACTACATCGAGCGGTTCCACCAAACCGCCATGAAGTTGCCCTCTGGAAACCCGGATTCCTCCTTGATTAAAATTTGCCAAAAGAGACTGCTTCCAACAATCAGTCTCTGGATGGGCGAAAGTCAATTTAAGGATTGGAAGACGTTCATCATCAGTGCCACAAGCGCCGAAGAACGATTGAAGAAGACTCGCCAACTGGGATTGCACATCTCGGACGGAGAGAACAAGGGCAAGCGTCCCAACAACGACAATGGGGGTAGCCCCTCCAACAATCGGGACAGCAGGGGAAAGCAGGCTATGGTGGCCGATACAGCACAGAAATCTGAGCCAAAGCCAGCAGACAAACAATGGCCGTAAATCACTTACTCCTTCGAAGACGGTCACGTCAAGCCCATCTTGGACATGCTCATACAAGGAGACAGAATCCAGCTTCCTCCACCAAGACGGGAACCGCGGCCGGCAGAGATGGAGAACCCAAAGTACTGCCATTATTACCACTACGTCCACCATGCTACACACGACTGCTACCAGCTAAAACGGTACATCCAAAACCTCATCGATTCGAATGCTCTGGCTATCGATTTCGAAGAGGTAACCGTGGCAGCCAACATGGTGTCAGTATAATTCGACAGCTTCACTCCAACGGAAACTCAAGACGGGGTGGTCCCCATCCCTCTGGCAACAATAGAGATCGCTAATCTTTCTCCTCTCCGAGATCAGACCGCTGGTCTAGTGCCGCTCACCACATCACGAGGAGAGGTCATGTGGATCCATCCAAACTTGGTATCGGAAGTGACTCGGCCCATATCGTCTTCTACCTGCAAGAAGAAGAGTGGAAAAATCAGGTCCTGCCGCACAATCTCGGCAGACATCGAAGAAGCTACAGCCGTCGTCACACGGTCTGGGGCGCAATCCCAACCTGTGGTTGACAATCCAGCTGAAGATCATCAACCCACTATAACTGATGCTCCGGGACCGGCTCAGCCTCCGATGACCGACAAGCCTAGGCCGAGGGAGACTCGCTTTGATAAATCCCTCCGAAAAGAGGCATCACAAGGGCTGGAGAAGCCCTACAACTTCGACATCTTAGCACAATTGGTCAACACACCGGCCAAGTTGTCATTATACGAGCTTCTGAGACTCTCCAAGGATGTTCGTGCGGCTTTGAGCGATGCACTCCAAAATGCCGACACGTACCTCGCTCAGGTCAACCTCACAGGAGAGATCCTGCCTGCAGATCTCCAAGACAGCGCCTGTACGGGAGCAATGCCTAACATCGTCTTCACTCCGCAGGACATGCTCATCAAAACCAACCTGCGCGATCGCCCGCTATACTACACTGGATACATCGACGACGTAAAGGTGGATCGGATGCACATTGATCCTGGCTCTTCTATAAGCATTATCCCGAAGGGTCTGCTACATCATCTCCGCATCCCAATGTATCGCCTGACGCCTACAAGCACCGCCATCAGCGGTTTCAATTCGGACAAGAGCTACCCAATTGGGAAGATTTGTCTGAAGTGTCAAATTGGCGACCTCCAATCCGAAGTTACCTGCTACGTCATAGATGCAGACACTTCTTACAACATCCTCTTGGGACGTCCATAGATACACGATTATATGATCGTGCCCTTCATGCTGCACCAATGCTTCAAATATGTCGACAAATACGGCTTCGTGAGGACGGAATTTGCTGATATCAATCCTTTCAAAGGGGTCGAATCCTACTACTCAGACTCCTTCCTGTACGAAAAGTCGAAGAAGCGTCTTGGATAAGGAGATGTACAAGCTAGTATAGAGACAATCGCAGGATCAGAAGAGCCTCTGACGAGCCACCTCCAAGCTCGCAAACCTGACAAGTCTGCACCCCTTACCGCCACTCTGCGTAAGGACGCAATCAGCCTCTAGGCACAAGAAGAGCAGATGATAATTCGGCTGCCAAGGTCTGGCCAAGTGCCAAGACCCACAACGGAGCCACTGACAATTAGGCTGCCGAGAGCCGGCCAGTCTCAAACGGAGAAGCTCAATCCTTCCGACAAGTCAATGACGATACGCCTTCCCAAGAAGGGTCGTCACCCCGATGCAAGGCCTGGAACTTCTAGCGAACCAACCACTCCCCGCCCAGCATTGAGTGCCAAGCTGGGGGTCGCTAGTTTGCCAACAACTCCACGCTCTGCTCCACCAGCTGAACCTCTGACGATCAAGCTGTCCAGGTCGTCCTCTCAGTCTTCGTTTATACAGGGGTAGCTGAAGAGGAACCGGAGCTAGCCAAGTATGTGGCTGCCCACACTGATGTTCCCTCCGCAGATGATGTAATCCTTCTAGAAAAGATACCTTACTTCATCAATAACGGGCTATTTTTGAACTACCTCGAGCTTAATAAGCTCTGTACGATGTATGCTATGGAACACGGTATAGGCACTCACCTCCACACACAGGTGACAAATGTGCACACCGCAATCCAGCTTACTCCAGCAGAAGACGCTTATTGCATAATCGAGGGAGGGGACCACCCAATCATCTTCGGCCGGAAGGATGACCCTCATCCCTTCACCATAGAAAAAGTCGACCTTGGATCAGATGCCGGGAGACTGCCTCTGTATCTTTATAGCCCCCAATCTAAATATCTCATGCAAAAATAGGGGTATGATCTGGAGACTACGCCAGGCTTGAACTATGGCACGGGGCGACGATTACCTTTGAAGCCACCGGTCCCAGCAGGCAAACCACGGGACTACTATAGCAAGACTCGATGTGGATTAGGGTATGTAACACCCACGACGACCCCTGAAAGTTCAGATAAAGAATGTGACTGGCATTCACATTCGACCGGGTCACCAACTTCTGACTCTGATACCAGCATCGAAGATGTATTCAGACAAGTCTTGTCAGTCAACATGGCATTCGTCGACGCTTATGAAGAAGACAAAGACATCCCCGAAATCCTCGAGCTAAAGCCGTGGGCCCAGCAGTTGGATGCGGAATGGGAAAAGCGGTTCGAACTGAGGGAACCTCCTACTGAAGATGAGGTTATCCAAGTCGACCTCGGCAGCGAGTCTTCTCCAAAACCAATCTTCGTCAGTAAAAGCTTAACAGACGAAGAGCGAGAATCACTGCTGGAACTTGTCAAAGAATACATTGATGTGTTCACATGGAGCTATGAAGACATGCCGGGGTTAAATCTCGATATTGCTCTTCACAAGCTCAACATTCGGCCGGACGCAAAGCCAGTCAAGCAACAACAGCGACGCTTCCGCCCAGGCATCATGGATGCGATCGAAACCGAAGTCAATAAACTGATAGCCAGCGACTTCATTCGTAAGGAACAACATCCCGATTGGGTCGCCAATATAGTACCCGTCCTCAAGAAGAATGGGAAGATTCGAATCTGTATCGACTTTCGCAATCTGAACGAAGCATGCCCCAAAGATAAATTCCCCCTCCGTATCACGGACATCATGATTGACAATACCTGCGGCTTTGAATGTATGTCATTCATGGATGGCTTCTCGGGGTACAACCAAATCAAGATGTCTCCTGACGACGAAAAGCACACATCATTTCGAACACCGATTGACACGTATTGCTACACAGTCGTGCCTTTCGGTTTAAAGAATACTGGCACCACATATCAAAGAGCCATGAGTATCATCTTCAGGGACCACTTACGCAAGACGGTGGAGTACTATGTTGATGACATCACCGTCAAGAGTCGCTGTAAGGGAGACCATCTGCAGGATCTGAGGACGGTATTCGACCTGATACGAGCGTACAATTTAAAAATGAACCCTACGAAGTCCTTCTTGGGCGTATCCAGCGGGAAGTTCTTGGGTTTCATCATCACCGCCTAGGGTATCCATGTAGACCCTGAGAAGACAAAGGCAATTATGGAGATGGGTCCACCGAGAAATCTTTGCAAACTCAGAGGCCTTCAAGGGAGGCTAGCGTACATCAGGAGGTTCATTTCTAACCTCTTCGGGCGATGTCGGCCATTCACCCACCTCATGAAGAAAGGCGTCTCGTTCATATGGGACGAAGAATGCCAGCGGGCCTTCGACAGCTTTAAAGAATATTTGTCGAATCCTCCAGTCCTGGTGGCCCCGGTTGCTGGAAAACTATTCCTGCTCTACGTACGAGCAATGGAGCATTCTCTCGGAACCCTACTGGCACAAAACAACGATGCAGGCCATGAACAAGCCATATATTACCTCAGCCGAATGATGATTGGGCCAGAGCACCGATACACCACTGTGGAGAAGGAATGCCTTGCCCTAGTGTTCGCCATTCAGAAGACACGGCACTATATCACCGGACAAACGATACATGTGATCTCACGAGTCAACTCTCTCAGGGTTCTCATGACTAAACCAAGGGCACTCAGCTCTCGTCTCGCTACATGGGCGATATTGCTATCCCCCTTCCATATGATCTTCGTCCCACAAAAGGCGGTCAAAGTTCAAGCCCTGGCAGACTTTTTGGCAGCCCACCCGGGCTCGGAGTCATCCAGGATATATGAAGAGATCCCAGATGAGGTCGCCAACTCGTATGCAACCTCTCACGATAATATATGGCGAATGTTCTTCGACGGCGCTTCGAGAACTGGACCTAAGGGCAACATCGTCGTCGGAGTCGGGGTGGTGCTGGTTTCTCCTACCGAATTGGTGATCAACCGTGCTTACTCTCTCACAGAACCCTGCTCTAACAATATGGCCGAGTACAACGCTCTGGTCATTGGCCTCCAACTTGCAAAGGAGCTGGGGGTAGAATACCTTGAAGCATACGGCAATTCCCAGTTAATCGTCAATCAGATCCGGGGCTCATACGAAGTTCGCCACGAAGACATGATCCCCTATCACCAAATAGCGATCGACATCATCTCGTCGTTCGAGGGGTTCTTTATCGAACATGTCCCCAGACTCCGAAATATCGAAGCCGATGCCTTAGCAGGCCTGGCCGCTTCCCTAGCAGTGCCGAATCATACCCATCAATTGGTAGATGTGATAGGCCACGAGCTGGTCTTCCCCAAGAACAATGTTCAATTCGTGGCAAGTTATTCTGCTCAGGCGATTGATGATGCCCCAGATTGGAGACAACCATTCATCGACTTCGTCGTCTATGATATCCTGCCCGAGAACCCAAAGGAAGCCACTTCCATCAGACGACGTTCCCTCAGATTCTTCTACGATACAGAGACGAAAATGCTGTATCGACGATCCTACGATGGATTATTGCTTCGGTGTCTGTCAAACGCAGAAGCCAAAGAGGCCGTACGAGAAGCGCATGACGGTGTCTGCGGGGCCCATCAGCCTGGTCCTAAATTGCAAGACCGTCTTTGCCGAATGGGCTACTACTGGCCCACGATGGTAGCGGATGCGACAGACTACGCAAGAAGGTGCAAAGCCTGCCAAGTCCATGCGGACTTCATTCACCAGCCATCCGAATTTCTACATCCGACAGTGGCATCCTGGCCCTTCGAAGCATGGAGGATGGATATCATTGGTCCAATTACTCTACCTTCCTCCCGTGGACATCTCTTCATACTTGCGATCACGGATTACTTCTCCAAATGGGCAGAAGTTGTTCCACTCGCTGAAGTAAAGACTTCAAACGTAATCAGCTTCCTCAAGCATCACGTCATCTATCGCTTTGGACTGCCCCGAAGGATCATCCATGATAATGGTCCGCAGTTTGCAAGCCACACTTTTTATCGGTTCTGCGATAAACATCGCATCCAGAATATTGCTTCGACACCATACAACCCAGCAGCAAACGGGTTGGCAGAGGCATTCAACAAAACAATCATCAAACTCCTCAAGAAGTCTGTCTCTTCCAACAAACGTGACTGGAACGAGAAGCTCGGTGAATGTTTATAGGCATACCGTACTACAGTCCGAACAGCCACCGAGAACACACCATTCTCCTTGGTATACGGGAATGAGGCAGTTCTCCCATTAGAGGCTCAAATACCCTCACTCCGCGTTGCCCTCACTTATCAATTGACGACGGATGATAACTACCGACGCCGACTACAAGAGTTGGAGGCCTTAGATGAAAAGCGCCTCCTGGCTCGGCAAAGGATCGAGCTATACCAAGCACGCATCTCTGGAGCCTTCAACAAGAAGGTCAAAATCAGGACATTCCAAGTGGACGATCTTGTTCTGGCAGTCCGGAGGCCGATGGTCATGACTCACAAGACCGCCGGCAAGTTCCAGCCCAAATGGGAAGGTCCATTTATCATCGAGGCCGTATTCTCCAACGGTGCTTACCGCCCGCCAAGCAAAATGGAGACTTGCTCATGTTGCCCGTCAACGGCAAGTTCCTGAAGAAATACTATGTCTAGACGATAATTTTCCAAATTTTTGAGTCACGTGCCCGCTGGTACCACTGAACTCATCCTTACAATTTTCCAGATCATTGAGTCATGTACCCTCTCGTGCCACTGAACTCACTTTTACAATATCGAGTCATGTACCCTCTCGTGCCACTGAACTCACACTTTCACATATTGAGTCATGTACCCGCTGGTGCCTCTGAACTCACATCCCGGTCACTCTTTCAGATAGTAAGTCATGTATGATCATACCTCTGAACTTTCTTCCTGGAAGAGATCCTCCCTCATGATCTAATACCCACACTCCCGGTACACAAAAAGGGTAATCGATCCACAAATTACCAAAATGGTCATGTCCTCATTACCTCTGAGTCGTTTCACTTCCGCCAAAAACAAATCACCCCCTACATAGAACTTCCATGTCCTCATTACCTCTGAGTCGTTCTATGTACCCCCCTCTTCATTGAGCCCACTCCTACCATGTCCTCATTACCTCTGAGTGGGAAGGCTCCGTAGAAGAAACCTTCATACTTTGCCATGTCCTCATTACCTCTGAGTAAGTATGTCGATTCCCTTTCAACCTATTATCTGTACCCATGACCGGAGTACGACAAGGATAATAGGTCCACAAATGTCCTCTGTTGACCACAAATGTCCTCTGTTGACCACAAATATCCTCCGTGAATTCACTCCTGCCATGTCCTCATTACCTCTGAGCAGGAAGATTCTACGATAAAACCCTCATGCTTGCCATGTCCTCATAACCTCTGAGCAAATATGTCGGTTCTATTTCACCCTACTATCTGTATCCTAAGCCAGGGTACACCAAGGATAATAGGCCCACAAATATCCTCTGCTAAGTTTCTTAGCACAAGCCCACCATCTCATCATGCCCCGGGAGCCCAGCTGCTCTACGGCATTCTTTTTCCGATACCGAGAGCACCTATATGACCACTTTGCCATGGCTGTTCCAGGTACCCTAACCAAACTTGTTATCTGTACCTAAAACCAAGGTATGCTATGGGTAACAGGTCCACAAATAAGTCCCCTAGACGGGGAAAACATCACCACAATATCACAGGTACAACAAGCAATACGAATGAAGGGTAGAATGGAAAGTACTCTTTATTTGAAGGAAGAAAAAAGCATTACATGTTTCGGGACCGCGTCCCTCTCAAAAAGAAAAAACATGAACAAAACACAAGAAGAAAAGGCCGACTATAGCTCAGCATAACACACTTCCAGGAGCCGTTTTTCACCAATGCAGTCCCCCTCAAGCCTCCGTTTAGCTCGACGCTCGGCCTCTTGGGACAATTGCTCTACGTCATTCAAATACATATACGCCTGCCAGTCGTTCTCTATCTTCTTTCGGGCAAGTTCTAGATTGGCTGAAGCCCTACTAAACTTGTCAACCTCCTGAATGGCAATCTCTTTTTCAGCACGAGCAGCTTCAAGCTCGGACTCCAGAAAGGCCAGCTTTCTTTGGAGCTCTAGGATCTGTTCCCGGGTGTCGGTTACCCCGCGGGAGGCATCCGCTTCTCGAGTCGTACAGTCTTTAGTTCGACGGCTCCATTGATCGTACGACCGAGTCAGATCCCGGCGGTCCTTTAATATGGCCAGTTTGAGCGACTCTCGGGCAATCATAACCTTTTCCACCGCAGTAACAAGGAAATTGTGCTCTTGGTTTATCGCCGCAGGTAAATCAGCTTGCTGCAGCCTGCAAAATTGGGCCACGATACGATCAGCCTCTAACAATTTAGGCTCCAGAAGCGCAGCCAGTTCCCCCCACCAGATAGTGTCCTAAGGATATTGATCTGGCCACCGGCGCATTGATGGGCCAGAGTAAAGGGAGTCCCCTTTCCACAGCTGTCTCGATCACCCTCTTCAGGTGGCGGTGGAAACTGTCGACCACATCCCGGGACGCTTCATCCAAAACCTCTGTGGAGGACGGAGTCAAAGGGAGTGTGGCAGGCAGTACCGAAGGAGTAGCCTCAGAAGTCGCTGCCCCCGCCACCAAGGAAGCAAATTCCGTACGGAAAGATGCTTAAATAGCGGCTAGCTCCTCTTCCGCCGCCGAAGAGCCTGGATGCTCGGCAAGGCGGAAAGGTTAACCCCCAAAACTATATTCGCAGAAGAGGGCGCAGGAAGCATCGTCCCTTGTCCCAGCTGTACTGCTACCTGGGCTCCCGAACTCGACCCAGATGGAGGCCCCTCAATGCAAGGAGGTTCCGTCAGATCCCCTCCGGTAGGGTCCGCCCCAGCAATGTCCGTCACCAGCAATAAATGGTTGGGACCTGAACATCCAAAGCAACCATTAATCGACGTAATCCGAAGGATAGGATGACGGAGTAAATAATCTTATTCACAGGTTAAGGTTTGACTTGTATTACCAGGGGAAGAGCATGGAGGCTGCGGTTCGTTCACAGCCGACGTAGTTTCCTCACCCGCAGCTTCTGATCCGAATTCAACTGGTTTCTCTGTCACGGCCATCCCTGAAAAGGAGCCAGCCAGGACAGTGTCATCCTGTTGGAGTTCAGATGTCTCAGGGATGGGCGCAGTAAAACCCCTATCCCCCTGAGTTGAGGTCCCAGCAAGGTGAGACTCCTCGACCGCCTCCGGAAGAACCCCAGCAGCAATGATAGCAGTGCTCACATCACTGACCAAATGGGACAGGACCGGATCAACCTCGGCAATCGGGTCCTGAGAAGCGAACTCATCTGACGCCTATAAAGAGCAAAAGGAAAAAGCGATTAGGCCATAACATAGAAGAAGAAGAAAGGAGGTAGTCGAAACTCAAATCCTCAGAAACGTTAACATCATCAATAAACAGCCTGCGACGTCTTACCGCAGCGTGCTTTATGGAGTAGGTTCGGCCGTCAGCGGCAGTCACGCGCCTGCTTCGCTTACGCGAAGGGCCAGGCACTGCAGATGGTTGATCCTCTACTACCTCGTCAGACCAAGTAGGCGGCTGACTCGACACCCTTTCATCTGGCATAATAGGGGGCTGATTCCCAACTTCCTCGTCTGAAGAATGCGACGAGTCATCGGCGTCTTGTTCATTATCCTCTTCGTCCGCCATAGTGGACTCTGAGTCCGGCACAGGAACCCTGTTTGCCCCCCTCTTCCTCTTCTTGGATCCCTCTGGCTTCTCAGCCAAACCAGTGCCAGCAATGAAGCTAGTATTTATATCAAAATCGACAGGAGGCTTGCTCGCTGCGACATGATAAAGGGCGCTATATACAAAATATCTCCTGCTGTCTTGGCATTGGGGACCGAGAAGCTGGCCCGGGTATGGACTGCATTGTAATAATGCCAGGCCCGGACGCCATCGAGTACACTGCCCTCGAAGCTCAAGCAAGCGCTAGGACAATCCATGAACAATTGACTATACCCGAATTGACGGGAAAATCTACTGGGCAGATAAGGCTCCAGGTATACGTTATTTCGGTAACGATATACCAGGTGCGCAGGACGGATGTTGCGCAGCCAAAGAAGCATCTTCTCAGATAAAAGTTGGGGAGGATCAACGCCGTCAACATACACTCCCCTCACTTCTCTGAGGGTAAATTGAGGAAGAGAGACGAAGAACTCGGGCCCGTCAACTCTCGCCAACGCCCTCCGACAGGCTGGCATGGTATCGTGCTCCCAAGGCTGATGACGGTATTGAAAAAGAAGGCGTCGTCAGTAGTAACATCTTCTTCAGTTCCTGGCCTCATCAACGACCGGTAGTGCATTAATAACCACCCCATGAGGTAGTGGTATGGTAGTTCTATCCGTTCAAAGTCCAGCGTCGTCTCACGAGCAATGACTTTGGATGAAAAGGCGCGGAGGCCGTGATATATGCTACACACCATAGCCGGGAGAAGGGCCAGTCTTACTTTGAAGACTAGCTTCACAGCAGGGAGAATGAAATGGCGGCTGATCCTTTCCATAGAACCTGCTCCGCCCGAGACTACGCAATTGCGTAGCCACACCATCAAGAACCCGGCTAAGATCGCTTTATCGGACATTTCGGGTACCGTAGTGGAAGTAACTGAAGGAATCAATGCGGCTCCCAAACCTGTCACGGGTAGACCTCGACCTTTTGACCTTCAACATCATGTCCTTCACCTCCTCCGGGGTTTGAGGACCTCGAGACGAAACTCGGCCGGAGGGACGTAACTTGAAAAGATACGCAACCCAGGCCGTGGTGTGAGGGGCGCTCCCTTCTGAGCTATTTTCTTTCTTGATAGCAATCTGGTGGCAGATGCTATGATGTCACAACAGTTCTCGGTACACGGCAACGAAACCAGGAAATCGTCGATCCAGGTCATCGAGTTCCTCGTTCGTCGGGTATATACTTCAAAGGCTTCGCCTCCCCACGGTAGCTTAGAAACAGCATGCATCTCATGGAGAGCAAGGCCCAACTCTCCTCCGGGCGCGAAGAAAGTCCCCGTACGCCGGTTATACAGCTCCAAAAGGGCCATGAACAAAGGCTTGTTAATAGGCAACCCGTAACAGGTGCCCCGGACGGCGTAGTAAAGGTCAATTTCCCGAAGAGATTCCCCATATTTCCTCAGGATCCATGAGGTAAGATTGGCCCATGTAGGAATGGGGTTGATCCAGTTCAGCAGCGACAACCTGCCCACAGGATAAGACCCCTTGCGAGCGAGCTGATTCAGAAAAGTATCAGCTCGAGTAAAAGTAAAGTTAGGACCAGTCACGTTTACAAAAGTGCCAGGGAGCAGCCCCATCACACTCCGACTAACTGAATCCTTGCCCGCACATGCTAACCAGTACGCCTGTTGTAGTGGATGTTGCCCACAAACATTCTCGGTCGGGTAGGAGTCAGGGAGCCCACCATTGTCCTGCCCAGCGGTACCATGTTAAACCATGAGAGGGAATAATGCCGCTCCATCTCGGGGATATGGATCTCCACTCCGTCTACAGAAAAATCCCAGTTCTCTGAAACATCCAGCAATCGGGAGTTCTTTATGGAAAAGGCATCCCCAAAGAGAAAAGCCGGTTTCAGATATTCTCCGTCCAGTTTTCCCGAATTCATCATAGAACAGAGAAAGTGGAAAGGTTGGTTGTTAATGACAGCCATCCTCTCCTAGGTTCATTAGTGGGAAGCTGGTCCACTATGTGTCAAATTAAGCCGTCGAGTCGCACGCCCACAGCAAACTGAGCTGAACCCACAAGAAGCTCTCCTGCTGGGTTGGTTGGGAGGCTCACTGAAAAAAGGATAACACGAAACAGGATTAAAAGATGGTTACTGAACTCAAGTCCCTACGAGCCTATGCGGCTCGGATCAAACGAAGCCCTATGCGGCTCAATTGTAATTTGGTTCCAAGTGGCACGGCCACAAGAGCTTATGTGGTTCAGCCAACACAGCCTCATGCGACCTAAATCAATTGAGAGTTCCATATGACATTGGTTCGATAGCTTATGCGGATCAATCGAACATATGCGGTTCTAAGCAAAAAAGCTTTTGTGGCACTGAAGCGCTATACGGATCAGTCTGTTAGAAGCTTATGCGGATCAATCGAACATATGCGGTTCTAAGCAGAAAAGCTTTTGTGGCACTGAAGTGCTATACGGATCAGTCTGTTAGAAGCGTATGCGGATCAATCGAACATATGCGGTTAGAAGCTTATGCGGCTCCGTTCAAGGGAGACTTCATGCGGCTCAAAACTTTCTCATGCGGCTCAAACATAGGGTATCTCCTATGCGGCTCGGATATGAGAGGGTCATGCAGCCCATACAGCATATGCAGCTCTATCATAGCCGAACTTGGGTAAAGGCTTGTGCATGAATATGCAACAGAGCCACAGATTCTTAGGATTCAAAGTATCCAAATACAACCCTTACCATTAAGGTCAGGACGGACATCAGGGTGCACTTCGGGAACGACGGCTGACGAGGAAGCCGCCTTCTTGCCCTTTGCAGCAGCGGAGGCGACCTTAGAGGATTTGGGGGCCATGACCGACGATCGGAGAAGGGAAATGAGGAAAGAAAGGCAAGACAAATAGTTGGACGAAGGAGAAAGTAAAAAATCCCCCCGACCGTACTCATCCATATTTATAAACAAAAGTGAAGCGTTTCGATCCCCGTGCATACACGAAGACCACTCTTCGGTTATCAAGGTGAGCCGCCGAAAATGAAGGCCAAGCTCCTCGGATCCGTACTGAAAAGTGGCCTTTAAAGCTGACAGCAAATCAAACAGCATTTAATGCAAAAGATTGCCATACGTGGCAATGATGTCGTGGCCGAAAGTCCCCTGCGGCTAAGCCCTCCATGCGGCTTAAACATCCATGCGGCCAGGACTTCATATGCGGCCAGAAGAATACAACCATGCTTCTTATTCAAAGTATTTCAATTTTGCAAATTGAAAACTTTGAAGGGGGTCTTGTAGAAGCATGGAAAATATTAAAGAAAGATCCATGCGGCCAGGAAACTCCATGCGGCTCAGGAAGCCCATGCGGCTACAGATTCATGCGGCACGAGGGACTATGCGGCTCAAAACGTCCTATGCGGCTCAGAACAGGAGACACGTGGCTTGTAAAATAGTTCTCCCCTCCTGCATTAATTGCTTTGACGGCTGACAACTTTGAAAAAGTGGCAGCCCTGTCACAAAAGAGGTAATTATGACTCTGTCATAATGACAGACCCCTAGGGAAGTGAAGGAGATCTCTAACACAATCTTTCGAGATCCAAAAATGCCACGTGGCCCTGACACGTGGACGGTCATATGCGGCTTGAGTAAAGACCCTCCATGCGGTTCAGGGTGAAGCTGCCTTATGCGGCTCAGGCAGAAACAGTCTCATGCGGCTCAAGCAGAGCCCCCCCCATGCGGCTCGCAAGGATTATCTCCATGCGGCTCATTATCTATTGTGCGGCTCAAATTATTAATATAGGTCGAAGGTTCGGGGGGCCACTCCCCAAGCAGACCCGACACGTGGCCAGTCTTATGCGGCTCCATCCTTATGCGGCTCAACCCTTATGCGGCTCAATCCTCCTCAGCGGCTTTCGGGACACGTGTCATAAAGCCAATCAATTTCCCAGATTTACTGCAATCAATGATTGGGTCAGATCCCAATAATCTGGGACACGTGGCAGGAGAATGAATTAAATTTATTCATTCAGATTCGCAGACATCATCAAATCATCACCACGGAGATTTATTCCAATCAGCATTAATTACTGATAGGATTTGGTGCAATCTACACTAAATGGCCCAGATTTATCACGCTCAAGATTAATGGTCCAGATTGATCGATCGACAGGCCGCCGCCACTTTGAGGGGTAATCATTGTGAACCCTAATGAGGTCCCTCCATTCCTATAAATAGCAGGGTGCCATTTCCTTGCAAGATAGACGCCACACAGAGAGGCACATATACATACAGAGAGAGACTTTTTCGAGATCAAAGAGCACCAGAATACTTAAAGAGAAGAAGCAGAGAGAGAGCAAAGAGAGCATTTCTTCCAACGCCAAGAATCTTCTGGAGCCAAGGTTGCATACCGATCGTCCAAGGAGTAAGGCAGAGCTGCCGTCGCTTTCCTGAGCCTCTATCGTCACCCCCAGAATCTAAAATAAACAATTGTACTTAGACTGTACCTAGGTTTTCGTCCCTAGGCTTTCTTTGTACAAGCGAGTTTGTAACGTGAAGTAAAAGTCCAGTCCTCCGATAATTGTTCTGCTCTTTTATATTTTATGGCAAACATCGGAGTCATCGGAGAAGGAGTCGAATGAGTCGGCGGTGATAGCAGATGATTGCAACACATGGAGCGAAAAGACAGGCGAAGAAGAGGACGATACGAGTCGAAGGGAGATTCGAGTAACAATATAGGCACCGAGAAGTTGGATAGCGTCACAGACGAGGAGGCTCGAGTACAAGGCGGCAATGATGTTTATGTGAAGAAGAGGTACGAAATTTCTTTTCTTAATTATGACCCGCGTCAGAGAGAGAAAACGGTAGCACGGCGACGAGTGCGAGTCAGAGCTCCGGGCCGGCAAAGAGGACCCGTTCCCATTTTGACTCTGCAGCCAGCGAGAAGTTGAAGAAGCTAGGCACGCTGAGCAGCCCGTTATGCCTTGATGAGGACGTCCGGAAGACAATGCTGATTCAGTTTTGCCTTTCTTGGATGGTATTGATTCTGTAGATCCGTGTATAAAAGAGAAGATTAGGAGTAGAGTGGACCCAGAGGAAATGAGAGATTGGAAGCTGGGTCAATATCGAAGAAGCGAAAGAGAGTCGAGGATTCTGATAGGTTGTCGTATCATCATTGTCGAAGGATGAGGGTCGGAGGACAGTCAACTTTATCTACGGCTACATAGTTTCTTCCTCGCCAGTCGAATGGCTGCAGGAACTATATCCTTATCACCATGTCGTACCGTAGATTAATACAAATGGAGCTGGAGCTGGAGCCAAAATACAGAAACCAAAATACAGAATCCAAAATACAAAATACAAAATACAGAAACCAAAATACAAAATATAGAAACCAAAATACAAAATACAGAAACCAAAATACAAAATACAAAATCCAATCCCTGGGTTCGTCGAAAATACAAAACACTGTGAGAACGGATGGCTCAGAACACAACCCAACCGGAGAGGATACTCTGAGAGATCCATCTGAGTATGACGTATACTCTGAGAGATCACCTTTACAAGAATGATATCAGCAGTGGGATTGAGTGCTGGAGGAGATATTATTAGAGTATACGTCCTACTTAGATGGGTCTCTCACCGTTACTATTTTTTTTGACGGCATGGTGGATGTGCTCCCTCAACAGATTCTTGCTCCGAGCCAAAACTTTTCCCGGAGCTCAAGTGGACATCCTTCGTGTAGAGCTCAAGTGAGAGGTTCCTGACAGCATGGTGGTCTCCTTTGTTAAAGTATTCGTGCTCGTCCCACAACCAATGTGGGATGAGCACGGATACTTTGACAAAGGAGACCACCATGCTGTCAGGAACCTCTCACTCGAGCTCTACACGAAGGATGTCCACTTGAGCTCCGGAGCAAAGTTTTGGCTCGGAGCAAGAATCTGTTGAGGGAGCACATCCACCATGCCGTCAGAAAAAATAGTAACGATGAGAGACCCATCTGAGTAGGACGTATACTCTGATAATATCTCCTCCAGCACTCAATCCCACTACTGATATCATTCTTGTAAAGGTGATCTCTCAGAGTAAACGTCCTACTCAGATGGATCTCTTAGAGTATCCTCTCTGGTTGGTTGTCGTATCATCATTGCCGAGGGATGAGGGTCGGAGGACAGTCAACTTTATCTACGGCTACATAGTTTCTGCCTCGCCAGTCGAATGGCTGCAGGGACTATGTCCTGATCACCATGTCGTACCGTAGATTAATACAAATGGAGCTGGAGCCAAAATACAGAAACCAAAATACAGAATCCAAAATACAAAATACAGAAACCAAAATACAAAATACAGAATCCAATCCCTGGGTTCGTCGAAAATACAAAACACTGTGAGAACGGATGGCTCAGAACACAACCCAACCAGAGAGGATAATCTGAGAGATCCATCTGAGTAGGACGTATACTCTGAGAGATCAACTTTACAAAATGATATCAGTAGTGGGATTGAGTGCTGGAGGAGATATTCAGAGTATACGTCCTACTCAGATGGGTCTCTCACCGTTACTATTTTTTTTCTGACGGCATGATGGATGTGCTCCGTCAACATATTCTTGCTCCGAGCCAAAACTTTGTCCCGAGCTCAAGTGGACATCCTTCGTGTAGAGCTCGAGTGAGAGGTTCCTGACAGCATGGTGGTCTCCTTTGTCAAAGTATCCGTGCTCGTCCCACAACCAATGTGGGATGAGCACGGATACTTTGACAAAGGAGACCACCATGCTGTCAGGAACCTCTCACTCGAGCTCTACACCAAGGATGTCCATTTGAGCTCCGGGGCAAAGTTTTGGCTCGGAGCAAGAATCTGTTGAGGGAGCACATCCACCATGCCGTCAGAAAAAATATTAACGATGAGAGACCCATCTGAGTAGGACGTATACTCTGATAATATCTCCTCCAACACTCAATCCCACTACTGATATAATTCTTGTAAAGGTGATCTCTCAGAGTATACGTCCTACTCAGATGGATCTCTCAGAGTATCCTCTCTGGTTGGTTGTCGTATCATCATTGCCGAGGGATGAGGGTCGGAGGACAATCGACTTTCTACGGATACATAGTTTCTGCCTCGCCAGTCGAATGGCTGCAGGGACTATGTCCTGATCACCATGTCGTAGTCCAATACAATCCAGAGATTGACACGGTACTAATTCATATATGTAGTCCAATACAAATAGTCTAATACAAAAACAACCAATACAAATAGTCCAATACAAATAAGTACTTAGCTAATGAGAACCACGCTGCTCACGCAAACGCTCAGTGATACGATCACGCAACCACCTCAAAAAAGCAAGACCTTTGGCGTGAGGAGAGATGTCGTCCCTTGTAAGTGTTGTACGAATAGAACTCCCGATCTCAGTAGCTACCGGTGCTGGATGAATAGAACTCCCGGTCTCACTAGCAACCGGTGCCACTTCCTCCTTAACTGTAGGAGGAGCCACCTCAGCATTTACTATTTCCCTCAAACGACGTGCCGCTCCTTGGGTCATGGGTGCCATCTGGTAAGATCGATAGTCACAAATAATATAATTGTAACATAAACAAGCTAAAGGAACCATCATGTAATTTGAGTACATTTTCGAAAGCAGAGGGATGAGGGTCGGATGACAGTCAACTTTATCTACGACTACATAGTTTCTGCCTCGCCAGTCGAATAGCTGCAGGGACTATGTCCTGATCACCATGCCGTACCGTAGATTAATGCAAATGGAGCTAGAGCTGGAGCCAAAATACAGTTGGTACTAACCTCAATAGAACAAACACTCTCACAGCTCAAAATACTAACACATGCTCACGCCTTACTCTTGTGACACTCCTTTCAAACACAAACACACACCTATATGTTCCCTTATACATGTTGCCATGTTACCTGTAAAATAGTAAACCCTTGTTGTCTATAATAAGACATAATTCTACAAAGAGAACCATACTGTAGAACTCACACTTTAAGACAATAGATGAAGAAGACTTGTATGGAGGATCGATAGGGTTGAGCGATGTCATTTTATTCTACAAAGAGAACCATACTGTAGAACTCATACTGTAGAACTCACACTTTAACACAATTCTACAAAGAGTTGTCATAGGGTGTTGAGCGATGTCATTTTATTCTTTTCTTCTTCTTGGGATTTTTGAGTATTGGATCTTGAGACATATATAGCTAGAACTTACGAAGAATGGAGTACCATACTTCAACAAATAGATGTTGACTAATTGGTTCATACTTGTTGTCTAAAATAAGTGTAGGAATATTGCAAAGTGAAACAATGTATCAAACACTATATCGAAACCCAAACCCAATATGCAAATCCAAATTAATACGAAAATACACAAGTGTATGTAGGGGATTAAGTGTACAGAGGTGAAATACATATATATGCATGCTTGGAGGTGTCCACGTGTCCAACAAATGGACACAAAGTGTCCAAAACCTCACGAACATACTGTATCAGTGAACACATGGTCGTAATGTGTCTCCGTGTCCATTTTGGACACGAAAAACACCTCAATTAGGGTTAGGGTTTACTTCAGTCTCCTCGCGGTGTGGAGGAGGAGGAGGAGGAGGACAAGTTCGGTGGTGGAGGAGGAGGGGATTAAGTGTACAGAGGTGAAATACATATATATGCAAGCTTGGGGGTGTCCACGTGTCCAACAAATGGACACAGTGTCCAAAACCTCACGAACACACTGTATCAGTGAACACATGGTCGTAATGTGTCTCCGTGTCCATTTTGGACACGAAAAACACCTCAATTAGGGTTAGGGTTTACCTTCAGTCTCCTCGCGGTGGTGGAGGAGGAGGATCTCGCGGTGGAGGAGGAGAAGGGGCTCGCGGTGGAGGAGGAGGAGGAGAGAAGGGGCTCGCCGGAGGGAGGAGAAGGGGCTCGCGGTGGAGGAGGAGGATGAGCGGCGCCGGAGGGAAGGGGGTCGGGCTGTCGTTGAGGTCGGGGAAGAGGGGCTGGAACAAAAAATTTGGGAGAGGGAGAAATGAAAAGTCGAACCGAGGAAACCCTATTTAGCGGAAGTTAGCGACGTCCATAAATACGTCGCAAAGCGTCGGCCTTCCTTTAATATTCGACGACTTCTTAATCTTTGAGACGCTAAACGTCGCTGAACTAATAAAACTAGCGACGTTTTTCGACAAATCAACGACGTTAATTTTTATTACACTAAAGGTGGTCGCAATATGTCGTTGTTGGTCGCTATCAGCGACGTATTGTGACGC
>JANAVB010006710.1:0-22500 GCA_029216955.1 Iris pallida
CCTCCCTCTTTCTAGGCCCAGAGCTTCCCCAGATGGCGTTTCCCCCCCATGCCAAATGAACTTGGCACATATGCTCTCAATCTTTCTGATAGTAGCCAGAGGCACCATAATCGATTGGAGCCAGAACAGAGCAATAGCAGAAATGACTGAGCGAACCAGCTCAATACGCCCTCCAAACGAAGGCCAGCCGCCTGCCAGCCCTCAACCCTCCTCTGTGCAAAATCCACCAGACTCTGACAGTCACGGTCCTTCGCGTAGTTGACGGAAAGGGGCACCCCCAGATATTTCACCGGAGGTCCCCCATTTCCACCCCAAGCTCCAAGGCCCGCTCCTCCTTCAAAGTGCAAGAGTTGCTGAAGTAGACTTTGCTTTTGTCCCTGTTTAACCGAAGGCCCGATAGCTGTCCGAACTCCTCCATCACTGCCGCAAGCTCCCTCATCCCACGCATGGAAGGCCTCAACAGACCAAAAGATCATCAGCATAGATGATGAGAGACCACCGGGAGACCCTGCTGTATATCGGTACAATCCTCTCCCGATGCACCGCGATGTCCATCAAACATGTGAAATACTCCATCACAAGGGTGAATAGGTAGGGGAGAGCGGGTCCCCCTGCCGAAGCCCCCTGCTGCTACCAAAGAACCCGTAAGGGATACCCTGGATGAGAACCGAGAAAGTAGGAGAGGTGATGCACTCTCTGACTCTATCCACCCAAGTCTCGAGAAGCCCATCGCAGCCATCAAATGACAGAGGAAGTCCCTGTTGACAGTGTCGTATGCTTTCCTCAGGTCGAGCTTCACACATGCCTTCATCCCTCCAGGCTTGTGGAACTCCCGAATCAGCTCATGAGCCAGCAGGCTATGCTCCGCAATAGACCGCCCCTTAATGAAGGCCGCCTGATTCCGAGACACCAGACCCTGCATAGCATCCTCCATCCTCCTGCACATAAGAGTAATTATTTTATACAAATAATTACAGCAAGCAATCGGTCGAAAGTCAGCAAGAGATGTCGCCCCCTCCTTCTTGGGCACAAGTGTCAGGAAGGTGTGGTTCAGCTCCTTCAGGAGCTTGCCCGTATCAAAGAACTCCTGAACAGCCTCAAGGACCGGGGCCTTGAGGGTATTCCAATGGCGTTTGTAGAAACCACTGGAGAACCCATCCGGCCCAGGAGCCTTGGAAGCATCAGCCTGCATCACAATCGTCTCCACCTCCGCCATCCGGATAGGGCCATAAGAAGACTATTGCCGTACTCCGTAATCAACGTCTTCGTAATCAGCTGCGGAAAACCGAGGGATAGTCTGTCTGATGATATAGCTCAGAGTAGAACTGGACAGCCTCCTCCTGGATAGCAACCTGGTCAGTCACAAGGCGCCCGTCCCTGCCAATCAGTCTCTGGATACGGTTCCGGTGCTGACGCGCCCGGATGACATCGTAGAAGAATTTGGTGCAACGGTCCCCATCCTTGAGCCAGGAGCATTTGGCCCGTTGGGCCGCACTAATCTCCTGCTGAAGCCTCAAGGTGTTGACCTCTGCAGCCAAACTCTTCTCTCTAGCCGCCATCTCCCCACTCATCATGTCGCCCTGAAGCTCTGCCTGCAGGTCTCTCAACTCCGCCTCCTTCTCCTGAAGGGAGGTCCGGGGAAGAGCCCTCACCCAGTCTCGGATGGCGCGTTTGGCGTTTTTCAGCCTGTGGACCATACAAAACTGGGCAGTGCCGACCGCCTCCTGGCCAAGTCCTCCCGCCACCGTCTCCTCATAGCCAGCCGATAGGAACCAACTGTTGTCATACCGGAAAGGACGGGCTCTCCATCTGGGACTCTCCACGAAGCGCACCAGGATCGGCGAGTGGTCACTGGTCCCCGCAGGGAGCCCCTCAGCCACAGAAGAGGGAATAGGCGGAACCAATCACTATTCCCCAAAGCCCGATCCAGCTGGCATGCCACCCTGCTCACCTCCGCCTTGTTGTGCCAAGTCCATATGTGTCCTATCCTCTCCAGGTCCCTGAGCCCTGACTGGAGAAGGCAAGACTGAAAGTCTGAAAGAATCTGGTCCGGCACCGGCCTCCCCCCCAGCTTCTCTCCCCGGTATAGCGTAGCATTGAAGTCTCCCATAATAAAAGAGGGAGATGTCGATGCCTCGCTAATGAACTCAGCCTGATGATGTCCTGCCACAAGGTCTCACGACGCCTCCTGTCATTGTGCCCGTAGACGGCACCCAGTAAGAAGTGGAACCCCCCCTTGTTGGTGAAGGAGATAGCCACCAGCTGGTCAGACATGAAAACCTCCTCACCCTCCCAACTAGCTCCATTCCATCTAACCCAGATCCTCGCCATATCACAGAGACCAAGGTTGTGGAGCTGTACCCAGTCCGTAGGGGTTCTACGGACAGAGTTTTCGCCCCCCTGATCTTAGTCTCAAGTAATATCGAGATTTCACACTGTTCCTTCCTCAGCACTTCACTAATCTCCCTCCATCTCCCCAGAGAACACCCCCCCCGGACATTCCAGGCAAGGGCCGACATCTAAACCACGGGTGGGGTCCCCTGAACATCCTCGGAAGGGGCACCCGGGGAGTGCAACCTCCATATCTCTAGTACCCTCATCTCTATCTCCCTGTAAAAGGAGGGGGGCCGTGGCCTCGTGTGGGTCCCCCTGTGGGGAGGCTGTGCTAGTACTGCCACCCATTTAGGGTTGACCTGCCACACTCTCTCTGTCCCACCCTGTCCGCTGTCCTCACCATGTGCCTCCGTAGCCTGGCGCTTCCGACTGTACACCTGAAGAGCAAGCGCGTCTTTATCTCCCTGTCGCCTGTCCTCCTGCCCCATACTCCTGGTGGTCATGGTCCTCGTCCCCACATACTCCACCAACGCTCCAGCAAGATCCTCCGTCGGGGCCCCTCACCTTCCCCCGAGATGGGGGAAGAGTCTGCCTCCATATCATCCTCCATCACGCCCACCTGGTCCACAGCGGGGAGTCATCTGCACCACCTGCCACCTGCACAGCCTCCTCCGGCACCACCTCAGAAGCTCCCCCACGTCTACACGCACTCGGGAGGTGCCCGAAGCAGGCACATGCCGGACATCTGGGGGGACCCATTCATACTCCACCCTCTGCATAGCAAACTGGCCAGAAGGTGTCCTGTACTTCAACTGCTCAGGCAGGTCCAATCGGCATCAATCTCCACAAACACCCGTGCATACATCAGTCTGGATCGGAAAGTGGTGGCATCATCTGCCTTAATCGGCTTGCCAATGAGGCTGGCAAGTCTCATAAGAAGTGGGACACTCCAGAAGCGTACCGGGAACTCAGGGAACCGAACCCACACTGGCACAGCATTAAGCACCTCCTTCTTCGCACCGCAAGTCGGGGTCCATTGCTTCAGAATGATGAGGCGGCCGTCAAATGTCCATGGCCCTCCCTGGAGTATCCGAGTCACATCTTCCGCCAACCCAAATTTAACGAAGTAGAAGCCGTTCTCCTTGGAGAAGAACTCCATGCTCCCCTTCGGCCGCCAGACTCTGTCCGCATATCCTCTGATCTGCCCGTAGAAGGGCTTGCTCCCCAACACGTATAGCACTAACGTGTTCTCCCAGAATGCCGTCACCTTCGCCACTTCGTCGGCTGGGAAGTCAGCGCAGAGCTCGCCCCCAATCGCCATAGGAGCAACGTACTCCATCGATGCCGGCGTCTTGGCGACCCCCACCTTGCATGCATCCGCCCAGGATACAGGCCGCGGGCCCGAACTCCGAGGTGGGGTCGTCTGAGGTGGCCTGGCACTCGTGCTCGCAGCAGTAACTCTCCCTCCGATAACTGGGACAGCCGTCCCCGTCACCCCTTTCGCACGAGGCCGCCACGCAATCCTGGCTTGGCCCTCCCGATCCCCCGAGTGTGCCTGTCCCCCCGATGGACCCGCTCTCCTGGCTATCCCCCCCTCCTGTCTGATCCCTGCGTATAAGTTATGCCCCTCCTAGCCTCAGGGATCTGCGATCTTTGCCCTCCTCCGCGTCGAACCCTCCGATTCTGGACCGTAGTCCAAGCTCCCCTCATCCTCCAATCCCGACGATGTTCTTTGGGCGGTGAACACCATCGAGGACCCCTCGGGCCACCGCCGTCGAACACCCAGCCGAAACCTTGCCCGGGAGGAGAATCCCCCCCGCAGCCCGCCCCGGCCACCCCCCCCCCCCGCCTGGGGGGGTCCCGCCGCCGCCCGGCCCCCGGGGAGGGTCGCCGGACCTCCCCGGTCCGCCTGCTGTCCTCCCGCGCACCCGCGGACGTGGGCAGCAGCTGCTGCACGCGCCCGCGACCGCCCCTGGCCGGTCGCCCCCGCCGCCCCGGCCACCCCCTTGCCTTTCCCCCGGTCCGGGGGGGGTTGGCAGCCTCCACGTCGCGAATGGTCGATGCCCTAGCAGAGCTAGGGTTTCCTGTAGCCGCCATCTTTTATATAATATATATTATATATATATATATATATATAATGAAAACATCAGTTAATACAGACTACTAGTAAACTATCCAGATACATCACATAGTATACAACTAAATTAATTATTGCATGCAAGAGCTTGAACTACAAATTTCATCATAAACCAACAAACACATTGTAGAATGGCTTGCATATAGGTGCCGTGTCATTGTGGTGGTGTTTTTTCCTTGTCTCGTTCTCATGGGGATGAAGGGATCTCAGATAGACACGATAGGTTACGGTAAAAAGCAACTAAAATAAAAATCATTCTGCCCTGACATAATCACACCATCTCTCTATGTAGCACAGACACATATCATGAATCAGTAGCTGTGTTAGCCAAAATCTCTTGGACACTTCTCCAACAATTGTTAAACACATCTTTCTGAAATCATGCCCTTCACTTATAAGTTATAGTTGCATGGAAAGGCAATGCATGTCAGTATAAAACAATTGTCAAGTATTAAAAATCAATGTTATTACAAACAGAATTGAGAAAGATTTAGAAACACATGGTATCTCTCTCCAGAATCTTACCAATTGCGCATGTTGGTTTCTATTCTTGTGAAAAGTTTGTGCCCCTCATAAAATAACAGAAAATCTCAACAAGAAGAACGACATATAATAATCTAAACCTGGAAAAAGAACTAGCTAAGAGAAAATTACCTGTGTCTTCTTCAAAAGGTTCTGCGACTGCAACTATTAACATTGGCATTTTTGTTCCCATTACCAACAATAGGGAACCAAAGAACGATTTCCATTTCCACTGGAAGCACGCTTGTCAGTCGCAAGAGCAAACGGTTGAGGAACAGTATATCCAGACTTCACATTTCCAACATTAGAAGATTTCGAAGGCAACTTCACAGAATGGTTCACATTTTTGCTATTTTTTGGGTTCTGCACTCCATTGACCCCCTTCTTCCGAGATACATCAGCATTTAGATTCAAGTGTTTGATGGACGGAATTCCTTTATCCTTTGGTGAACTATCATTCTACAAAGAGAGACCCCCACAGGGTGTGTTAAGGTGCCTGCCTTTACTTCATGCTCTATCAGTTCCACATTTATGAGGATAACATTAGGATCACTGGGAGTGGAATTGCCACAAATCTCTTCATCAGACCTAGAAAGAACCGAATTAGAAGTATGATGTCATGTCTTTCAGGGTTCGGGTGATCAGAGGCTGGATTAACAAGAACACAGTCTGATTCTTCATCTGAACACATGCCTACAACTTCCTTCCCCATTCAGCTACAGGAATATAGGAGAAATAATAAATGGTCTACACATGAAGAAAAAGAAAATAAATGGAAAGTAAAAGGCTGTAATCTTACATATGAAACTACCTAACTGAATTACTATTTCTGCAACACAGCAACTGCCATTGTGAGATTCTCAGTCCAAACTAAATCAAGATTCAATAATGACCAGAAAGCTGGGCTTGAAGTTAGTAAAAGCTAATCGAGTCACTATCCTTTCCATGCACTAGTTACAGCTACTAACATATTACTTGTTCTCCAAAGGAGCAGAACAAGTTCGAGTACAAATTAAAAACAAAAAATTAGTTTCTTTTTTTTCGAATCATATATCTACATCTTAACTTATAATCTCTGAAAGAAGCCATTAATTTACCAAGATAGAAAACAATGTTCTCCTTTCAGTCCTTTGTCAACAATAAACACTGATTTATTTCTAACCTTTTAATTGATGAGCAAAACATGTATTTAATGTATGTATCCAAGAAGCTTTATTGTTCCATGGGCATGAGCAACAAGGTTGTTTTGACTTATGGTAGAATACAGTACCATTATCATGTATCATCCAGCCAGGCCTAGGTAGGCAGAAGGTTTATAAGTTTGAAAATTAATCTTTGCTTCCCTTTAACAACATAAGGTCAGTCGATATCACCAATTATTCTGGACCTGTTTACTAGAAATTTAGCAAGAGTAATATAAAATAAAGCAAGAATAATGTGTTTTAACCATAGAAAGGTTGTACTAGTATTGATAATATGTTTTGGTGCTACATACCAATTGGTAACACTACCTACCTACCTCCTGGGACCACTTAACTCAAAGTGGATTAGTGCTAACCAGAAACTATTAAAACATCATATCCAGCAGTCCACTGGTCAAAACAGAAGGATAACAGGAGCACATCAATCAAGAGCTCTATTTTGGCTCTGGGAAATGAAAGAGATTTGTTAACTACATTTTAAAAAAAAAAAGCATAGACTTCCTACCTTCTATGGCAGAGGAACTGCATAAGTCTAAGATTTGCTGCCTTAGCGTATCGAGTCTCTAAAATAGCATTTATGAACCTACCGATACATCTTGTCATTCAATTTGGTTATCTAATATACATCAAAAAATAGCATTTACGAACCTACCCATACATCTTGTCATTCAATTTGGTCACCTAATAGATATCACAATTAAAAGAAATCAGAATAGATCTCCAACCTTCTATAAGGAAGCTGTTGTTGCTTAAGAGCCAACTTTGAAAGTGAACATTCATTGAAAGCCAACTTTGAAAGTGCCTCAAAGGCGAAATCCAACTGAGAGTGGGCTTCCAAGGTCATAAAGCTTTTTTTCCTACTTCACTCCCAAATTTCAGAAGAGAACGGGGACTTTCAATACTTTTGAATCTTAAAATGGCATACCCATGAACCATTTTCAATGCTTACCAAATGGTTTTTGGATTTGCACTTCCCAGAAAGTGCAACTTATTCCATGCTGGATTTGCACTTTTCACTTTCATCACCCACTTTCAAGCACCAAATAGGCCCTAAAAGAATGATATAACTCTAAGCTACTCACCTCAAAGTTTCTAGAATAGTGTTGAAATGTATACCAATTACAATCTTGTCGTTCCTTTTGGTCATGTACTACACATGAACTTTTGGACAATGCAATCATATAGGATCTTTCAAGTTTGTTTAAATAATATTCACAGAAAACTGATTGATAAAAGATCTGGATTTTCCCAAAACCTTGGAAATATGACAAAATAAGGACAAAAAAAGAAAGAAAAAAATTCAAGGATCATAAGCTCGCTCACAACATATTAGAATATAAGGATTGTTGTAGCAGGATGAACATGTAATTAGCAAATGTTGTTTAATCCAAAAACTAAGCACTGAGTTTACAAGCTAGAATAAGCCTGTCGTTACCTATGCCCTAAAAGAAATACACCAAACAATCTACTAAATCAGAAAGGGAAATTGGTAACAGCAATCAATGTCTGAACAAGATAAAAAAATTATATAAGAAAATCAATCAACATAGTTCCATGAAATTAAAAAAAGTTAGCATGATAATGTTAAGAGAATAAACGACCATGTTAAGCCGGAACTACAGTTTGACCAATCAAGTGAAATGTACATTCAATTGTACATTAACTTATGATCAATCTACTAGGCATTCTGTAAATTAACAAGGTTCTAAGCAAGAGGCAGAGTAAAGAAATACAATAAGAGCACATTTCACTATCAAACGATTCAAACAAACATGACAATATGAAATAACCTACAAACAAGACATCACTTGTATTTGTAGAAATTAATCTTTGCCAACCTACAAAGTACGGAAACTCCCCAAATCAGTGTGATGTCTGTGCTGTGGTGCCAGACATGTATTGGACACGACATGTATTTAACACGCCAATATATCTGTCATGTATGTGTTGTGTAGTGCCGCATTCATGTCCATGCAGCATAGTTTTCGTGGTTCTTCTAATAAATCAAATCAAATTAGTCAAATGATTGCACCTTTAACATAGAACAAACATGGTAAAAGTGGTAAATCGCACAACTAAATCACCTTTCAAGAAAATATACAAACATCGTATCCTGCAGCCCATTGGTCAAAACAGAAGGATAATGTCAATCAAAAGCTGATCTTTTGGCTCCGGGGAATGAAAGAGATTTGTTAACTACATTTCAAATAAAATTTTAAGCAGAGATTTTCAACCTTCTATAGTAGGGAAAGTGGCATACACCTAGCTTTGCCTTGTGTATCTCGAGTTTCTAGAACAGCCTTTACAACCTCTCCTTGCATCTTATCATTCAGTTTGTCATCTAATAGACATCACACTTATATCAAAATTTTCAGAATAAATCTCCAACCTTCTATAAGATAAAGAATGAATGCAACTCTAAGCTTCTCAGATCTCAAAATTTTCAGAATAAGCTTTAAATGTTTACCTTACAATCCTGTAATTTGTTCTGTACAATATGTAGTTCTGCTCAACTACGACGTATTGAACGCTTAGACACTGCAATTCGAATAGGACCTTTAGAGGTTGTTTAAATAATATTCACAAAAAACTTATTGCTAACAATGTTGCTGAATCTTCAATTTGATTTTGCTAAATGTTAAAAAATATGACAAAATACAATGAAATTAATAACTTCAAGGAACCATAAGCTAACAGCATTTTAGAAATATAAGGATTGTTATAGCAGGATAACCATGTGATGAGAATATGTTGTTTAATCCAAAAACTAGACATACTGTAGACTAAGCATGTTGGTTACCTATGAAAAAAAATCAAATATACCAAAAAAATCTTTTAGATCAGAAAAGGAATCGGTATCAATAAAAATAAAGATTTTAAAGATCATGAGATGGATAAAAGGTTTCAAGATAGTTTAAAGTATCGGCCGATACCAATCCGATATGGCCAGTACCGATACGGTTTGGCATGTCCCGATCCGATACCGACCGATACCCAATATTGACCGATACCGACATTGAGGGTCTCTTTTTCGGTCAATTTGGCAAAGAAAATTAAACGAAAAAGGCAAATCAGCAAGGATTTAAAGCATAATATGGTTGTAAAAGCATGTAAAAGAAGAAAATCAATCATTGTATGTAAACCAATCGGTAAGGGTGACTAATATTTCATTTAATTTCAAAACTACTAAGAAATAACACTGAAATACTTAAAATTATGCCTAAATGTATAAAATATATATCTTTAAATGTAAATAATTTATTAATAATTATTTGTTTTCCGATACCAAAAAATCCTATACTCCGATCCGAAACTGCCGATACTACCGATATCGCCGATACCAATACTCATAGGAATAGTCCGATACCGATACTGTGAACCTTGGAACTTTCAACTTCTAGTTTAAACAATAATTGGCATAAAGCATTCAATTATGCCTATGTGCTTCATTTGTGAGGACCTAACTATGGTCTATATGGAGATTGTCTCTATGTGTAGGCTGTCAATCATGATAAATCAAGGTGTAGTACTTTTTTTTTTTGTTGCATAGCTAGCGGGCAAAAATAAGCCAGTAGTTACTATAGACACATACATACAAATGTAATTTTGTTTATCTATAAACTAATTCACTAACAAATCAAGCACATAACTCAATAACTTGCAGAACAAAACAGTGGATAAGGAGGAAAAAAAACATCAAATAATAGGTGCAGATTCACAAATGGCTATGTTACTTGGGCACGAATATGGCACTTCAGAATTGGACACGGCTAGTCAGCAATAAGGACATGACACCAATTTAGGAGTGTCCTATTGTATTTTGGAGTGTTTGTGTGTACGTGTCCAGCATGATGCAACAGCTGCACGGCACCGATTTGGAAGTGTCTGAGCTTCCTAGACCAACAACCGATATGTGACCAAGGATCAAAAAGAAAATACACAAACAAAAATCAATCAACATAGTTTTGTGAAGTTAACAGGAGAAAAAAATAAGCATGAGCATGTTAAGAGAATAAACATCAAATCAGTCCCGGCAAGTAGACGTGTCACGTTACTACATTTTGACCAATCTTTATAGCAACAACAGAGGCAATTTAACAATCAAATTTACAAGAATTTATGAAACTATATAAAAGACAAATATTTTACCAAATATCCAAATGAGACAAATCAAGTGGTACAGTTGTATTCGTAATGAAGGCCCTTTTTCCAACCATCCAAAAATCCGATACATGTCGGAGTAGCGTCATGCCAATGCACTTAGCCACGCCAAATATGTGTCGTGTCCGTGTCCGTGTCCGTGTCCCCGTACCCATGTCGTGCAGCATTCGTGTCCATGCAGCACAGTATCCAACTGACATGAAATTGGTAGTTCAAATCAAACTAAAGTGATTGCTCATTTCGCACAGAACAAACAGACATGGTAACTGCGAAAAGTGGTTGATCACGCAACCAAAAATCGAAGAAAGAAAAGTACCACAGCTCCTCTAATATAACAAATCAAATCACTACACAGCTACAAAAGCGACACGAATCGAGTTAAATGCACAATAAAAATTGGAGTAAAAAAATGCAGATCTAAACCCTAACAAGAAAGAAGAAGAAGAAGCACAAGAAATCGCTCTAGATCACACTCTCCCGCCGATCAAATCGTCCGAATCAACAGGAGACGCGCCGAGCAACGCTCGGTCACCGATCAAATCAGCAGAAAACCCACACACATTGCGTCGCCAGAGCTAATTAATGGATGATTAAGAGGGTTTTAGGGGAAATTTTGGGAGGAAATGCTTACAATTTTTCGATTCCTCGGAATAAGAAACCCTAATTTCTTCTCCCCTCTCTCTCTCTCCGCTGTTCACGGCGCCGACGATCTCTGTTGGCATCATTTATAACTCTTGGCTTTTTTCAGAAAAAACAAAACTTTTTCGTTTTTGCATACTATTCCAGTTTCAAAGGTCTAAGTTGTCACTACCATATAATGATTAAGAGGATTTGTCTGGATTATTTATAAGGGCACATCATATTTTGATCGGGGCTATCACATTTCTAAGTTTGATTTATTTACAAGTTTGTCATTGAAAAAATTATTCAGGGTTATTCCATTTCTAGGTATAAAAGTCACTTTTTTTCTTTTTTTACTTTGTCTTTTTCCTCTCCAAAACTCTCTCTCTTCTCCTTTCTCCAAATCCTAGAATTATTTTCTTATCCCCATTTGTGGTCCCCAACTCAACACCTAATAAATTCTTTTTGTCTCCAAACCCTAGAATTAGTATTCGGTATATTTTTGACAACTAAATGGCAAAGTTTGTGAAATAATTGATTATTTCTAAATTATTGAATGTTTTGTCACAATATAGGAATTATGGAAGAATTTGGGACATCAAATCTATTAATCGATCAGTCCGGTCCTTCCGAAGAACACAACATTCCCTCCGAAGAACTTTCGGTAGGTCTCCGACCTACCTACAATATTGCGTAGTCGACACTAGGACTGCCACATTCAGGCAGTCCCATGTACTTGATGGACTGCCAGAAAGTGTGGCAGTCCTGAAGTTGATCTCTTGTTTAACTGGACTGCCATATTTTCTGGCAGTCCAACAAGTACTTAGGACTACCAGAAAGTGTGGCAGTCCTGAAGTTGATCTCCTATTTAACTGGACCGCCACATTTTCTAGCAGTCCATCAAGTACTTAGGACTGCTAGAATGTGTGGCGGTCCTGAAGTTGATCTCATGTTTAATTGGACTGCCAGAATTTGTGGCAGTCCAGTTTAACAACAGTGTGAGAGTCCTGAATTGGATATTGTCTTTAGTTTTGTCATTGATTTTGGTTTTAAAAATTTTGGAAATTTATTGTAGGGCATACCATCTCCTATTTTCGGGTTAATTAGTTGTACCCCCCTATAATTTGTACATATTTTAGTAACTGTCCCCGTTGTTTCAAAAATAAAGAACACCCCCATGGCTGCTTAATTTTCTACTCGTTTTCTTCTATGCACCAGGGGGTACAACTAATTAACTTTATAAACCAGGGGATGTTCTTTATTTTTAAAATAACATGGACAATTACCAAAATACGTACAAACCATAGGGGAGTACAACTAATTAACTCCCTATTTTCACTGATTTGAGAAATTTATTCTCGACGGATATTGCCTTTGAATCTACGATGAAGCATTAGAATGGTACGGACAAGTTGGAAGAAAATCAAACACAGTCGTTGTCATTTCAAGGTCATTACAATCCTGGCCGAGTCGTAAAACTGTAGATCTTGGATGTTAAAGATGAACTTCCCCCAAGAAAATCCCCGGAGAAGGCAGCAGGGACAAGGAAATGTGGTTGTCCATTCAAGGTAGTGCTTGTGTGCAAAAATGATAAAAAGTGGATAGTTGTGGTGAGGAATGGGATGCACAATCATACTCTGGCGGAGGCACTTACTGGTCATCCGTACGCCGAAAGATTGAACGACGATGAGAAGAAGTTAGTAACATAATTGTCCACTTCCAGAGTTGGTCATAAACAAATTTATTACGTGGTGCATCAGAAGAATGAAAAGAACAAGTCTATTATGAGGACAATCTACAATGCACTATCGAGGTCGATAACAAGTACTCTAAAAGGAAGAATGGCGATGCAACAAGTGTTGAAGTTACTTACCGAAAATCACTATGTGGAATACCATAAAAGACATCCGCAGAGCAATGAAGTCACTTGTATGTTTTGGGCCCATCCGGATTGCACACATTTGGCACGGTCCTTCGTCGATGTGTTGGTTGTTGATTGCACGTACAAGACTAATAAATTCAAGATGCCTCTTTTTCACATTGTTGGCTTTATTTCTACGGGTAAAACATTTTCAGTTGTCATTTTTTTTCTTGAAGAATGAAACAGTATAATACATGGTCTTTCAGCAAATTGAAGTCAATTTACACTGGAGACAAAGAGCCGTCTGTTTTTGTCACCAACCGAAAATATGCATTGACAAATGTTATTGATATTGTATTTCCTCATGCCCGTAGACTATTATGCACTTGGTATATAAATCGAAATATTCAAGCACAATGCAAGATCAAGTTCAAGAAAGTAGACGGCAAAGTCGATATGGACCGCTTCGAAGAATTCTACAGCGATTGGACCCTTGTATGACGAGCAAGTACTAAAGAAACTTTTGACAAAGCATGGTACATGTTCAAAAAGAAGTGGAAAAAGAGCAACCCGACATGTATATCTTATATCAAAGACACATGGCTTGATCAACATAAAGAAAATTTTATCTTAGCATGGACGAATATGGTGAAGCATTACGGCATAACCACTACCAACTGTGCCAAAGGATCACACTCAAGACTAAAAAATATATCTACGTTCATCGGTCGGTGGTTTTGTGTCAGTTCGGCAAGCAATCAATCTAATGACCAATTCGACGGTGAACAAGATAAAGGCTTCATTTGAGATGAGCCTCAATATTGTAAAGCACCAACATAAGAAAGAACATCTCTTGTCTGTTTTAATCCATGTAGTGTCCCACCACGCATTAACATTACTATTTGATGAGATTGTTCGGGCAAATTCAGTCGATTTCGATACCGAAGTATGTGGTTGTACACATCAACATTCTTTCGGCCTCCCTTGTGCACACGAGATCAACGAATATCGACGTCAATGTAGACTTATTCCAATAGTGGTCGTTGATCAGCGTTGGAGACAGCTGTCGATCATGCCTATGGTGGATAGTCACGATGATTTCTTTTCCATGCCACAAATGAAACTTCTTCATACAAGATGGTGTGTCGCACTAGAACTTGAGAGGAAGTCCATTGAGCTTAAAATCCAAAAACTTGCCCACCCGGCAAGTAGTCATTTGTAGGAGCCATCTGTTCATTGCTCCGAAGGGTAGACCGCCAACAAGACTTACAAGAACACAGAAGAAGAAGCTGAGTCTACTAAGAGAGAACTCTCACTATTTGAGCATATTGAAAGAAACGTGAAAAGGGTAGTCGTTTCGAAGAGGAAGAGCAAGCTCCCTACTCATAGAAAGAAACAGAAAATGAGTGTCGCAAACACGCTCGTTGTGTATATTAGTGCATTTTTGCCCGGCATACGGGAATACATTTGGTCTATTGACGATGTGCCTAAAGATGGACATTGTGGATTTCATATGCTTGCACGACATCTAGGCTATTTCGATAAAGACGGATGGAGACACGTGAGAGTAGAGCTATACGAGGATTTGGAGTCTCATCTTCCATTCTACAGCAAATTACTTAGCCAAGATACTGTTGGAGAATTGTTGACAAGCATTCTGTGCGCTGATCATACTACTGGACCGGAACATTACATGGATGTACGTTCTGTTTCATATCTATTCGCTAACAAGTACAAGATACCAATTATCATTTTTTCATAGAAAAATAACAATACATTCTTCCCAATGTGCGCTCCTCCGGCGGACTACAGTATATCCAATCTATATACAATTGGACTTGACGAAAATTACTAAAGGTGAGCAACGGTTCGGTTCGGGTCAAACCGAACCAAATACCTAAGAACCGATTAAACGACAAACCGATTTTTTAAAAACCGAACCAATTTTAACAAACCGAACCGGAAAAAAATTCGGTTATCGGTCGGTTCGATTTTCAAATATTTTGAATCTCTCAAAACAAAGCATCATCAAATTATACCAAAACAAAATCTCCAAAATTAACTCACCTGTTATGAATTTGTTATCTCCAACTCGAACTTATTTTGGAGATGGTCGATTATCTTCTTTAGCTTTCAATTTGATGCTGCTTGAAGGTCCTCTCAGTCCCAACTTTTTGACTTCTTCAGCAACCTCAGCAACTCGAAATGTTGAAACAAGAGAGTATGGGTGGATCAGAACAAAACTAGGAAACTAGAAAAAATACTAACTCTAGCTCATGTCAGGAAATAACTTTCGACCAGAGTCCAACTAATTTCATAGCAAACAATGAACTGAATACTATCGAGAATTCGAGATCAAGAAGAAATGGGGGGGAGGGGGGGCCTCACTGCCAGGAAGCCGGAAGCCCCCCCCCAATCGCCAGCAAGCCGAAAGCCCTAAGCATCGCCCTCATCGCCAGGAAGCCGAAAGCCCTAAGCACCGCCCCCCGTCGCCAGGAAGCCCTAAGCGTCGCAGGAACTGAGAGAAAAGAGAGTTAGGTTAGTTTTTTTGGTATATATGTATATATATATGACAGGACGGGTAAAAGTGTAATACCACATATATATTTATATATATATAATCGGTTTTCGAGTTGGATCAGAAACTGATTGCTGAAACCGCGACCCAAACCGAATATAATCAGTTTTTAGTTTTAAAAACCGAAAACCGACCCGTTTAATATATAACCGACCCGAACTGCTATTTCGGGTCGGTTCGGGTCGGTTTTGGTTTGAAAACTGAATATTGCTCACCCCTAGAAATCACTTTCTTATCCCGCGGTTGATCGGTCACTCTCCTATTCCTCTCCCTACGCCAGTTTGGTATAAACATGCTCCGGAAGAATCGATCGCTTGGACGACACCCTACACCGATGTTATAAATGTCTACAAGAAGATAATGAAGTTTGTGGACCCTATACCGAGGCCGAAGGATCACTACGATGTATTAATTGACTGATGTGTAGGTGTACTTTTGTAACATTTTGTATAGAAGAATGTTAGAAATATATTACTTTTGTAACATTTGTATAGAAGAATGGAAGAAAAATATACTACTTTTGTAACATTTTGCATAGAAGAATGGAAAAAAAAATATATTACATTTTGCGTATCATGTGTTAATTTCGTGTATCCTATGTGTATCCTATGCGTATCCTATGCGCATCAAATATTAATTTCGCGTATCCTATATGTATACTATGCGTATCCTATGTTAATTTCGCGTATCCTATGTGTATCCTATGTGCATCCTATATTAATTTCACGTATCCTATATGTATACTATGCGTATCCTATGTGATTCCTATGTGTATCCTATATAAATTTCGAGTATCAGATATGTAAACAGAGACTATGAAGTAGGACTGCTAGGAAACTGGGCAGTCCTTACCCACAACAAGTTTTGAGTAGGATTGCCCAGTTTTCTGCCAGTCCTACTCAAAACTTACTGTGAGTAAGGACTGTCCAGTTTCCTGGCAGTCCTCTGTTCAAAGTGGACTGCTAGGAAACTGGGCAGTCCTTACTCACATAAAGTTTTGAGTATGACTGTCCAGTTTTCTGGCAGTCCTCTATATACAGAGGACTGCCAGAAAACTGGGCAGTCCTACTCAAAATTTGTTGTCACGACCCGCACCCACCGTGAGGGTACGAGTACGTAACAACGCCCAGCCTACGCCACAGTGTCGGTGGTAGAACGCTGTTCTAGGTCATGAACTATAACTAACATAATATGATATACTCTCCCAAAGGAGGCCAATCACAGAAGGTATAACTCAATCACAATCTAAAGGTAGAACATAGCACGATGGAATAGATAAGAAAATCCTCAAACTGAGGTACAATAAGAAGTCAAATAATCAAAGTTAACAACTACCAGTCTCAACACCTCTAAAATATACAACTCTGAAATCAAGGACAACAACTAATCATGAAAAGAAAGAACAGTCTAAGCTATCTATACTAAGCATGGGTATCATCCTCAGCAGCTGCATGAACCTCCCCTGGGGTCCAGGTCGCAAGTGTCATCTAGGCAAACTCCAAAGTAAGGGGTGCAGGGTTCCTCATCATCCTCTATAAAAAATTTAACAGGTCCAGTCAAGACGGGAGCGAGCACAATACATCTCACGCAGATCATAACAGGTTAGAAAATATAAAGATGTAAGAGAGTACGATACATAAAACTGAAAGAAAGTACATGATGTAAATAGGGAGAGAACTGTAATAGAAATATCTACTATAAATAGAGAGCTACCAGTGACTAGTGATTTAGAGTACAAAGTCGACATGTGAACGGCTGGATTTGCACATGAATATACTAAAGAGACGCACATGGTTATACTACTTTGGAATTGTTCACATGACTATTTATACTCCCCCCATACCCCAATCAATACACAAGGATCCAGACAAGTTATGTTATGTATATAATTTTCACATGAAGGCCCATAGATGGGTGCACATGAAGTATACATGAGGGCTCATAAATGAGTGCACATGAATTTCACATGAAGGCCCATAAATGGGTGCACATGAAGTATAGGTTATACATGAGATACATGAGAAACATGACCGAACATGATAGCACATGAGAGTACACGAGCGAGCATGAACGAGCATGAAGCACATGAGAAACATGAATAACATGAGAGCGAGGAATACATGATGTACATGAAACATATGACATGATATATCCGATGCTCCCGAGGGAGATAACATCTCAATATAGGGATCCATATAGTACCAATCCGTGATAATATCGTGACAACATCAAATAAGGTAAACTAGAGCAGGAATATAATTCTAAGCAATTTATGAAATGATCAGAGAATGTACTCGCCTGGTATCTGAATGTCTGTGAGAATATACTGCCCGAGATGAGGTATCTGACTCCTATTTAGAGCAACACAAGTCAAGATATATACAGGGGAATGATAAATGTAATCTACAATGCATCTGCATGCTATCTAGGTCAAACTAGACTATAGTCAACATTGGTCAACTCTAGTCAACCACACTAGTCAAACTAGGTCAACTAGGCCAAGCCTAACCCAAACAAGTCTCACTAAGCCTAACCAGTCTACCCTAGCAATCACACACCAATCACAAGTCACACCAGCACAAAATACAAGTTATATACAATAAGCATATATAGGCTATACCTATATAACATGGCACTCAAGATACATTGTATAAAGGAAGTCAAATGTATATACATGCATTCATCAATACTTAGGCCTATATGATATGCCACATATAAATTACATATATATACTTAGATACTACAATACTCTATAAAATACATGCATGTATATATATATAGATAGGGCTAGAGAAGGTTATGTGTGTGTGAACATGGAGGTGTACAACAAAAGGGAAATCAAATACTAGTTATAAGTTACACTACCATGGCACAAGCTAACAAGTATACATTTATATATATCATGGCAATCATTTAGAGGAGGGCTAACATGGCATGGTTGTGTGTGTAAAAAATCTGAAAACAGTGAGTGTATGAGGGTGACATGTGTGTGTGATGGACAGTTAAGGGATAGGGTCTCAGATTTTAGCTTGTATGTGTGTGCCAATAGGAAAAACAATGTGTGTAGATATCTAGAACAGTGTGTGTGGAGAGTTATAATGTGTGTCAACAATATATATACATACATATACATTTGCTATATATATATACATATATAGAGATAGAGGGGTAACATTCAAGTGTCAAGCAACAAGGGTGTGTGTGTGATGTGAGGAGAGTTAATGTGTGAGAGGGTGTCCATGTCAATCTCAGTTTTTGAAATGCCAATCTCATTCTCAGTTTAGACAGCCATGTACCTAGGTAGCAAATGAGTTTGAAAACCATATTTACAACCATGAATTTCCTATTGCAACCAAACTCAGTTTAATATGAGAAATCAATATGAAATTGAACCAACCCATTTTAGGAAAACACCATGGCAACTCAAACTCTCAAGTTACAGTGTAAAATATGTGTCAACATCTCAGCCCTATGTAACAGTGTACATGTAAAAGGAACTCTCAGGTTTTCACAGTTTTGTGTGTGTCATGGGGGTTCATAACATGGGTTAAAGCATATAGGTTTATACATACATAATGTACAACAATGTGTGAATATGAATTTGTGCATCTCAGATTTAATGTGAGTCACAAAACAATGTATGTGTGGATGGATTATCAACATAGGTTCTCAGTTATTTATAGGTGTACCCACATTGCATTTAATCAACCAATTTTCAGTAAACACATGTCAGTTAGGGATTTCCAGGAAAACAGTGCATATGTGACAGTGTATACATAACAGTCATATACATTCCAGGTTGATATCAATTGTTAACATTCAGTAATTTAAATTCACAAACCAACCAACAGTTTTAAAATAGGATCAAATTTCAGAAATAGAAAAAAAAAAACAGTATACCAATGTATCAGAAAAATCCATTTCGAACCCAAAGAAATCAATTCTCAATGAAATCCAAATTCGAATCTCGATTCCTTGTGTTAACAATCAACCTAATCATGCAACTAATACTCAGTCATGTGCAGGTTTAATGATATTGCAAATTAATCCTAAGAAATTCAGTTTGAAATACTTTTAATTCAGAAAACTCCAAACAGCGTGCACTGTATCAGTTAAAATGGGAACACCTCAAATTCGAATCCAATTCTAATAAAACTCGAAATCAATAAATGAAATAGGTGTACAGAGGTAGACTTGTCCCACGTGTCCTCACAAGCCTAGATGTCCACAAAGTAGACACAATCGTGTCAAAACCAACAAATAAACTGTGTCAGAAAACAGTGCAATATGGGCCTCGTGCAGCCGTGTCGAGCCCTCGTGCTCTCGACACAAGGCGACACGTGTCTTGTGCTTGTGCGCAGAGGTTCGCCTAGGGTAGGGCTAGGGTCCATCATCCTGAATCGGGTCAAGGCCGTGTCGTGTCCGAGTCGTGGGTGCGTATATGGGGGTGATTTTCTGCGCGTGTACAGTGCGTGTGCAACAGTGTGATTCAGTGCGGGCAAGATTACTCCTAAACCACTAAACAAAATCCTACAAAAAATTATGGGCCTCGTGTCAGTCATCTAGAAAAGGTTCACACCAAATTTTGTGTCACGAAGTGTCGTGTACAGAGAGTTCTAGGACACGGACAGCAGGGCATGTGCACGGGGTCTGTGCGTATCTGTGCTGTCCAATTCCGACACGAATACGACACATTTCCAACTCAGTCTTTACGAAATATAAATACACATATAGATCTTCAATTCCATGTAATTAGTTTTACAAAATCGAAAATAAATTCCTAAGTGACATTCTATCAAACACCTTCCTATACACTATGACACGTGTCCGATACGGACACCAAACGGACACAAAATCCACCCAAATTCTAGGGACATCTAGGGGACACCTAGTTCTAGCCTAATATGCAAAGAAATCGGAATTAAAATATAATTTAAGGGTTTTACCTATAGGTGCAAATAGCATGAAAAAGCTTCAATGGGGGGTGTTCTTCTTGATAGCCCAATGCTCCAAAATGATCCCAAACTGTAATGGCTCTCCACCAACAGTCCATAAACATCAATTAGAACCCAATGCAAAAGACTAGGATGAAAAAGGAGGTTAAATGAATAAATAGGAATTTTGAAGAAGGGAACAAACCTTGGTTTTTGTCAAATGGAGAAATGATATAAAAGAGGCAAGAACAATAGGAGGAGAGATTTTATAGGGTTGGGAATGATCTAGTGGCTGGTCATAAAGGATAAAATTAGGGTTAGGGTTTCAAGTCATGGGCTTTGGGCTTTCTCTAGGCTAATCAAGTTCAACACCATTTCAATAAATCAAGTCTCACTAACTAAAACTCCTATTTAGATCCTAACTAGATATTTTCTAGCCACAACTTAAGTTAACCATTCTAACTTAGCCCATGGGTTAAGTCTAAGCTTCCAGGTTAGGTCCATTCTAGGTTAAAGACTAATAAGACACCAAGCAATTATTTAATTAATAATAAATTCACATACATTCCAATAAATTCTAATAAATCCTATTAAATCAAATAATCCAAATGACCAAATACCCTCAAGCTAAAAAATGATAAATGAAACACCCTAATCACATGGCTAGGCTCTAGGTCAAGCTGTCTCTAGGATTCACTAGCAAAACACCAAAATCACAAGTCATAATTTTAAATAGTTTAAATTGATTAAAAATCACCAAAAATCATATTGTTATTTAAATATCATAATTAAATAAATTAAAACACAAAATTTCAAAATTATCCTCATTTAGAAAACTGGGTGTTACAAGTCTACCCACCTTAGAAAAATTTTGTCCTCGAAATTTAAGATGGTAGTACTACTTCTAGGTTAAACATAGTCAAGGGTCAACCACTAGTCAATTTCTCAACATCCTAGTACTTGGTCATCAACTGGTCAACTGTCACGACCCGCACCCTTATGAGGGGCACGAGCACGTGGGTACGTCCAGCCTACGCCGCAGTATCGGCGGTAGAATGTTGTATATAACGTCTGTAAATACTACGACTAACAGTATAAAGGTACCTGTATAGTATAACTCCGAGTGAAGGTGACATAACAATACAGTCTCAATCACAGAATAAAACTAAGGTAGATAGCTCAGAAGGAAGACATATGATAGATGAAAAATAAAAATAAGTCCAGTGTCCGACACAAGCCCAGATATATACATAACATCTCAGGGTCTCAAAATATAACATAGAAAACTATAGTCTGAAAGCTAGCTGGATCGCAGTCCAGTCAAACCTAGCTAAAAGATCTAGACAGAAGTACTATCATCCACTGGCTCCAAGGGTCAACTGGTCGCAGTCTACGTCTTGACCATACCCATAGTAGGTAGAGCAGTCCGTATCTATGTCATCTGGATATATCATAACGTTATCCTGTCAGAAAAAAATGAACGAGTACAACGCTGGCAACAAATCCATAGTAATGACAAATGCTCTAACAGTCAATCATAATAGAGTACAAGACGAACATATCAAGATATAAGTATAACAGGATATGTAAACTGGAAATTATGTCAGGGTGAATCATGCAGAAAAAGTAAGCTGAACTATAAATCATGTAACTGATGTAATAAATATAAAATGCCTCGAATATTATAGCATAATGTGATCGGTATGGGTCAAGAATCAGGCTTCCAGCCGACCGGCTACAAGTACTTGGACTCGGCCCGGCCGGGATGGCAAGCTATGGAGCAAGTAGTAGCACAGGTCAGGCTATACCCATCGTGAGGTGAGGGCATAGCTATGATACAAGTAGTAACTCAAGGTGGACATTGATCACACTATCTATAAAATTCCCCATGCCCGAATAGTACACGAATCCGGACATAACACGTCATGACGCAGGATTCCCTAAGAGGGGATCAAGTTCTCTTCAGGAATCGGTGTCAATACAAGTACAAAAATCAAGACCAAGCAAGTACCCATATCCCAAGAAATCCAGGAATGACATCTCATGACAGGAATCCGACAATACTACTACTACTGCACCAATGTGTCGAGAATCAAGTAAACACTATAACTGAACTGGTAGAGAAAATATCAAAACAAGTAACTGCTATC
>JANAVB010006710.1:27500-43861 GCA_029216955.1 Iris pallida
AGATGACGATCTGTCGTCAAGAACATAGCAACTAGATACCTGCTCAAGGCATCTGCAACTACGTTGGCCTTTCCCGGATGGTATGCTGATATATCGAAGTCCTTCATCAGCTCTAACTACCACCTCTGCCGCATGTTCAACTCCTTCTGAGTGAACACGTACTTCAAGCTCTTGTGATATGTGAAGATCTCAACTCGCTCTCCGTACAGGTAATGCTTCCATAACTTCAAAGCAAAAATAACCGCGGCCAACTCCAGATCATGAGTAGGATAGTTCTTCTCATGAGGACGTAACTGCCTGGATGCATAGGCAATCACCTTCCCGTGTGCTGCTGAAGAACACAACCTAAATCCTTTCCTGAAGCATCGATGTAGATCGAGAACCCTCCTGACCCAGATGGCAAAGTCAAGATCAGAACTGAAGTCAACCTCCTCTTCAGCTCATTGAATGCAGCCTGACACTCAACAGTCCAGACGAACTCCACGTCCTTTCTAGTGAGTCTAGTCATCGGCTCTGCAATCCGCGAGAAGTCCTGGACGAACTTCCGGTAATAGCCAGCCAAACCTAGAAAGCTCCGAACCTCGGCAACTGAACTGGGCGTAGACCAAGACTCGACTGCCGAAATCTTCCTCTGGTCCACTGAGATCCCGTGCTCGGTCACAACATGACCTAAGAACTCCACCTGGTCCAAGAAGAACTCACACTTCGAAAGCTTCCCGTAGAGTTGCTCCCTCCTCAGAGTCTCTAACACAACTCTCAAGTGCTCCTCATGCATCTTCGAATAGATCAAGATATCGTCTATGAAGACTACCATGAACTTGTAAAGGTATGATGGAATATCTTATTCATCAAGTTCATGAACACCGTGGGAGCATTGGTAACCCAAATGGCATCACTGTAAACTCGTACTGGCCGTACCGAGTCCAAAATGCCATCTTGGGAATGTTATCCCGCCTTACCTTCAGCTGGTGATACCCGGACCTCAAGTCTATCTTCGAAAATACCTTCACCCCACTCAGCTGATCGAACAAGTCGTCGATTCCCGACAAAGGGTACCTATTCTTGATAGTGAGGTTGTTGAGCACCCGGTAATCAATGCACATGCGGGACGTACCGTCCTTCTTGGCACAAACAGGACTGGCGCTCCCCAGGATGAAGAAATGGATCTGATAAACCCTTTGTCCTGCAGCTCATCGACTTGCTTCTTCAGCTCTATCAACTCGCTGTTGTTGACCCTATAGACATGCTGTGAAATGGGCTCGGCGCCCGGCACCAAGTCTATAGAGAACTCAATGTCCCTGTCTGGCGGCATCCTCGGAAACTCCTCGGGGAAGACATCCGAGAACTCAGCTATCAACGGATATGGCAAATCCTGCCCCGCCAACAAAGCTCCACAGAATCCAGCCTCTGGCTCCGCTGCTTCTCGAGCAAACTCGATCTCTGGCTCTCCCGGCGGCCTAAAAAGAACTCTGCCTCCTCTATAATCAATACTAGCGTGGTGCATGCTCAACCAATCCATACCGAGTACCATATCGTACTTCGGTAGGGGCATTACGAGTAGACACGTACTCAAGTCCCGGCCTCTCAGGGTGACCCTTCGCCCCTTGCAAATATTATTAACCAGGATGATGCCTCCCCCGGTCATAATCTTGTAAGTCCTATCCATATATTCAGCAATAATATTGTGTCTCAGAGCAAAAAAAAAAAGACACAAAACTATGAGTGGCCCCAGAATCAAATAAGGCAAAAGCAGGGAAAGAATCAAGGAGAACATGACCTGCTACAACATCTTCCACCGGCTCTACCTCCTCCTCTGCTGCCAAAGCGAAACCCTGCCCGCGGGTGCTCCCTTCTGGTGCTGCACAAAGCGCTGCTGCTGGGTCTGAAGTGAAGGACCTCTCTGCTGAACTGCTGGTCCTCTAGCCGGCTGCACCCTGTCCTAGCCTCCCTTGGCTGCCCGAACAGGACAGCCCTTCAGCTGGTGGTCGGTCCCTCCGCAGAATAGGCAAGCACCTAACCTTTTCCGACATACGTCTCTATTGTACCCTATCTTTTCGCAGAAAGTACACTGCTGGGTCTGCCTCTGGCCCTAACCCAGATGCTGCTCGGCACGTGCCGGTGCCTGCTGAATCTGTAACAGAGGTTGCTGCTGAAACGGCCTCTGCTGATGCTGAATATGGGGGCGCTTGGCCGGTCTCGTACTGGAACTCACCCCCATAGTATATCCGCTCCTCTTCGGCTTGAGGCCGAAGTCCTCCTCTGTAATCTGTGCGTCCATCAATATCTGATCGAACATCGCATCACGGCGACCGAGGTGTGGGTTCGTACTGCATGAATAAGTCCCCTGCGGAACTTACGAGCCTTCTGCCCCTCATCTGGATCATATCGGGAGCGAACCTGCTAAGGCGGAAGAACTCAGCTGCATACTCGTCCACCGACGAGTCCCCCTGCACTAGACCACGAACTGGCCCTCCAATGCTGTAAGAGCCACGTGGGAAGAACTTCTCCTTGAAGAGCCTTCGGAAGTTCTCCTATGTCAGCCCTTTCACCGATGCACGAGGATCCGTACGGTACCATGTCAGCACGATGTCGAAGAATCGACTGGCTGCAACCGAAACCCAAAGTCCTCTAGGAAGCTCTGCCAGCTCCATGCTCCGCTGTACATCCTCTAGCCAATCGTCTGCATAAAGGATGCCCTCCGTGCCCGTGAAGTCCCTGGAGCTCATCTTCCTAAAGTCTAATACTGTCCCCGGCATGGATGCTGCTGGTACGGCTGCTGGCCAGTAGGGCCTACACCGTACCCGGTGCCACTCTCTCCACGGCTGCCAGTGCAAGCTGATGCGAGTTCTCCATGCTCTGCCTCAGCATCCAATCTGACGTGTGTGACGCCTCCGACTGGCGCTGCGATGCCTCAGCCTGGGCTTGATGTGTCTCCAACATGCTGAAGGAGAAGGAACATATGATGTGTATCCGTCGGTATCGGAGGTAGTGGCGATAGCATCTCCGAAACGACGACCGAAACCCTCTAGAGTGGAGGTAGTAGACCTCCCTGTGCAACTGTCGGGGTCTCCGGGATAGTGAAATCACTGGGGGCAGTCTCGTTAACCTCCTCCTCAGCCTGGTCAGATCTCTCGGGCAAGCTACTCGCAGTGGCCGGGGTGCATCTTCGTCATCCTGGAGACGAATTGAAACAAAGAGATCAATATGGCATATGAGTAGATTTATCAAAGAAGGACAGTTAATTTAATACAAGGGAAGTAATCTGATAATCAAAAGATCAAAAAAATTTCTAGGTGTGATTGAGAAACTCCTATCATGTCCTAGGTCCTACGTCCTAATTGCAGGCTCGTAATTAGTACTCTAAGTCGAGCACCATTACGAGATTGCACTAATTACGACACAGACTTGCATGGGTCACCACAAAAAGTGTCACGACCCGCACCCTTATGAGGGGCACGAGCAGTAGGTACGTCCAGCCTACGTCGCAGTATCGATGGTAGAATGCTGTATATAACGTCTGTAAATACTACGACTAACAGTATAAAGGTACATGTACAGTATATACACTCCGAGTGGAGGTGACATAACAATACAGTCTCAATCACAGAATAAAACTAAGGTAGATAGCTCAAAAGGAAAGACATATAATAGATGAAAAATAGAAATAAGTCCAGTGTCCGACACAAGCCCAGATATACATAACATCTCAGGGTCTCAAAACATAACATAGAAAACTACAGTCTGAAAGCTAGCTGGATCGCAGTCCAGTCAAACCTAGCTAAAAAGATCTAGACAGAAGTACTATCATCCACTGGCTCCAAGGGTGTCAACTGGTCGCAGTCTACGTCCTGACCATACCCATAGTAAGTAGAGCAGTCCGCATCTATGTCATGGATATATCATAACGTTATCCTGTCAGGAAAATGAACGAGTACAATGCTGGCAACAAATTCCATAGTAATGACAAATGCTCTAACAGTCAATCATAATAGAGTACAAGACGAACATATCAAGATGTAAGTATAACAGGATATGTAAACTGGAAATTATGTCAGGGTGAATCATGCAGGAAAAGTAAGCTGAACTGTAAATCATGTAACTGATAATAAATAAAAATGCCTCGAATATTATAGCATAATGTGATAGGTATGGGTCAAGAATCAGGCTTCCAGCCGACCGGCTACAAGTACGTGGACTCGGCCCGACCGGGATGGCAAGCTATGAAGCAAGTAGTAGCACATGTCAGGCTATATCCATCGTGAGGTGAGGGTATAGCTATCATACAAGTAGTAACTCAAGGTGGGCATTGATCACACTATCTAAAAAATTCCCTATCCCCGAATAGTACACGAATCCGGACATAACCGTCATGACGCGGGATTCCCTAAAAGGAGAGCAAGTCCTCTTCAGGAATCGACGTCAATACAAGTACAAGAATCAAGACCAAGCAAGTACCCGTATCCTAAGAAATCCAGGAAGACATCTCATGACAGGAATCCGACAATACTAGTCCGTGCACCAATGTGTCGAGAATCAAGTAAACACTATAAATGAACTGGTAGAGAAGATATCAAAACAAGTAACTGCTATCAGAGAATATACTCGCCTTTGTCCTGAGCTGTAGGGTAATCAATGCTCAGAGTGGTAATCAGAAACCTAAATATGAGATATTGTATGTAAATTTAGGTTTAAACAGTTTAAGAATGATCACAATGAATGATATGAAATCTAGGTCAAACTAGGTCTCGCTGAGTTACACTAAGTCCTGCCAAGTCAATCTAGGTCAAATCAAGTTATATCAAGTCAATCTAAGTCAGACTAAGTCGACTAGGTCATACCAGTCATCGCAAGTCAAAACAAGTCAAAACGAATCAAACGGGGTCAAGAGTTGGCCTACAGTTAACTTTGGTCAACTGGTCAACCCTGGTCAACTCTGGTCAACTCTAGGAACCCTAGGTCAAACTGGTCAAATCTTGACAAACAGTTGACTTTGGTCAACTGGTCAACTCTAGTTTGGATTTGGACAAATCTAGACAAAGTGTTGACGTACGGTTGACTTTTGGGTAAAAAGTCAACTCTGGGTCAACCGAGCCAAAATCGGTTCAAATATGACATTTGTAGGGTGTACCCAACAAGCCACCCAAGTTTCAAGTCAATCCGAATACCCGAACCCTGTATCTTGAAATTCCCGATTACCCTTTTTCATTTACCCTTAAACCATTCTAACTTGACGCCAAGTGGCCTTTCCTTAGGAATTTCACTCCGGGATTCCTAGGGTAGTAGGATACTAGCCTATACAACCATTACCTACCAAGTTCTCTAGGGTAAGTGGACATCCAGTCCATCTTACGGTCCGTATCGTCCGTTTATCCGTTATCTTGAATATCTCAAGATACACAATGGTATGGTGCGATACCCTTCTCCTAATCCCACACGAAGCCCCAATTTCCACTAGGAGCCTATCCACAAAATCTAATTCACATTAGCTAGGCCCCTCCAAGTTTCGACGCGTTCCGAATCACGGAACTCAAAATCCCCTCTTTACTAAATTCTAAATCACTCCACTCACACACTCTCAACTCACATTTTTCCACTCGACTTAGGACTAGCTTAGGGGTATTTTAGTAGGCTAAATAGGATATATATAATATATAGGGTATATATGTATATATATAGGTATAATATAGGTGTATATCGGGGGGTTACGGGGGTCAAATGGGGCCTAAAGGGGAAAAAAACTGCTGCTTGCTGCTGCTGCTAATGTTGCTACTGCTGCTGCAGTTTCTACTACTGTTCTGCTGTTTCTGGGGGGGGGCAGCAGCCCCTTGCCCCCCCTTGCTGCTGGTGTGCTCTCCCTTTCCCTCTTCACTTCTCACACTTCTTCTCCCTCATTTCCCTCTCTATCCCTCTCTAAACTCCCTCTCAATCTCTCTAAAATATATAATATATATATATTATATATATATAATATATATATTATATAGATATTATAATATATATACACATATAAATCTCATTCTATATATATAAAAACACTCAAACAATTCCCTCATTAATCCCCCTCTCTAATATGTAAACACACACTCACACATACATATCTACATATGTATATATATACACACACACCACATATATATATATATATAATATATATAATATATTATATATATTATATATATTATATATTATATATATAATATATAATATACTCACAAACACATATATATATATTATCTATATACATATATATGGACACACACACTTACACACATGGACACACACATATATATAGACACTCACACACATATATATATGGACACACACACACATATATATATGAATTTAAGAGTGCCTAACCACTTAGACACAAATCTAAATTATTCTAGAAGTGTCCAAATTTGGGGGAAACTCAAGGACACAAACACAAACTTCTCCTAGGACACTCTAAACGGACTCAAACTTGACACGAATAGGGACACGAACGGGGATCAATCCTACGGGGTCCAATCTATTTATCATGATGAAAAGAATGAGTTAGAGAATAGGTTATACCTATCGGAAGATGGATTCCCGATTCGAAAGTCCACCGACACGGCTCCGACACAACGAATTGTTTAGGACACACCCACTTCACTTCTTGCTTCCAAAAACTTGGAGAAGCTTCACTTGGGGTAGAGGAAGACTTGTATGGAAGAAAATGGAAAGAAATGATTTATTTTGAGATGATTTCCAAGGAAATCTATTCTAACTTTTGAGAAAAGCTTGGAGAAGAAGAAGAAGAAGAAAATTTGAAGTAGAAGAAGTAGAAAATGGGGAGGGGGTGGCCGGCCATAAAGGGAAGGGTTGGGGCTTCTTGAACTTACAAGTTTGCCCCTACTATAACTTACATGCTAAGTTAAGTCCAAATTTGGGTTTGGGGGTTATAAAAACTAAATAAAATCCATAATTAAGCTTAATACTCATGGGGACTAGTCCAAACTCCTAAACCTAAAAGTTAAGTTTGGGTGGGCCATGGCTAATTAACATGTTAAATACAACTCAAGTCGAAATTCTTCGGGGTCCCGAATTAAGTCGGTATGCGATAAAATTCGAACCGACTCCTATAATCATTAATATATTATTCATGAAATAAAATTCCCAAAATATTATAAAATAGAAAATTTCCATTTTACCTCTAACTTTGAAAGTGAGGGTGACATCAACTTCTTAGGGTTTTACCTATGCTAGCTATCTAGGTTTGGCAACTAGAGATTAGCAAAAGAAAAAATCTATAATAGACTAAATCTTAACTTTCCAATCTTATCAGTCACCCATAACTAAATATCCATAATCTAAGCACGCAAATCCAAATACCATATATACATAAGCTCAAGAAGAACAACCCATTACATATATCCTAAGTATACATCTATATATCCATATATATAACTGATCATCAAGGGTTAAGGTAGACTAAACTATAAGGAACTGAACAAATGCTCAGAAATTTGGCTAAGGAAGAATGGTCTGAAACATCAATGTAGGCAAAAGAAAATGATGCTAAGGAGACTGAATTATAAGAAAAAGGGCAGGACATCTAGTGAAAGGTCTGCACACTGCCTATAAAGGTTGATCTATCATGCCTGAACTCATCACAAGGAGAACTTAACTAAAATAGGAAACTGAACCAAATATAGGCTGAACAACATGTCTATAATCCTACACAACAATGGCCTATAGATACCAACCAACCCATATCCCATATGCTAATACCATCTGCAATCTATCTATATATAGACCTCTCAGTCTTAGGTGAACTACAACTACACTCAAGAACAGGCTCTGGTCATAGGTGCCTTACTGGAAAGGATAAGGGAAAATAATATAAATTATCAAGCTGCAGAGCAGACTAACATCCTCTATGAAAACTGGTAGGTATTATAAATAACAGGGAAATCATCTACAATGGGTTATTATTCTAATACAAATGCTAACTATCATCTCTAGGGTACAGACACTTTACAAGTCATCATGTCATTACACTATGAAAGAACTACATATGAATAAGCTATACAAAACCAAAATACCCCTACTCCTAAATTATTTGATGATGGAATACAATTTATAACAACAGAAGGGTACGATAGAGATGATATGTTTAAAACCTTCTCAAGATACAGTCTGATAATCATATGCGTTTGTCTAAAATCATGTTACTCAGTCCTCGCCATGCCAGTAAGCAAGGCTGCGATAAACGATAGATTCTATAACTGGGGTATGCACCTCTATAATCATGTCGTCTGGAATTCTCGCTATGCCGACTAGTATAGCTGCAAGAAATTCCAAATCTCATAACCAATATACGTACATCCGAAGTCAGGTCTCTATGTTTCTGCCATGCCAGCTAATATGGCTGCGATAAACTACATGTTCCATAATCAGTAGACATTTTACCATCCCTGTTATCCCGTCAACATATGTTATCAAAAAATATCGTAACTCAGGCCATAAAATTCATCTCGATAGGAAAATCAAAATCAAATCAACAACGATCCATCAAAATCAAATTCAATAATCAAGGAGTGAGAGCGAACAAAACAAGAAAAGGATTTAAAATTGAAGTTTAATTAAGATTCTCAAGGGTCGTCCCAGGAATCTCTCAAGGAGTCCTAACTGTGATTGAGTACCTTCAAAAATATATCCTAATCCTACTGCAGGCTGTAGTGATACTCTAGTTCGAATACCACTACATAAACTCGACCTGCATGGGCCACCACTAAAAATGTGTCATGACCCACACCCACCGTGAGGTACGAGTACGTAACAACGCCAAGCCTACGCCACAGTGTCGACGGTAGAACGCTGTTCTAGGTCATGAACTATAACTAACACAATATGATACTCTCCCAAAGGAGGCCAATCACAGAAGGTACAACTCAATAAAATCTAAAGGTAGAACATAGCACGATGGAATAGATAAGAAATCCTCAAACTGAGGTACACACAAGAAGTGAAATAATCAAAGTTAACAACTACCAGTCTCAACATCTCTAAATATACAACTCTGAAATCAAGGACAACAACTAATCATGAAAAGAAAGAACAGTCTAAGCTATCTATACTAAGCATGGGTATCATCCTCAGCAGCTGCAAGAACCTCCCGTGGGGTCCAGGTCGCGAGTGTCATCTAGGCAAGCTCCATAGTAAGGGGTGCAGGGTTCCTCATCATCCTCTGTAAAATTTTCAACAGGTCTAGTCAGGACGGGAGCGAGCACAATACATCTCACGCAGATCATAACAAGTTAGAAAATATAAACATACAAGAGTACGATACATAAAACTGAAAGAAAGTACATGATGTAAATAGGGAGAGAACTGTAATAAAAATGTCTACTATAAATAGAGCTACCAGTGACTAGTGATTTAGAGTACAAAGTCGACATGTGAACGGCTGGATTTACACTAAATATACTAAAGAGGCGCACATGGTTATACTACTTTGGAATTGTTCACATGACTATTTATACTCCTCTATACACCAATCAATACACAAGGATCCAGACAAGTTATGTTACGCACATAATTTTCATATGAAGGCCCATAGATGGTGCATATGAAGTATACATAAGGGCTCATAAATGAGTGCACATGAATTTCACATGAAGGCCCATAAATGGGTGCACATGAAGTATAGGTTATACATGATACATGAGAACATGACCGAACATGATAGCACATGAGAGTACACGAGCGAGCATAAACGAGCATGAAGCACATGAGAAACATGAATAACAAGAGAGCGAGGAATACATGATGTACATAAAACACACGATATGATGTATCCGATGCTCCCGAGGGGGATAACATCTCAATGTAGGGATCCATATAGTACCAATCCGTGATAATATCGTGACAACATCAAATAAGGTAAACTATAGCAGGAATATAATTCTAAGCAAGTTATGAAATGATCAGAGAATGTACTCGCCTGGTATCTGAATGTCTGTGAGAATATACTGCCCGAGATGAGGTATCTAACTCCTATTTAGAGCAACACAAGTCAAGATGTATACAGGGTAATAATAAATGTAATCTACAATGCATTTGCATGCTATCTAGGTCAAACTAGACTATAGTCAACACTTGGTCAACTTTAGTCAACCATACTAGTCAAACTAGGTCAACTAGGCCAAGCCTAACCCAAACAAGTCTCACTAAGCCTAACCAGTCTACCCTAGAAATCACACACCAATCACAAGTCACACCAGCACAAAATACAAGTTATATACAATAGGCATATATAGGCTATACCTATATAACATGGCACTCAAGATACATTGTATAAAGGAAGTCAAATGTATATACATGCATTCATCAATACTTAGGCCTATATGATATGCCACATATAAATTATATATATACTTAGATACTACAATACTCTATAAAATACATGCATGTATATATATAGATAGGGCTAGAGAAGGTTATGTGTGTGTGAACATGGAGGTGTACAACAAAAGAAAAATCAAATACTATAAGTTACACTACTATGGCATAAGCTAACAAGTATACATTTATATATATCATGGCAATCATTTAGAGGAGGGCTAACATGGCATGGTTGTGTGTGTAAGAAATCTAAAAACAGTGGGTGTATGAGGGTGACATGTGCGTGTGATGGACAGTTAAGGGATAGGGTCTCAGATTTTAGCTTGTGTGTGTGTGCCAATAGGAAAACAGGTGTGTTTAGATATCTAGAACAGTCTGTGTGGAGAGTTATAATGTGTGTCAACAATATATATCATACATATACATTGCTATATATATAAATAATAGAGATAGAGGGGTAACATTCAAGTGTCAAGCAACAAGGGTGTGTGTGTGATGTGAGGAGAGTTAATGTGTGAGAGGGTGTCCATGTCAATCTCAGTTTTTGAAATGCCAATCTCATTCTCAGTTTAGACAACCATGTACCTAGGTAGAAAATGAGTTTGAAAACCATATTTACAACCATGAATTTCCTATTGCAACCAAACTCAGTTTAATATGAGAAATCAATATGAAATTGAACCAACCCATTTTACGAAAACACCATGGCAACTCAAACTCTCAAGTTACAGTGTAAAACATGTGTCAACATGTCAGCCCTATGTAACAATGTACATGTAAAAGGAACTCTCAGGTTTTTACGGTTTTGTGTGTGTCATGGGGGTTCATAACATGGGTTAAAGCATATAGGTTTATACATACATAGTGTACAACAATGTGTGAATATGAATTTGTGCATCTTAGATTTAATGTGAGTCACAAAACAGTGTGTGTGTGGATGGATTATCAACATAGGTTCTCAGTTATTTATAGGTGTACCCACATTGCATTTAATCAATCAATTTTCAGTAAACACATGTCAGTTGGGGATTTCCAGGAAAAACAGTGCATACATAACAGTCATATACATTCCAGGTTGATATCAATTGTTAACATTCAGTAATTTAAATTCACAAACCAACCAACAATTTTAAAATAGGATCAAATTTCAGAAATAGAAAAAAAACAGTAAACCAATGTATCAGAAAAATCCATTTCGAACCCAAAGAAATCAATTCTCAATGAAACCTAAATTCGAATCTCGATTCCTTGTGTTAACAATCAACCTAATCATGCAATTAATACTCAGTCATGTGCAGGTTTAATAATATTGAAAATGAATCCTAAGAAATTCAGTTTGAAATACTTTTAGTTCAGAAAACTCCAAATAGAGTGCACTGTATCAGTTAAAATGGGAACACCTCAAATTCGAATCCAATTTCTAATAAAACTCAAAATCAATAAATGAAATAGGTGTACAGAGGTAGGTACTCGTCCCACGTGTCCTCACAAGCCTAGACGGTCCACGAAGTGGACACAATCGTGTCAAAACCAACAAATAAACTGTGTCAGAAAACAGTACAATATGGGCCTCGTGCAGCCGTGTCGAGCCCTTGTGCTCTCGACACAAGGCGACACGTGTCTCGTGCTTGTGCACAGAGGTTCGCCAAGGGTAGGGCTAGGGGTCCATCACCCTGAATTGGGTCAAGGCCGTGTCGTGTCCGAGCAGTGGGTGCGTATCAGTGGGTGATTTTCCGCGCGTGTACAGTGCGTGTACAACAGTATGATTCAGTGCGGGCAAGATTACTCCTAAACCACTAAACAAAATCCTACAAAAATTTATGGGCCTCGTGTCAGTCATCTAGGGATGGCTCACACCAAATTTTGTGTCACAAAGTGTCGTGTACAGAGAGTTCTAGGACACGGGCAGCAGGGCATGTGCACGGGATCTGTGCGTGTGTGTGTGCGTGTCCAATTCCGACACGAATATGACACAATTTCTAACTCAATCTTCAAAAATATATATACACTATAGATCTTCAATTCCATGTAATTAGTTTTACAAAATCGAAAATAAATTCCTAAGTGACATTCTATCAAACACCTTCCTATACACTATGACACGTGTCCGATACGGACACCAAACGGACACAAAATTCACCCAAATTCTAGGGACAGCTATGGGACACCTAGTTCTAGCCTAATATGTAAAGAAATCGGAATTAAAATACAATTTAAGGGGTTTTTCCTATAGGTGCAAATAGCATGAAAAGCTTCAATTGGGGGGGGGGTGTTCTTGATAGTCCAATGTTCCAAATTAATCCCAAACTGAAATGGCTCTCCACCAACAGTCCATAAACATCAATTAGAACCCAATGCAAAAGACTAGGATGAAATGGAGGTTAAATGAATAAAATGGGAATTTTGAAGAAGGGAACAAACCTTGGTTTTTGTCAAATGGAGAATGATACGAGGCAAGAACAATAGGAGGAGAGATTTTATAGGGTTGGGAATGATCTAGTGGCTGGTCATAAAGGATAAAATTAGGGTTAGGGTTTCAAGTCGGGCTTTGGGCTTTCTCTAGGCTAATCAAGTTCAACACCATTTCAATAAATCAAGTCTCACTAACTAAAACTCCTATTTAGATCCTAACTAGATATTTTCTAGCCACAACTTAAGTTAACCAATCTAACTTAGCCCATGGGTAAGTCTAAGCTTCCAGGTTAGGTCCATTCTAGGTTAAAGACTAACAAGACACCAAGCAATTATTTAATTAATAATAAATTCACATACATTCCAATAAATTCTAATAAATCCTATTAAATTCAAATAAATCCAAAATAACCAAAATATCCTCAAGCTAAAAAATGATAAATAAAATACCCTAATCACATGGCTAGGCTCTAGGTCAAGCTGTCTCTAGGGTTACACTAGCAAAACACCAAAATCACAAGTCATGATTTAAATAGTTTTAAATTGATTAAATCACCAAAAATTATATTGTTATTTAAATATCATTAAAGTAATTAAAACACAAATTTCAAATTACCCTCATTTAGAAAACTGGGTGTTACACTTGCGGTGAGTAAGGATGCCCAGTTTCTTTGCAGTCCTACTTCACAGTCTCTGTTTACATATCTGATAAGCAAATATGATACTTAGTATGTGACACGAATATGATACTCAAATATAATACGCAAATGATAAGCAAATATGATACGCAATAACGAAGGTTGACACAGAAAGGTTCAACACAAAATTTAGTACAACAAACTATAAAGGTTTAACATTCACGACACACAAGTCTTCAAATACAAACTACAGAGTCATTTTTTCACACTACCAAATAAGTCTATCAGCGACAAATTAGCGACGCCGACTTAAAACGTCGCTAATATTTTTGGATTTAGCGACTCCTAAATATGCGTCACAATACGTCGCTGGTAGCGACAAACAGCGACATATTGCGACTACATTAGTGTAAAAAACCACGTCGTTGATTTGTCGGAAAACGTCGCTAGTTTTTAGTTCAGCGATGTTTAGCATCGCAACGATTATTAAGTCGCCGAATATTAAACGATTACCGACGCTTGGCGACGTATTTGCGGACGTCGCTAATTTTGATAAAAGGGTTTCCTCGGTTCGACTTTCATTTCTCCCTCTCCCTAAATTTTTTGTTCTTGCCCCTTTCCCTGACCTCGACGACAGCCACCCCCTTCCCTCCGGCGTCGCTCATCCTCCTCCTCCACCGCGAGCCCCTTCTCCTCCTCCGGCGAGCCCGTTCTCCTCCTCCTCCTCCACCGCGAGCCCCTTCTCCTTCTCCATCGCGAGATCCTCCTCCTCCTCTCCTCCACCACCGCGAGGAGACTGAAGAAACCCTAAACCTAATTGAGGTGTTTTTCGTGTCCAAAATGGACACGGAGACACATTACGACCATGTGTTCACTGATACAGTGTGTTCGTGAGGTTTTGGACACTTTATGTCCATTTGTTGGACACGTGGACACCCCCAAGTTTGCATATATAGTATTTCACCTCTGTACACTTAATCCCTTCCTCCTCCACCACCGAACTTGTCCTCCTCCTCCTCCACCACCGTGAGGAGACTGAAGGTAAACCCTAACCCTAATTGAGGTATTTTTCGTGTCCAAAATGGACACGGAGACACATTATGACCATGTGTTCACTGATACAGTATGTTCGTGAGGTTTTGGACACTTTGTGTCCATTTGTTGGACACGTGGACACCTCCAAGCTTGCATATATGTATTTCACCTCTGTACACTTAATTCCTACATACATTGTGTATTTTCGTATTAATTTGGATTTGCATATTGGGTTTGGGTTTCGATATAGTGTTTGATACATTGTTTCACCTTGCAACATTCCTACACTTATTTTAGACAACAAGTATATGAACCAATTAGTTAACATCTATTTGTTGAAGTATAGTACTCCATTCTTCGTAGTTCTAGCTATATATGTCCCTCAAGATCCAATACTCAAAATTCTAAGAAGAAGAAGAAGAAAAGAATAAATGACATCGCTCAACACCCTATGACAACTCTTTGTAGAATTGGTTAACGGTGAGTTCTACAGTATGAGTTCTATAGTATGGTTCTCTTTGTAGAATAAAATGACATCGCTCAACCCTATCGATCCTCCATACAAGTCTTCCTTCATCTATTGTCTTAAAGTGTGAGTTCTACAGTATGGTTCTCTTTGGTGAATTGTGTCTTATTATAGTCCCTGCAGCCATTCGACTGGCGAGGCAGAAACTATGTAGTCGTAGATAAAGTTGACTGTCATCCGACTCTCATCCCTCGACAATGATGATACGACAACCAACCGGAGAGACAAGGACATAGTCCCTGCATCCATTTGGATTAGTTAATATTAATATGGGGTTTGGATTCATGGTGTATATGTTCACTGTCTCAAGACATAGTCCCTGCAGCCATTCGACTGGCGAGGCAGAAACTATGTAGTCGTAGATAAAGTTGACTGTCCTCCGACCCTCACCCTCGGCAATGATGATACGACAACCTATCACTATATCTATATAGTAGTAGATGATGTCTTAGTATTACATTATGTGAGTTCATCTTGATTCTGTTATATTCTTCAGATACTAGATACGATAGAACATATACTACACCATATGTACAGAACATAGATGATTTACACTAATGTATGCTTGAATGAATCTTGGGTTGTGTTCTGAGCCATCCGTTCTTACACTTGGGAAAAAAATCAAATTTTTATACTTTATCGGCTTTCGAAAATGTACTCAAATTATATGACGGTTCCTTTAGTTAGCTTGCTTATGTTACAATTATATTATTTGTGACTATCGATCTTACCAGATGGCACCCATGACCCGAGGAGCGGTACGTCGTTTGAAGAAAATAGTGAATGCTGAGATGGCTCCTTCTACAGTTGAGGAAAAAGTGGCACCGGTTGTTAGTGAGACCGGGAGTTCTATTCATCCAGCACCGGTAGCTAGTGAGACCGAGAGTTCACTTATACAGTCCTTGTAAGGGACGACATCTCTCCTCGCGCCAAAATCTCGCTTTTTCGAGGTCGTTGCGTGAACGTATCACTGAGCGTTTGCGTGAGCAGCGTGGTTCTCATTAGCTATTAGTACTTATTTGTATTGGACTATTTGTATTGGGTTGTTTTTGTATTAGACTATTTGTATTGGACTACATATAGAATTAGAAATGTGTCAATCTCTGGATTATACTGGACTACGACATGGTGATCAGGACATAGTCCCTGCAGCCATTCGACTGGCGAGGCAGAAAACTATGTATCCGAGATAAAGTCGACTGTCCTCCGACCCTCATCCCCGACAATGATGATACGACAACCAAACGGAGAGGATACTCTGAGAGATCCATCTGAGGGACGTATACTCTGAGAGATCACCTTTACAAGAATTATATCAGTAGTGGGATTGAGTGTTGGAGGAGATATTATCAGAGTATACGTTCTACTCAGATGGGTCTCTC
>JANAVB010006711.1:0-33612 GCA_029216955.1 Iris pallida
AGAGAAAGGGGGTTCTCTAAATGTTAGGGCCGGCCATAGAGACGATTTTTTGGGAATGAGTGCCAAGTGTGAGATGGAGGCTTAGGATTGATGGATAGAAACCAAAGGCTAGGATTTAAATGGGGATTTCTCTAGGGATTTAATTAAAGGGGGTTGTTCTTGAATATTTGAATGGGTAGACTAGGTGTTTAATATTTTTTCAAGGGCAAAGAGGGTAAGGGTGTCATGAGGAAGGGTAACATGAAGCCTGGACTGGGTTTGGTTGAGCCGGGTCGGGTCAAAATTGGACATGGTGCAATAATTGAATTTAAATAGGTATTTATGATCATGGGTAAATAAATAACATATAAAACTCAAATAAATGGGACACAAGTGTCAGGTGGATAGTAGGCTTCGTGTGGGCCATGTCCATAATTTGGGTCGACTAGGTTGGATCGATGTCGGGTCCCAAAATTAAATTGGAAGTCAGATCACATTCTACGGTGGATAATTAATTGGCCTAAATTAACCCAAAAGTTGTGCGAAGAAATTGAAGTACAAGATAGTGTGTCTGAGTGGGACACGAAGGTCATGGGTGTAGGACGTCTCGAGTAGATCATGCATGAGGAGTTAGTTTCAAGAAAATGACTAGCCTTGTGCTCCTAAATTAAAATTCACGGTAACATGCATATGATGATCAAAGATAAAAGTAGAAAAATTAATTAATAATTATTAAATGATCAAATGGTCTAAATTGACCCGAAGTTGTGTGAAGCAAAAAGAGTACAAGAGAATAAGTTTGGATGGGACATAATATATCAACATGAAGATAATCTTGTCTACTACACACTGATGAAGAGAGTTTCCAGATATTGGCACCCTTGACGCTCCAGAAATCAAAGTCATGGTATAGAGCATTTAATCAAATAATAATATCTATTACAAATAATTGATTTATAAAATTAAAAAAATAAGCCCTAAATTCAGGGGGCTTACACTTTCCATAAACATATGGCAGTCGTGACTTTTTTATTTCCGTTAGCTTGTGTCCATTGAGATCAATGTATCTAGACAAATTCGACACATAGCTGCCGAAAAATCTTAAAGTAGATATTCACTTGCAGATTATTAATCTATCTTTCTTGTTCATTGTGTATTGTGCTACCGGCTTAGTTAATTGTCATCAAGTTCATATAAGGACGCTTGCATATCTCGGCAATATCTTGTCTTGCTTTTGGATTATCCTTCATCTTTTCTTTAATATCCATGACGGTATTGAAGACATTATCGAAAACTTTTTTTCGATATGCATGACATCAAGATTATGCCTTATAAGATTATCTTTCCAATAAGGCAAGTCCCAAAAAATACTCCGTTTGGTCCAGTTATGGCTTTATCCGAACCCTCGACACGATTATTCGATAGATCTTCAATTACTGAGGACAAGTCCTTTATATCTTCCCAAATATGGTATCCCGATAATCTGGGTGGCGGATGAGAAAATTCTTGTTTTTCAGCTCTGAACGCGTCCTTGTTCTTTCTCCAAGGATGACTCGTGGGCAAAAATTGATGGTGACAGTCAAAGAAAGAAGTTTTTTTCCATGCTTAAGGCAGAACACCTTACTATTTTCCATGCATATCGGACAAGACATGGTTTCGTAAGTACTCCATCCCGACAGCATACCGTATGCTGGAAAATTATTTATTGTCCACATCAGTGAAGCTCTCATATGAAAGTTCTATTTTCTAGAAATATCATAAGTCGCGACACCGATCTCCCACAGCTGTTTCAGCTCATGCACCAACGGCTGTAAATATATATCGATATTTTTTGTCAGATTTTTGGGACCCGGTATGATAGATGTCAAGAACATATAAGGAGTCTTCATATACATCCATGGTGGCAGATTGTAAGGGGTAAGATGACCAGCCAGCAGGAGTATTGAGATCCCGACTGCCCGAAATGGGCAAAGCCATCAGAACCTAGCGCCAGACGTACATTTTTAGGCTGTGCAGCAAAATCTGGATGACACAAATAAAAATGTTTCCACGCCTCTCCGTCCGAAGGATGTGACAATTCTCCATCGTCCTTTGTGCGTTCTTCATTGTGCCACGTCATGTGTTCAGCTGTATTCAGAGACATATCCATCCTTTGCAAGCGCTTCGTGATCGATAAGTAATGCATATACTTGTGAGGATATCGTTTTCTAGTTGACTTTTTTCCTTTACTGGCTTATAACGATCCGCATTACAGAAGCTGCAACTTTCTATGTCCTCCTTCTTCTTGTAGTACAATATGCATCCGTTGTGACAATAATCTATCTTCTCATACCCCAGTCCCAGTTGTCGGACCATCATCTTTGACTTGTAAAAGTTTTTTGGGAGCTCTTTTAATTCCTTCGGAAAGATCTCTGTCGTTAGTTGTGTAATTCGATCATAACAAGCTTGTGGCATGTTAAAATCAGACTTTATGTTCAACAAAGGCATCGTCACTGACAGTACGGAATGAGTCTCATAATCAGGATGTAGAGGAGTATCTGTATCCTAAAACATATTATAGAACTCCTTCGCCTCGGGATTAGGATCCTCCGGATCAAAATTAGGCCATGCCGTATCGTACACCATATCTCATGTACGATTTTGTAGGTCTCCATAATCAACAGAGCATCCGTCGTCCATGACAAAATCCGTTACAGCATTTTCATCAAAAGCATAAGTAGAAGTATTTGTAACCTGTCTTTCTGTATATAGTTTACCTTGCGATGACCACATGCAGTAATCACGTACGAAACCCATACGGGTCAAATGATCTCTCACAGTCATCGCTTCTTCGTAACATCTATTACGACAATTACCACATGGACACTTAATTTTGTTACCGTCCATGTACTAAGGTTTGCTCTTGGCATACTTAAGAAACACTTTCACGTCTGCCTGAAAATCGTCACTTACACCTATTCTGCTCTCGTATTATCGTTTGTACATCCATGTATGATCAAATAAGTAATAATCCATCATAGATTGGATGTGAAAATCTGTATCGTAAGATAAACAAAATTACTATGTAATCATGTACTCACCAATAACCGAACGTAACTGATTCCGGGGGTACTTCGGGGCCCACCGTACAGTAACTGGTGGATCCGTTGGTATAGGCTGGATGTACTTAGTATCGACCGTTGTTTGCCATAAAATATAAAAGAGCAGAACAGTTTTATGGGAGGACTGGACTTTTACTTCACGTTACAAACTCGCTTGTACAAAGAAAGCCTAGGGACGAAAACCTAGGTACAGCAATCTAAGTACAATTGTTTATTTTTAATTCTGGCGGATGACGGTAGGGGCTCGGGAAAGCGACGGCAGCTCTGCCTTACTCCTTAGACGATCGGACGTAGCCTTGGCTCCTGTGACGAGATGCTTGGCGTTGACGAAAAAATGCTCTTCTTGTTCTCCTCGTATTGCTCTTCTGGCTTCTCTCTCTCTGGATTGATCTCTGTGTATTTTCTCTCTGATTATTGGGGGGAGCCACCTTTTTTTGTAAGGGAATGGCACCTTGCTATTTATAATAGTGGGGGGCATCATTAGGGTTTACAATGATTGCCCATTCTCAAAGTGGCGGCGGCCTGGTAAATGATCAATCTGGGCCATTAATCTTGAGCGTGAAGGATCTGGGCCATTAATGAGGATTATGCCAGATCATGTCAGTAATTAATGTTGATTGCAATAAATCCCCATTATGATGATTTGCTAATGTCCGTAAATCTAAATGAATCAATTTAATTCATTATCTTGCCATGTGTCCCAAATTATTGGGATCTGACCCAAAATTTGATTATCTTTAGGACATGTGCCCTGTCATCATTGTTGAGCCGCATGAGGAGTGTTCATATTTGGGCCGCATGAAGGTCGTCATGACCGAGCCGTATAAAAGATTTTATGATCGAGCCGCATGAATAGTCCCCTATAATCGAACCGCATGAAGGTTGTCATGACCGAGCCACATGAATATGTTCATGACCGAGCCGCATGGGGTCTTCATGGCCGAGCTGTATGAGAGTCTTCATGGCCGAGCCGCATGGGGGACCTTCATGGTTGAACCGCATAGGTTTCTCTGCACTGGCCGCATGAACTCGTCTAGTCTGGCCGCATAGACTTGCCTCGAAGCTTGGTGGATAGTACCACGTCTGCGAAGATTTTCTCCAGTTCCCTAGGAAGATAGTGCTCTTGTGTCAGTCATCATGATTACTTTATGTCAAGACTATCATCTGTCAGGTCTGTCAGCCGTCAGAGCATTAAATGCGTCCAGACGTTGGGCACAACTGCTTTGAAGGCCACGTGGCCTCTCCTCTGGGCCGCATGGAGTTTACTCGAGTTGTCTATGTGTTTGAGCCGCATGGGACTCCTGAGCCGCATGGGCCCTCCGAGCCGCATGAGGCTCCTTGGCCGCATGGATCATTTTTCTCTTCTTTTTTATGCTTCTACAAGACCCCCTTCAAAGTTTTCAATTTGTAAAATTGAAATACTTTGAATAAGAAGCATGGTTATGCGAGAGCCGCATGGATGTATTCTGTCCTAGCCGCATGGATTTGTCTAGCCACATGATTACCTCAGCCGCATAACTCTCTGAATCGCATGGGCTGTTTGGCCGTATGAGCTTCTTGCCACGTCTTCCTGCCACGTGTGCAAATCTTTTGTAAATCTTCTGCATTTAATTCTCTTGATTTGCTGTCAGATTTTAAAAGCCGCTTTTTGGGCCAGGATCCCTAGAGTCAGGCTATTATTCAGCTATTTTGCCTCGATGATCGAAGAGTCGGTCATCATGTTGCACGCGGATCGAGGCATTCCTTCCTTGTCTATAAATAGGAATATTTCATTCTGGAGAATCTCCTTTGCTCTCTTTGATCTTTTGCTGTTCTAACTCCTTTCTCTCCCAAGCATCTATGGCTCCCAAGAAGGTTGCTGTGTCGAAGGCTGCGAAGGGCAAGGCGGTCGCTTCTGCGGCGACCGCGGCGAGGAACGTGGCCACTGCTCCGCCGGCTGCTGTTCACTTTGTTCATCCCGACGTTCATCCACCTATTATTGGTACGGGCGTTGCCTTAGAACCCTAACTGCCATGTCTCTGTTGCATAATTTATGCACAAGCCGCATGTACGAGGTTCGTTGATATGACCGCATAAACACATCGCCCAGGGGGCCGCATGGGCTTGTCATACTCGATCTGAACCGCATATATTTTTTTCAGTTTGGGCCGTATGAGCGTAGTTTACTTTTGAACCTCATAAGCTCATCTGCTTGTAGCCGTATCAGCTCATATAAATCTGGATCGCATAAGCGTACTTAACTTGAACCGAATGAGTCTGTCTGTTCAGGGCCGCATGAGTCCGCGTGGACTTTGAACTGCATAGTCTTACCTGAATCCGAGCCGCATCAGCTCCTAGGTTCGTCTGTTGAGTCCATGTGAACCTTGAACCGCATAGGCCCTTCTGAACCCAAACTGCAGAAGCTTTATAAGCTCATCTGAACTAGATTTGTATGGACTCGTCTGACTCGGAGCCGCATAAGGCTATGATGAACAGAACTACATGGACTCATCTGGTTCTGAGCCGCATGAGGCTGTGACGACCCGAGTTGCATAGACTTAAATGATCTTTCAAATGCTTCTTGTTTTGACTATCTTCTAATCTTATTTCTTTCGTCTATCTTCAGTAAATCTGCTAGTAAATCCTGCGGGAGATTATTTGTGGACCTGTTAACCTGGGCGTACCTTGGTTTTAGGTACGAGTAACAAGTTTTGGAGAGGAATACCTAGAACAACTTCGCGATAAGACAGCTACAGAAGTTTTTGGTATTCGGGAGAATGTCAGGGAGCTACTGGGCTCCTAGGCATGATAGGGAAGGGATGGGCGTATACTGGAGACCCAGTACAGCATCTGTGGTCGACTGAGGACATTTGTGGTCATCGGAAGACGTTTGTGGGCCTATTATCTTTGGGCATACTCAGATCTTGGGTACAGATTAATAAGTCGAGGGAGGACCATCATACTTACTCAGAGGTAGTGAGGACATGGCAAGTATGGGGATTTCTTTACCGTGGGATCTTCCTGCTCAGAGGTAGTGAGGACATGGCAGGAGTGGATTCGACGGAGGATATTTGTGGACCTACTATCCTTGGCATACTCCGATCGTGGGTACGAATAATAGGTTGAGGGGTAACCATCACACTTACTCAGAGGTGTAAGGACATGGCAAGCATGAATGGTTTCTTCGACGGAGCCTTCCCACTCAGAGGTCACGAGGATATAGCAGGAGTGGGCTCAATGAAGGATACATAGAACGACTCAGAGGTAGGAGGACGTGGAAGTTCTATGCGAGGGGGAGGTTTGTTTTTGGTAGAAGTGGAACAACTCAGAGGTAGCATCGACATGGTTGTATAAGAATTTGTGGATCTGTTACCCTTTTTGTGCATATAGAATGCGGGCTGTAGATCAGGTGAGTTCAGCGGTACCAGCGGGTACATAACTTCGGCAATCTGAAATTTTGTGGGTATGAGTTCAGCGGTACCAGCGGGTACATAACTCGATGATCTGGAAAATGTGAGTATGAGTTCAGCGGTACCAGCGGGCACATAACTCTTATAATTAGGAAATGTGGGAATGAGTTCAGAGGTACCATCGGGTACATGACTCGTATGATTGGAAGAATTGTGGGAATGAGTTCAGAGGTACCAGCGGGTACATGACTCGATGTGTGGAACCAGAATGTAAGTTCAGTGGTACGGAAAGGTACATAACTCGACACTCTGAGATGTCTCGAGGATTTTGTTTCAGACATAATACTTCTTCAGGAACTTGTCGTTGATGGACAACATGAGCAAGTCTCCATTTTGCTTTGCGAGGCGGTAGGCGCCGTTGGAGAATACAGCCTCGATGATGAACGGGCCTTCCCATTTTGGTTGAAATTTACCGGCGGTTTTATGCGTCAGAACCATCGGCCTCCGAACCGCCAGAACGAGATCGCCTACTTGGAATGTCCTGACCTTGACCTTCTTGTTGAAAGCTCCGAAGATTCTGGCTTGATATAGCTCGATTCGCTGTTGAGCTAACAGGCGTTTCTCGTCTAGGGCTTCCAATTCCTGTAGTCGGCGATGGTCGTTTTTGCCCGTCGTCAACTGATGTGTGAGGGCGACGCAGAGTGAGGGGATCTGAGTCTCTAATGGGAGGACTGCCTCACTTTCGTACACCAGGGAAAATGGTGTATTCCCGGTGGCTGTTCGAACTGTGGTACGATACGCCCATAAGCATTCGTCGAGCTTCTCGTTCCAGTCGCGCTTGCTAGAGGACACAAATTTTATGAGTAGCTTGATTATAGTTTTGTTGAATGCTTCTGCTAACCTATTGGCTGCTGGATTGTAGGGTGTCGAAGCAATGTTCTGAATTCGGTGCTTATCGCAGAACCGATAAAATGCGTGGCTTGCGAACTGTGGCCCATTGTCGTGAATGATCCTTCGGGGCTGTCCAAAGCGGTAGATGACATAATGCTTAAGGAAGCTGATCACGTTTGAAGTTTTTACTTCTGCCAATGGGATGGCTTCCGCCTATTTGGAGAAGTAATCGATGATTACGAGTATGAATCAGTGTCCTCTGGACGAAGGCGGGGTGATTGGACCGATGATGTCCATACCCCATGCTTCGAATGGCCAGGAGGCCACAGTCAGATGTATGAATTCAGATGGCTGGTGGATGAAGTCAGCGTAGATTTGGTAGGCTTTGCACTTTCGTGCATAATCTATTGCGTCTGTAACCATCGTGGGCCAGTAATAGCCCATTTGACGAAGGCGGTCTTGCAGTTTTGGGGCCAGGTTGATGGCTCCGCAGACACCATCATGGGCCTCGCGTACGCTTCCTTGGCTTCTGTATTTGATAGACACCGAAGCAGTAACCCATCATAGGATCGACGATACAGCATTTTCTTCTCCGTATCATAGAAAAATATGAGAGAACATCTTCTGATAGAAGTTGCTTCCTTCGGATTCTCTGGCAGGATGTCGTATACTACGAAGTCGATGAACGGCTGTCTCCAGTCTGGTGCTTCGTTGACTGAAAGGGCAGAGTATCTTTCAATGCATCGAACGTTATTCTTAGGATAGACCAGTTCACGGCCTATTATGTCGACCTGATGATGAGCGTAATTTGGCACAGCTAGGGAAGCGGCCAAACCAGCTAGGGCATCAGCCTCAATATTCTGGAGTCTGGGAACATGTTCTATGAAGAATCCTCCCAGAGACGAGATGATGTCGATTGCTATTTGATGATACGAGATCATGTCTTCGTGGTGGACCTCGTACGACCCCCGAATCTGATTGACATTTAACTGTGAGTCGCCATATGCTTCAAGATACTCTACCCCCAGTTCCTTTGCAAGCCGGAAGCCAATGACCAAGGCATTGTACTCGGCAACATTATTTGAACAGGGCTCTGTGAGTGAGTAGGCCCGATTGATCACCAAGCCGGTGGGAGAAATCAGCACCACTCTAACTCCAGTGACGATGTTGCCTTGGATCCAGTTCTCGAAGCGCCATCGAAGAACATTCGCCAGATGGCATTATAGGAGACTGCATTTGAACTGGTGACCTCGTCCGATATCTCTTCATATACCCTAGTCGTCTCCGAACCTGGATGGGCTGCTAGAAAGTCTGCCAGAGCCTGGCCTTTAATAGCCTTTTAACGGGACGAAGATCATGTGGTATAGTAATAGTAATATCGCCCAGGTAGCAAGGCGAGAGCTGAGTGCCCCAGGTTTGGTCATGAGGACCCTGAGGGGGGTTGATCCGCGATATCACGTGGATGGTTTATCCCGTGACGTAGTGTCGCGTCTTCTGGATGGCGAACACGAGAGCAAGGCATTCCTTCTCTACGGCTGTGTATCGGTATTCTGGCCCAATCATCTTTCGACTGAGGTGGTATATAGCTTGTTCGTAGCCCGCGTCTTTGTTCTGTGCCAACAGAGCACCAAGAGAATGTTCCATAGCTCGCACATAGAGCAGGAATGGCTTCCCGACAACAGGAGCTACCAGGACTGGGGGTTTGACAAATATTCTTTGATGCTGTCGAAAGCGTGCTGGCATTCCTCATCCCATACGAAAGAGACTCCCTTCTTTATGAGATGGGTGAATGGTTGACATCGTCCGCAGAGATTAGATATGAATCTCTTGATGTAAGCTAGCCTGCCTTGGAGGCCTCGGAGTTCGCGGAGATTTCTCGGGGGACCCATCTCCATGATTGCCTTTGTTTTCTCGGGGTCGATGTGAATGCCCTGAAAAGTGATGACAAAACCCAGGAATTTCCTACTGGAGACACCCAAGAATGATTTCGTAGGGTTCATCTTTAAGTTGTGTGCTCGCATTAGGTCGAACACTGTCCTAAGATCTTGGAGATGATCTTCCTTCGAACGGCTTTTGACGGCGATGTCGTCGACATAGCACTCCACTGTCTTGCACAAGTGGTCTCTAAAGATGACGCTCAAAGCTCTCTGGTAAGTGGCGCCAGTATTCCTTAAACCGAAAGGCATAATGGTGTAGCAATATGTACCAATCGGTGTTCGGAATGATGTGTGCTTCTCGTCGTCAGGAAATATCTTGATCTGGTTGTATCCTGAGAAGCCATCCATGAAGGACATACGTTTGAAGCCGCAGGTGTTGTCGATCATAATATCTGTGATAGGAAGAGGGAATTCATCTTTAGGGCATGCCTCATTCAGATTTTGGAAGTCAATACATATTCGGATCTTTCCGTTCTTCTTGAGAACTGGTACTATGTTGGCTACCCAGTCTGGATGCTGCTCTTCGCGAATGAAGCCACTGGCTATCAGTTTGTTGACCTCGGCTTCAATAGCATTCATGACATCGGGACAAAATCGTCGTTGCTGTTGCTTGACAGGTTTGGCATCCGGACGAATATTGAGTTTGTGGAGTGCGATCTCGGGGTCCAATCCTGGCATATCTTCATAGCTCCAGGCGAACACATCGATATACTCCTTGACGAGTTGGAGCAGTGACTCTCGCTCTTCATCTGTCAGACTCTGGCTGATGAAGATTGGCTTCGGGGAGGCTTCATCACCAAGATTAACTTGTATGACCTCATCCTCAGTGGGAGGTTCTCTTTGCTCGAAACGCTTTTCCCATTGTTCATCTAGCTGTTGTGCCCATGGTTCTAGCTCAAGAAGTTCGGGGATATCCTCGTCTTCTTCATAGGCGTCGGCAAACACCATGTTGATGGATAAAACTTGTCTGAAGACGTCTCCGATACTGATATCCCTTTAGAGGATAGTCAAAACAAGAAGCATTTGTTTGTTTTTTTTTAATTCAAAGCTATCCCTTTATTGATAAAATAGGGTATCTTTTTCGGAGGAATTACATCATCTGCGGATGGGACATCAGCATAAGCAGCCACATACTTGGCTAACTCGGGTTCTTCTTCTGCCATCCCTAAGGCGAATGAAGACTGGGACGACGACCTGGGCAGCTTAATCGCCAGAGGTTCCACCGGTGGAACAGATCGCGGAGTCGTAGGTGCACTTGCTACCCCCGGTTGAATGTTTGGTGCGAGACGGGGAGTTGTCGGAGCACTTGCTACCCCCGGCTGGATGTTTGGTTGCTGATTTGCTTTCGGGAGACGAATTGTCATTGGCTTGTCGGAGGGATAAAGCATCTCCGGCCGTTGACGGTTGGCCCTTGGCAACCTGATTGTCAGTGGTTCTATCGTGGGTCTTGGCGCTTGGCCAGACCTTGGTAACCGGATTACCATCTGCCCTTCTTGTGCCGAGAGGCTGACTGTATCCCTACGCAGAGTGGCTGTAAGCGGTGCAGCTCTGCCGGGTTTTCTAGCTTGGAGGTGGATCGTCAACGGTTCTTCTGGTCCTGTTGTCGCTTCAGTTGGAGCCTGAAAGTCTTCTTCAACGAGGTGCCTTTTCGACTTTTCATATAAGCATGAGTCAGAGTAATAAGACTCGACACCTTTAAAGGGATCAATGTCAGCAAACTCTGTCTTCACAAAGCCGTGCTTGTCGATGTACTTGAAATACTGGTGTAGTGTGGAAGGCACTATCATGTAGTCATGTATCCAAGGGCACCCTAAGAGGATGTTGTAGGATGTATCCGTATCTATGACATAGCAAGTCACCTCGGACTGGAGATCGCCGATCTGGCATTTTAGACGGATCTTTCCAATGGAGTAGCTCCTGCCCGAATTGAAGCCACTGATAGCAGTGCTGGTTGGCGTAAGACGATGCATCAGAATACGCAGATGGTGTAGCAGGCTTCTTTGGATGATGCTTATGGAGGAACCTGGATCAATATGCATCCGATCTACCTTGATATCGCCAATGTAATCAGTATGATATAGGGGGCGATCATGCAGGTTGGTTTTGATAAGCATATCTTGCGGAGTGAAGACGATGTTTGGCATTGCGCCAGTGCAGACACTATCCTAGAGATCCACAGGTGAGTCCTCCCCGGTGAGGTTGGATTGAGCCAGATAGGCATCAGCATTTTGGAGTGCTTCGCTCAGTGCAATACGAACATCCTTGGAGAGCCTTAGGAGTTCGTACAGTGACAACTTGGCTGGTATGTTAGCCAATTGAGCTAAGATGTCAAAGTTGTAGGGCTTTCCAGCCCCTGAGGTGCTTCCTTCGGAGCGGTTAGTCGAATCGAGTTTCCTTCGGCCTATGCTTGTCGGTCGTTGAAGGTTGGACATGTCCTGGAGCATCACCGGTGGCAGGCTGATGGTCATCTGCTGGGTTGCCTGGCGGAGGCTGCGTATGTGCCCCAGATCGGGTGACTACGGCAGTAGCCTCTTCGGCTTTCGCAGAAATTGTGCGGCATGATCTGATTTTCCTATTTTTCTTTTTGACGGCAGAGGGTGGCGTAGGTTGAGTCACCTCTGGCACCAAGTCTGGATGAACCCACATGATTTCTCCTCGTGGTGTGGTAAGAGGTACAAGACCGACTGCCTGGTCTCGGGGAGGTGGAAGGTTAGTGACCTCCATCTTCGCTCTGGGAATGGGCACCACCCCGTCTTGCATTTTCGTCGGTAGGAAGTTACCGAATTGTACTGACACCATGTTGGTTGCCACAGTTACCTCTTCAAAGTCAATGGTTAGAGCATTAGAATCAATGAGGTATTGAATATACCGCTTCAGCTGGAAGCAGTCCTGTGTGGCATGGTGGAGATAGCGATGGAAATGGCAGTATTTGGGATTTTCCATCTCTGCAGGACGAGGTTTATGCCTCGGAGGAGGGAGTTGTCACGACCCGCACCCTGATTAGGGGCACGAGAACGTGGGTACGTCCAGCCTACGCCGCAGTGTCGACGGTAGAACGCTGTATAGGTCATCTATAACATCTAACATCTAACAACAAGATATACAACCTGTCATCTCCGTACGGAGGTATAACATAACAACTCAACTCTATATCTCAAACACAAGTCTAGGAAAGATAGAGCATGATATGGAATCGGACGAAAGGAAGAAACTGAATATATATAGAGTTACCACACCACACAAAGTAGATGTCCAACACAATAAGTACAAGATCTGAAATATAACTAAGTCACAACTAACAATCGGAACAATCCGATACAAAATGAAAACTATAAACACTAGACTAGACCAGGCACCCACTACTGAGCTAGATGCTCCTCAGGCTCCTGAAGGTCACCCTCATGTGTCCCATAGAAGGTAGGACAGTCACCATCATCATCTGTAATATTTTTAACAGGTCCAATCAGGACAGGAACGAGCACAATACATCTCACGCAGTTCATATCATGTTGGAAAATGTAAAGCATGTATAGAGTAAGATACATGGACTGTAAAGAAATATATATAAAAATGAGAGAGATTTGATAACTGGAAATATCTATATATACGATAAGTAAGAACTGTAGGTAACCTGTGATTTAGAGCATGAGATGGTTATATAAACGGCTTAGGACATATACAAGATTTTACAAGATTTCACAAGAATTTGTATAAGATGGGATTTTGATCACATAACCATTTCCTACTCACCCTCCCCAATCAATACACAAGGATCCAGTCAAGTTATGTTACCTTGTACAAGAGGTTTTTATCATGTTTGCTCACGTGATCATGAGAGTACAAGATTGCACAAGAGTATACATGAAAGCGGTGTACATGAAATACAAGATGTTCATGAAAAGCACATGACAACTGTATCTGATGCACCCCGAGGGAGATAACATCGCATGACAAGATCCATATAGTACCAATCCGTGATAATGACGTGACAGCATCATGTAAGGTATTCTAGAGCAAGAATATAAATCCTAACAAGCATGAAAAGATCAGAGAATGTACTCGCCTGTCACCCTGTATGACTGATATGAATAGATGTCCGAACTGGTGTCACAGAGTCCTATTTAGAGTAAAATAGGTCACAACATATCCACAATGGTAAAAATAGAGTATACAATACATACTACATAATTCTAGGTCAATCTGGTCAAAAGTCAACTCTTGGTCAACATTCAAATCAAACTAGTCAAATACTAGTCAACATGATCAATCTGGGTCAAGTCTAGGTCAAACTTAGACCAACTAAGGTTTTGGTCAAACAAAGACTAGTCAACAAGGTAATTAGGTCAATCTTGGTCAGACTAGTTAAACTAGTCATTTTAGGTTAGTTCTAGTCAATCTAGGTCAATTAGGTCAAGGTTTGACCTAAGGTTGACTTTGGTCAACCCTTAGTCAACAAGGGTTAACTAGTAGGTGTTTAGGTCCATTAGGTTAATTGGGTTAGCCCCAAAGCCATAGGCTAGTCACCTTGGCCATAGGCTAATGGTTATAGGTTTCTATAGGCTAGTGACTTATAGGTTTTCAACTCTATATAATATATTTATATATACTCACATATATATATAACCTTATATATATATACATACACAACAATCACATAGGCCTATGGCTTATGTAATACTTACATACCCTAGATATCTATATATATATATCAATATGTGAATACTATATTTAATACAAAAACCTACATATATATATACATAGATAGCTAACCTACATACATATATATCTATACATTTCATATATATATATATATATATATATATATATAGACCCAATACCCTCAACTATATATACCTACTATATATATCATATATAACCAAATATACAAAATACTATATATATACTCACTATATAACATATATATATATACATATATATTTACATATAACATTTATATATATAGAGAGAGAGGGAGAGAGAGAGATGTGAAAGAGAGAGAGACAGTGAATAGGACAGTGAGAGAGAGAGGTCTGGACAGTAGGGGGGGAGTCCCAGAATTTCTAGTACTAAAATCCAGTCCCAAACACCCACACACACAGTAACATATATACATATTTATGTATATACACACAACTCCCTATATACACTACCAAATACCCCCAAAATTCACCCACACTCACACATACATATCTACTACGTATATATGTACCAAAATACACTCATACATGTATTAATCTTAACAAAATAGGTTTTGAAATTCACTTTTAAAACTGGGAAAATCCTAAAACTGGAAACAGTGCACAGTTTTGCTTGAAACTAGGTAATTCGATTTACACACACTAAAACGAGCTAAGGCTCGATTCAAATGGTTGGTAACTGGTGCCCCATACATACACTAGTGTCCTAGGTGCCTGACACGATGCCACGACACGGTTTCACGTGTCCAAACTCCCAAAAACACCACACGGGTAAACTGATAAGCTCACACGCGTGCACAGCGTCGTACACGCGTTCCACGTGCTCGTGGACACACCATGAGACACGACACGTCTCGTGGTCATGCACACGTGTAGCCCACACATAAGGCTACACGATCCATACCCTGACACGTGTCTACGACACTCGTGGACACAAAACGAACCCCGTATCAGTCGTGAAAACACGACTGATACACGCGTGTTTCGACAGCGTCGTGCACGCTGTCATACGCCTCGTGCTCGCGACACAGGACACGACACGTCTCGTGTTCGTGTCCTCGTGTACGCCACACATAGGGCTACACGCCCGTGTCACTACGAGACACCCAAGTGTTGTGTCTATGCGACACGACACGCTCAAAGTCGCCCCCGCGCGCGTGTGCGCTGACAGCGCGTGTCCAGTGCGAGTGAGATTTCTCACTCGACACGACACGACGTGACACGAGACTTTGGGGGCATGTTCGCAGACATTGCCCCCGTGTCCGTGTCAATTTGCACGTGTCCTAGTGGCCTGTGCAATGCGCACGAAGTGTCGGGTAGCAGGGCATACACGAGGGTCTCGTGCAGTGGGTTCGTGTCCAATTTGGACACGGACACAGCACGAAAACGTGCTCAGTCTAGGTGTTTTATGATCAGCAAGTCTAGGGCTACTAGGTTATGTAATTTGTTTTACAAAAACACAAAAACAAGTCCATTTTGGCATTTCACCAAACAAGGGTTTAAGGCTTAGGATACGTGTACGATACGGACACCAAACCAAGTCTAGTTTTCACCAAATTTTACCCATAGTTATGGTAGTCCTACATGAATGCATTTATGAAGAAAAATCAGGGTTTTAACTTAGTTTGAGAGCATTTACCTATTTGTGTATTTCCAATGGAAATCAATGAAAGAGGGGGGGTGTCCTTCCACTTGGTGATGCCCAAAGCCCCTCAAATCCTCAATAGCAGGCCCTAACTAGTACCCTCTAGTGTAGGGGAGTCCAATGCAAGAAACTAGAGGTGATTTGGATCAAAATTGATCAAGTTGTGGTCTTGTGTAGGAAATGGAATTTCTAGGTATAAATTTCATGTAAATTTATCATGAATGAAATTAATAGGATTATATAGAAAGGGGGGGGTAGTGTAGGGGGGTGCCCTTGGCTGCCATGGGGGTAGGAGAGGGTGTCCTACCACCTTGCAAACTTAGCCCCTAAGTCTTTGACTAAGGGGTTAGGTATTTAGGTTCTAAATATCTAAAAAAAGGAATATCTAGATATTTATCTAACTAGATTTTTATACATAAAGCTAATATCTAACATTAGTCTTCTAGGTTAGTTGCTAACCTCTATATTAGTGCTAAACTAGGTTAGGGACTAACATGACACTAATCAACAATTAAATAATAATAAAAATACATAAATCCAAATAATTCTAAATAATTTCTAAAAAATTACCAAAATACCCTTTAGGCTAAAAAGCCCTAATTTGAAGTTCTAAACCTATGGCTAGGCTCACATGATCATGGTTAGTCTCTAGGTTATGAAAACTAGGGTTTACACTAAGTTATACTAACAAAATCACAAAGTCATAAGTCATGACTTAGCATGACTTAGAAGATGGTTCTAATTATACTAGAAATTACCATAAATCATATCATGACTAAAATACTATTAATTAATAATAAAAATAATAAATTTTCAAAAATACCCCAATTTTAGAAAACTGGGTGCTACAAGTCTACCCTCCTTAGAAAATTTCGTCCTCGAAATTAGAATGGTCATACTCCTTCTAGGTCAAACACCCCAACAATCACAGTCTCAACACACAGTCCGATAATCATATGCGTCTGTCCAAAATCATGATATTCGGAATCTTTGTCATGCTAGTGAGCAAGGCTACGATATTCACAGAGTCCTCGACTAAGGTACATACCTCTAGAATCATGATATTTAAAATTTTCGCATTGCCGCATGCCTGGCCGCGAAAACCTTAAATTCCCACATCCGAGAAATACGTCCAAAATCCGACTATATGTCCTCACTATGCCAGCTAACATGACTATAGAAAACTCTAGATCCCATGATCGAGACGACCTAGCCCATACGACTTATCTCAGAAGAAAATAATTCATAATGAAATATCCGAACAGAATTTATCAACTATAAGGAACAGATAGAATCGAAATTCCAAGACAGTTATAAGGAGGCAAATACGGAAATAGAATCGAAAAGGTTGGAACCTGCAATCAGCTCTTCCTCTGCCTGTGCATCATCGACTGCCATGGCAAAAGCTCGTCCCGGCTGGCCTTTCTTGGCCTGCTGCTGATGCTGGACAAACCTCTGCTGCTGAGTCTACAACGGTGGTCCCGTCTGCTGCCCTATCGGAGCCCTAGCTCCTGCTGCTGCCTGAGCCAATCGTGCCAAGCTCTTGGGACACTCCTTCAACTGATGCTCTGCTGAACCACAAAGCAAACACAGGCCCTGTCTCTTCTTGCAGTCGTCCCATCCGTGACCTTGTTTCTTGAAAAAGTTACACATAGGGTGTTGTTGCTGCCTGGGTGCCTGCTGGTGAAGTACATGCCCCTGGCCCTGAAACGGCTGCTGAACTGGCCTCTGCTGTTGTATGTGAGGGCCCTTGGCTGGCCCTGTACTAGAACTAGCCCCTAAGGTATCACTGCCCCTCTTCGGCTTGAGGCCGAAGTCCTCCTCTGCAATCTGTGTGTCCATCAATATATGATCGAACGTCGCGTCACGGCGTCCCGAGGTGCGGGTGCGCACTGCATGAATAAGTCCCCTACGGAACTTACGAGCCTTCTGCCCCTCATCCTGGATCATATCGGGAGCGAACCTGCTAAGGCGGAAGAACTCAGCTGCATACTCGTCCACCGACGAGTTCCCCTGCACTAGACCCACGAACTGGCCCTCCAATGCTGTAAGAGCCACGTCCGGGAAGAACTTCTCCTTGAAGAGCCTCCGGAAGTTCTCCCAAGTCAGCCCTCTCACCGACATACGAGGATCCATACGGTACCATGTCAACACAATGTCGAAGAATCGGCTGGCTGCGGCCGAAACCCAAAGCGCTCTAGGAAGCTCTGCCGGCTCCATGCTCCGCTGTACATCCTCTAGCCAGTCGTCTGCATAGAGGATGCCCTCCGTGCCTGTGAAGTTCCTGGAGCTCATCTTTCTGAAGTCCAATACTGTCCCCGGCCTGGACTGCTGCTGGTACGGCTGCTGGCCAGTAGGGCCCTGCACCATACCCGGTGCCACTCTCTCTACTGCTGCTAGGGCAAGCTGATACGAGTTCTCCATACTCTGTCTCAGCATCTCAATCTGACGGTGTGACGCCTCCGTCTGGTACTCTGCGACACCTCTACCTGGGCCCGCTATATCTCCATCATCTGCTGAAGGAGAAGGAACATATGGTGCGTATCCGTCGGTACCGGTGGTTGGCAGCAGTATATCCGAAACAACGGTCGTAACCCACTGGGGTGGAGGTGGTAGACCTCCCTGTGCAACTGCCTGGGTCTCCAGAATAGTAGAATCACTGGGGGCAGTCTCGTGAACCTCCTCCTCTGCCTGATCAGATCTCTCAGGCAAACTACTCGATCCAGTGGCCTGCGGGTGCATCTTCGTCATCCTGGAGACGAATTGAAACAAAGAGGTCAATATGGCACATGAGTAGATTTATCAAGGAAGGACAGTTAAATTAATACAAGGTAAGTAATCATGATAATCAAAAGATCAGAAATTTCCTAGGTGTGATTGAGAAACTCCTATCAAGTCCTAGGTCCTAATTACAGGCTCGTAATTAGTACTCTAAGTCGAGCACCATTACGAGATCGCACTAATGTGACACAGACCTGCATGGGCTACCACAAAAATGTGTCACGACCCGCACCCTATTAGGGGCACGAGAACGTGGGTACGTCCAGCCTACGCCGCAGTGTCGGCGGTAGAACGCTGTATAGGTCATCTATAACATCTAACATCTAACAACAAGATATACAACCTGTCATCTCCACGGAAGTATAACATAACAACTCAACTCTATATCTCAAACACAAGTCTAGGAAAGATAGAGCATGATATGGAATCAGACGAAAGGAAGAAACTAAATATATATAGAGTTACCACACCACACAAAGTAGATGTCTAACACAATAAGTACAAGATCTGAAATATAACTAAGTCACAACTAACAATCGGAACAATCCGATACAAAATGAAAACTATAAACACTAGACTAGACTAGGCACCCTCTACTGAGCTAGATGCTCCTCAGGCTCCTGAAGGTCACCCTCATGTGTCCCATAGAAGGTAGGACAGTCACCATCATCATCTGTAATATTTTCAACAGGTCCAGTCAGGACAGGAACGAGCACAATACATCTCACGCAGTTCATATCATGTTGGGAAATGTAAAGCATGCATAGAGTAAGATACATGGACTGTAAAGAAATATATATAAAAACGAGAGAGATTTGATAACTGGAAATATCTATATATACGATAAGTAAGAACTGTAGGTAACCTGTGATTTAGAGCATAGATGGTTATATAAACGGCTTAGGACATATACAAGATTTCACAAGATTTCACAAGAATTTGTACAAGATGGGATTTTGATCACATAACCATTTCCTACTCACCCTCCCCAATCAATACACAAGGATCCAGTCAAGTTACGTTACCTTGTACAAGAGGTTTTTATCATGTTTGCTCACGTGATCATGAGAGTACAAGATTGCATAAGAGTATACATGAAAGCGGTGTACATGAAATACAAGATGTTCGTGAAAAGCACATGACAACTGTATCTGATGCACCCCGAGGGAGATAACATCGCATGACAAGATCCATATAGTACCAATCCGTGATAATGACCTGACAGCATCATGTAAGGTATTCTAGAGCAAGAATATAAATCCTAACAAGCATGAAAAGATCAGAGAATGTACTCGCCTGTCACCCTGTATGACTGATATGAATAGATGTCCGAACTGGTGTCACAGAGTCCTATTTAGAGTAAAACAGGTCACAACATATCCACAATGGTAAAAATAGAGTATACAATGCATACTACATGATTCTAGGTCAATCTGGTCAAAAGTCAACTCTTGGTCAACATTCAAATCAAACTAGTCAAATACTAGTCAACATGATCAATCTGGGTCAAGTCTAGGTCAAACTTAGACCAACTAAGGTTTTGGTCAAACAAAGACTAGTCAACAAGGTAATTAGGTCAATCTTGGTCAGACTAGTTAAACTAGTCATTTTAGGTTAGTTCTAGTCAATCTAGGTCAATTAGGTCAAGGTTTGACCTAAGGTTGACTTTGGTCAACCCTTAGTCAATAAGGGTTAACTAGTAGGTGTTTAGGTCCATTAGGTTAATTGGGTTAGCCCCAAAGCCATAGGCTAGTCACCTTGGCCATAGGCTAATGGTTATAGGTTTCTATAGGCTAGTGACTTATAGGTTTTCAACTCTATATAATATATATATATATAGTCACATATATATAAACCTTATATATATATACATACACAACAATCACATAGGCCTATGGCCTATGTAATACTTACATACCCTAGATATCTATATATATATATCAATATGTGAATATTATTTAATACAAAAATCCACATATATATATATAGATAGCTAACCTACATACATATATATCTATAAATTTCATATATATATATATATATATATATATATACCCAATACCCTCAACTATATATACCTACTATATATATCTATATAACCAAATACAAAATACTATATATATACTCACTATATAACATATATATATATACATATATATTTACATATAACATTTATATACATATAGAGAGAGGGAGAGAGAGATGTGAAAGAGAGAGAGACAGTGAATAGGACAGTGAGAGAGAGAGGTCTGGACAGTAGGGGGAGTCCCAGAATTTCTGGAACTAAAATCCAGTCCCAAACACCCCACACACAATAACATATATACATATATATGTATATACACACAACTCCCTATATACACTACCAAATACCCCCAAAATTCACCCACACTCACACATACATATATACTACGTATATATGTACTAAAATACACTCATACAATGTATTAATCTTAACAAAATAGGTTTTGAAATTCACTTTTTGAAAACTAGGAAAATCCTAAAACTGGAAACAGTGCACAGTTTTGCTCGAAACTAGGTAATTCGATTTACACACACTAAAACGAGCTAAGGCTCGATTCAAATGGTTGGTAACTGGTGCCCCATACATACACTAGTATCCTAGGTACCTGACACGACGCCACGACACGGTTTCACGTGTCCAAACTCCCAAAACACCACACGGGTAAACTGATACGCTCACGCGTGCACAGCGTCGTACACGCGTTCTACGTGCTCGTGGACACACCACGAGACACGACATGTCTCGTGGTCGTCCACACGTGTAGCCCACACTAGGGCTACACGATCCACACCCTGACACGTGTCTACGATACTCGTGGACATAAAACAAACCCCGTATCAGTCGTGAAAACACGACTGATACACGCGTGTTTTGACAACATCGTGCACGCTGTCACGCCTCGTGCTCGCGACACAGGACACGACACGTCTCGTGTTCATGTCCTTGTGTACGCCATGCATAGGGCTACACGCCCGTGTCACTACGAGACACCCAAGTGTCGTGTCCATGCGACACGACACGCTCAAAGTCGCCCCCGCGCGCGTGTACGCTGACAGCACGTGTCCAGTACGAGTGAGATTTCTCACTCGATACGACACGACGCGACACGAGACTTTGGGGGCATGTTCGCAGATTTGCCCCGTGTTTGTGTCAATTTACACGTGTCCTAGTGGCCTGTGCAGTGCGCACGAAGTGTCGGGTAGCAGGGCATGCACGAGGGTCTCGTACAGTGGGTTCGTGTCCAATTTGGACACGGACACAGCACGAAAACGTGCTCAATCGAGGTGTTTTGTGATCAGCAAGTCTAGGGCTACTAGGTTATGTAATTTGTTTTACAAAAACACAAAAACAAGTCCATTGTGGCATTTTACCAAACAAGGGTTTAAGGCTTAGGATACATGTCCGATACGGACACCAAACCAAGTCTAGTTTTCACCAAATTTTACCCACAGTTATGGTAGTCCTACATGAATGCATTTATGAAGAAAAATCAGGGTTTTAACTTAGTTTGAGAGCATTTACCTATTTGTGTATTTCCAATGGAAATCAATAAAAGAGGGGGGTGTCCTTCCACTTGGTGATGCCCAAAGCCCCTCAAATCCTCAATAGCAGGCCCTAACTAGTACCCTCTAGTGTAGAGGAGTCCAATGCAAGAAACTAGAGGTGATTTGGATCAAAATTGATCAAGTTGTGGTCTTATGTAGGAAATAGAATTTCTAGGTATAAATTTCATGTAAATTTATCATGAATGAAATTAATGGGATTATATAGGAAGGGGGGGTAGTGTAGGGGGTGCCCTTGGCTGCCATGGGGGTAGGGGAGGGTGTCCTACCACCTTGCAAACTTAGCCCCTAAGTCTTTGACTAAGGGGTTAGGTATTTAGGTTCTAAATATCTAAAAAAAGGAATATCTAGATATTTATCTAACTAGATATTTATACATAAAGCTAATATCTAACATTAGTCTTCTAGGTTAGTTGCTAACCTCTAGATTAGTGCTAAACTAGGTTAGGGACTAACATGACACTAATCAACAATTAAATAATAATAAAAGTACATAAATCCAAATAATTCTAAATAATTTCTAGAAAATTACCAAAATACCCTTTAGGCTAAAAAGCCCTAATTTGAAGTTCTAAATCACAAAATCACAAAGATTATACTAACAAAATCACAAAGTCACAAAGTCATAAGTCATGACTTAGCATGACTTAGAAGATGGTTCTAATTACACTAGAAATTACCATAAATTATATCATGACTAAAATACTATTAATTAATAATAAAAATAATAAATTTTCAAAAATACTCCAATTTCAGAAAACTGGGTGCTACAGGAGTTGAATCCGACCCCCTTGTATGAGCATGTCCAAGATGGGCTTGACATGACTGTCTTCGAAGGAGTAGTTTATTTGTGGCCACTGCTTGTCTGCCGGCTTTGACTCAGGCTTCTGGGCTGTGTCGGCCACCATAGCCTGATTGCCTCTGTTGTCTCGATTGTTGGAGGGGTTACCCCCAATGTCGTTGTTGGTGTTAAGACGCTTGCCCTTGTTCTCTCCTTCCGAGATGTGTATTCCCAGTTGGCGAGCCTTCTTCAATCGTTCTTTGGTACTAGTGGTGCTGACGATGAACGTCTTCCAATCCCTGAACTGACTTTTGCCCATCCAGAGGCTGATTGTGGGAAGCAACCTCTTTTGGCAAATTTCAATTAGGGAGGAATCAGGGTTGTCTGAAGGCAGCTTCATTGCGGTTTGGCGAAACCGCTCAATATAATTCCTTGTGAGCTCCTTTTCTCCCTGAACAACGTCCATGAGGGTAGATATTGTGACGTCTTGTCCTACCTCGTAGAATCTTTCCAAAAACATGTGCTTGAAGCCAGCGAATGAGCGAATGCAGTTGTCTGGCAGGTTGCGATACCAGTCGAAGGCGACTCCTTCCAATGCCCCAATGAATAATCGTGTAAGGATGGCATCGTCATGAGGCAGATGGTCCGTGGTGACTTCGAAGTAGGTAATGTACCTGCTGGCCGATGTCTTCCTATCGTATGGATTGATGTTGAATGGTTTATATCTTGGTGGGAAGGGAACTTCTCTCCATACAGCGGGATATGGTTGACGTACCCTGAGGTCCTGACAAGTTTTTCGGGCATCGAACATGGCCCGGAGCTCTTGAACCTCTCGTCTCACTTCTCTGTCCTCGTCTGTAGCGGTAGGAACTGATATTTCGGGAGGATTATCGCTCAGATTTGGTACAGCCGAGTTCGAATCTGCATTGATTGTGGGCCCTATGTTTGTTTGGCCATGTGTTCTTCCTTGTAGACTTGGAAGTGCCGCCTTGATCTCATCCACAGATTTGACCAAGGTGAGAAGTATGGCCTCTAGAGCGTCGATGCGTTGGCCATCACTAGAACTTTCTTGATTATTATCCGTCATGAACACCATCTTCACGCGATGAGAGATGGAAGGAAAGGTGGAGGATGTGTTCTCGGAGTCATACCCCTGCATTGAGAAGTCGTCCGGGTATGTGGGGATGTTCTCCTCTGGTTCAGATTCAGAAGGAATGGTACCCCCAGATTCCGAGTTTTCCTCGTCCTGAGAATTGTGGACGTCCTTGGGGACGTCGAAGCTTTCTGTGTCTGTTGGGAGCACCGTTTCCCTTGAATTATCCTCTTGGAATATTGGATTATCATGGATGTTTGGGGAGTACTACCCCCGGCTTCGATGTTCCTTAATGAACCCCCAAGCGCAGCAGATTTTGCCTTTGAGCGAGTGCCTTGGAAGACTCCTCCTGAAGCGGTGGCAGCCAACTGCTTAGCAGAGAGTTTCTTGCTTGAGACCTTCGGACTAGATGTACTCGTCTTCTTTCCCTTTCCATCGCCAGGGATTCTCAGAGCAGAGTTGCAGGAAGTGACGAGAAAGGCCTCATTTTTGGAATTTGGGTGTTGTAACCGCTGGAAGACGGACCGTCGATCCTCTTGTAATGCTGTCTTGTTGCAACAATAATTGGCGATAACTTTGGTGCATTGATGTTTATTTTCAGATTCTCTGCACACCGAGCTTTCGTCCCTTTCCTTACGTTTGTGGAGGATCACATCACGCAAGTCACTTGCTTTGCTGGCTCGGGAATTCTGAGCACGCGAGTGTGTAGGCCTCCCGCCTGATCCCTGATTAGAAGGTAGCACGTATACTTGCCTTCGTTCGTTATTGGGAGATGCTTGATGACTATCCTGCCCATTGGCCGCAGGGGGCAGGGTACGAGTAGCTTTATACAACTTTCTATTAGAGGCCCGCGCGATAATCAGCGGGACGCCCTGATAGTCAGAGGTTGGGACAGCTGACTGGGCTTGGTGAGCCTGCGCTGTCCTAGACTTCTTCCTTTTAGCACTTGCGGGTGCGTAATAGGAAGAGTCCAAGTTGAATACCACAGAGTCTGGCTTATCATCCAGAGAACCATCAGGGTCAGGACCGCATGAGAGACGGTCGAAGACTGATCGAAAGAAGCATGGAACAGATGCTATACGGCTAGGATTGGAAACCGTACAGGCTGTCTGCATGCGGCTGTCTTTAGCTGTCGGATGAGTTGTTCTTGTGCGACTAGGAGTCACGACCGTGCAAGCTGGCCGCATACGGTTGGCAATTGTGGCCGCATGGATTTTCTGCAAGCGATTGACTTTAGTAACCGCATAAGTTTCATCCATGCGGTTGGCAACTGTAGTCGCATAAGCTATGCGGCTGACAGATGTGGTTGTATGAGTTTTCTCCATGCGGTTGGCGGATGTAGCCGCATGAGCTTTCTCCATGCGGCTAGCACCCTTATGCGGCTCGGATCGTATAGAGTTCCTCTTTGCCCCTGCAAGTCCAGTATTATAGTATTTTTTTCTGTCGGACTTGGGGACAACAGAGTCGTCTACGGTCTGAAGTGGGCCCGTAGGAGAGTCTTCTCCGCCGTTTTGAGCAACAGAGGGTATCTCTGTAAGAGTTTCAGTAGGAGCGAATGATCTGGGTCTCCACTCCTTGCGGGCTTTCTTTGTGCGGGCTCGCTTCTGGACCGGGCCAGCGCTCTTGTCGGAGAGCATTTCTTCAAACGCCTGTTGGTCGAACCGGGCGACCATCATCTGTTGAGCGGAGCCAATTTTGGCTGCATTCGATTGCGTCACCAACTCCTCAGCCGTGGAGAAATAATTCCCCAGCAGAGTCGCCATCGTGTTTGCCATGAAATATAAAAGAGCAGAACAGTTTTATGGGAGGACTGGACTTTTACTTCACGTTACAAACTCGCTTGTACAAAGAAAGCCTAGAGACGAAAACCTAGGTACAACAATCTAAGTACAATTGTTTATTTTTGATTCTGGGAGGTGACGGTAGAGGCTCGGAAAAGCGACGGCAGCTCTGCCTTACTCCTTGGACGATCGGACGTAGCCTTGGCTCCTGTGACGAGATGCTTGGCGTTGACGAAAAAATTCACTTCTTGCTCTCCTCGTATTGCTCTTCTGGCTTCTCTCTCTGGATTGATCTCTGTGTATTTTCTCTCTGATTATTGGTGGGGAGCCTCCTTTTTTTTGTAAGAAAATTGCACCTTGCTATTTATAATAGTGGGGGACATCACTAGGGTTTGCAATGATTGCCCATTCTCAAAGTGGCGGTGGCCTGGTAAATGATCAATCTGGGCCATTAATCTTGAGCGTAAAGGATCTGGGCTATTAATGAAGATTATGCCAGATCATGTCAGTAATTAATGTTGATTGCAATAAATCCCCATCATGATGATTTGCTGATGTCCGTAAATCTAAATGAATCAATTTAATTCATTCTCTTGCCACGTGTCCCAAATTATTGTAATCTGACCCAAAATTTGATTATCTTTAGGACACGTGCCCTGTCATCATTGTTGAGCCGTATGAGGAGTGTTCATATTTGGGCCGCATGAAGGTCGTCATGACCGAGCCGCATGAATAGTCCCTATACTCGAACCGTATGAAGGTTGTCATGACCGAGCCGCATGAATATGTTCATGACCGAGCCGCATGGGGGTCTTCATGGCCGAGCTGTATGAGAGTCTTCATGGCTGAGCCACATGGAGGACCTTCATGGTTGAACCGCATAGGTTTCTCTGCACTGGCCGCATGAACTCGTCTAGTCTGGCCGCATAATCTTGCCTCGAAGCTTGGTGGATAGTACCACGTCTGCGAAGATTTTCTCCAGTTTCCTAGGAAGATAGTGCTCTTGTGTCAGTCATCATGATTACTTTATGTCAGGGCTGTCATCAGTCAGGTCTGTCAGCCGTCAGAGCATTAAATGCGTCCAGACGTTGGGAACAGCTGCTTTGAAGGCCACGTGGCCTCTCTCTCTGGGCCGCATGGAGTTTACTCGAGTTGCCTATGTGTTTGAGCCGCATGGGACTCCTGAGTCGCATGGGCCCTCCGTGCCGCATGAGGTTCCTTGGCCGCATGGATCATTTTTCTTTTCTTTTTCATGCTTCTACAACCGTATCAGATTAGTATCGGTCCATCGGTTTGGTATAGGCCGTATCATATTGGTATTGGCCTTAGCAAATGGGTATCGTCCTATCCGATATGTACATATGTATCGGCCATATAGCTAGGAATCATATTGGCCTTATCAATTCGCAATAGACGCATCCGATAGGTATCGGCCGTGTCGGATTAGTATCGACCGTATCAGATTAGTATTGTAGAAGGTTTAGTAACAATTGTACTTGGTTTTCTCTCTTCTCGAGCTAGAATACCATTGCAAGAGAGTCACGAGAGCGTAAAAAATCTCCTAAATATTGATGTTTATGAGAGTGATTGGCCAGTTACAGTAACATAGCTCGAGAGAGTGGCTGGCCAATCACTCCCGTAAATATCAATATTTAAGAGATTTTTTACGCTCCCGTGACTCTCTTGCAATGGTAATCTAGCTCGAGAAGAGAGAAATCCAAGTACAGTTGTTACTAAACCTTCTACCATACTAATCTGATACTGCCGATACTAATCTGATACGTCGATACCTATCGGATATGGCCGATACTGAATCGATAAGGCTAATACGAATCCTAGCTATACGGCCGATACATATTAGATAGGACGATACCAATTCGCTAAGACCAATACCAACCGATACGGTCGATACTTATAAGTACCTAAGGTCGAGGAGGTTGACCCACTGGTACATCCATATACGATCAACGAAGTAACGATCCATTGCAAATTGAATGTGAAAATCTGTATCGTAAGACAAACTAAACATAATTAGTTCGATACCGATATGTTTCTGATACTAAATAAAATATTCCGATACCGATACCGATATCCGTCAAAGGATTCTGGCTCACTCCATAAACTAAATTTTGGTTTTGGTTTCGATTTTGGTTTTGGTTTTGGTTTTGGTTTTGGTTTCGATTTGGGTTTTGGTTTTCGTTTCAGTTTCGGTTTTGGTTTTGGTTTTGGTTTTGGTTTGGTTTTGGTTTTGGTTTTGGTTTTGGTATTGGTTTCAGTTTTGATTATTCGGTTTCGGTTTCGGTTTCGATTTCGGTTTTAAAAATATTCGGTTCGGTTTCGGTTTTGAATATACTAAATTTTATTATTCGGTTTCGGTTTCGGTCCAAAGTTTATATATACTCCTCTCTCTCTCTCTCTATATATATATATATATATATATATATATTCTAAGTTTATATATATACTAAGTCTATAAGTAAGTACTCAGTTAGTTTTGAGGATAAAACGTTTTCTGAGTGGTGTATGATGTAGTGCCCCATCCCGCTCAGTCAATCGGAGGAATCGAAATGCCAACGGCGTTCAGACTTAACCATGCAACGGCGACTCGAAGGCCCGCTCGATCGTGGCGACTCCTCGCTTAGGTGGGTAGTTTCACTGAACTTGCCTCATCTTGTCCTTCGCACTAATAAAACGAAAGTTTTCAAATGCACTAGTAGGCTTGATAATAAAAGAGATAAATTCACATAGCTAAGGTAATAATCCTAAGTCGAGTCGAATTGAATTAGAATATGGAAAGGTCCAATGGTCGGCTTAAAGTTGGTGCACGGCGTTCTTTGAAAAATGACACTCGGTCCTTCGTCCCATGGCTTGGGAGAAGGAAAGTTGGTCTTCGGTGCAAAACGTTGTGAATTAGCCTAAGTCATAGACGTCGCCGCATAAATGTTCTATAAAGCATGCACGCTTCCACGATGCAAGGCTTTGCATAGCCTTTGCTCGTCCTACGGGTTAAGTTGTAGGCTCGATTAAGTTAGGCAAAGTAGTGCTGGGCTATCGAAGTCATAGCAAGCACTGTCCCACTCTTTTTGCAGTTGTCAAGTTATTCAGTCCCACGATCTCGAGGCCCGTCATATAAAGTATGACTTGGGTGATAGCATTACGTAGAACGTAAGTCGAATTAAGGCATAAACCACGATCAGTTCGAAAGAAAGTTAGCCACGGCCTATTGGCACTTAAGGAACACGTTATGTTCAAGTTAAGTGGGAAGGCTATGTCGTAGACGTTCTCTGAGTTCAAATAATAATAGGTGTAAGCGATGGTTAGTCGCAATGTTAAGTTCGAGCGATGGTCAGTCGCCGAGAATAAAGGTGACGGGACTGCAGGTCAGTCACCGAGGCAATCCTGGTTTGGGCTCTTCAAAAGAAGTATGAAAAGTAGAATAAGTAAAGCAAAGGAACTAAGTGTTGATGATTAGGCCATGCAATTATGTTAAGTCTAGAAGTTAGTGTAGGTGCGTGGTCATGAAAAACTTGTCGACAAGGGCGATTATTTCTTCAAGCGGCAACCTGGGGCCACGGGACTGACTTAGCCTAGGAAGAAACAGGTTATAGCCGAGCTGGGTATGAAGCAACCGGTAGTTCAGGGACTTGTATCGGGTATCGCCACTTGCGGTGCAAGGATCCCGTTTACCAGGCTATGTCCACGATGGCTAGCTAATGCCAGTGACCTTTCATATAGATAAGTTGGTGTGCTGAGCGGCAATCCGCATGCTCTGTGTCGGTCGATTCTAAGGAAATGTAAGCACAACACGAGTTGTGTTAAGAAGTTATGCATGCACGATCTGCACCATAATTCAGGAGCCTAGGGTTTGGCTAAGTAAAGACCCGTGCTTCGGCACAAGATGTGGCGTCGAGTGTTAAGTCTTCGACATAGAGTTGCATAAGTAATATTTGAGTTGTTTCGAGCTAAGTCGAGAAGGACCATAGGGCAAGTATAGTTAAGTTATGTTAAGTTGCAGGACATGACCTCAAAATATGAGGTACGGTCGCGTTGTCACAACACAAGTATAGGCACTGCCTCAGAGATATTGAAGCATGAATCAAGTTCATGGCACGATCGAGTCGTTGCCTTCCAGAGTTTGGCACGAAATACAAGTATGAGTCGGTGCGGTGACGTTGCAAGCACGAGAACGGTCTAGAGGTAAGGGTAAGGAAGTTATTAGTGCGATAGCACGATGATGATCTAGAGACACTAAATAGTATAAGAGTCTATGTCCTAAAACCGATTCTAAGGCAAGAATAGAAAGATAATACAAAGGGACTATGTTTCACAAAGTAAACTAACGTGCCGGTTTTGTATGGGTGGGCGAGAAGCTCACACCACCAGTACAGTTGAGTACTGACACTGTAGTGCCCCGTCCCGTTCAGTCAATCGGAGGAATAGGAATGTCGATGGCGTTCGGACTTAGCCTTACAACGGCTGCTCGAAGACATCGCTCGGTCGGGGCGACCGCTCGCTCAGTTGGGGTAGTTTCAGTGAACTTGCCTCATCTTAGCCTTCACATAATAAATTATATTTTCAACTTGCACAAGTAGGCTTGATAATAAAAGACGAATCAACATAGATAAGAGAATAATCCCGACGAGTCGAACTGAGTTAGAATTGGAAAGGTCCAACGATCGGCTTAGAATTGGTGCACAGCGTGCTTTAAAAATGACACTCGATCCTTCGTCCCGTGGCTTGGGAGAAGAAAAAGTTGGTATTCGCCACAAGCCAAGAGTTAATCAAATTTATTGGCGTCGCCCGCATAAATGCTTCATAAAGCATGTACGGTCTCTTCGTCCAAGGCGTGGCATAGCCTCTGCTCGCCCGACGGATTAAGTTGTATTGCACGGCTTGTGGCATAAATCTAGGCACCCCAAATAGCTTGGTTGTTCAAAGTCGAACGCGTGCACGGCACGTTCCCACGATGCAAGGCTTGACGCAGCCTTTCTTCGTCAAGTTGTTGTAAAGTAAGTTAGGCAAGTTACGTTAAGCTACCAGGAGTAGTAGCAGGCACGGCCCTACGAGTTCTACGATCGGGTATAACCACATAGTCTCACAATTGTAAGGCCCGTCATATAGAGTATGACTTGGACAGTGGTGTTACATAGAGTTTCAAGTTGGTTCAAGACACGATGGCACGGACTTAGTATTTTAAGGCACGAACCACGGTTGATTTATTGAGTTTGGAAAGTGTTTCAATAGTTGTTCTTGAGTTGAGTGAAATGATAGGGCAAAAAAAAAGAATGCTCACGACTGGGTCGTTGAGGCAAGAAGGAAGAATGCTCGCGACTGGGTCGTCGAGGCAAGAAAGAAGAATACTCGCGACTGGGTCATCGAGGCAAGGTCTCAAATGTGAGAAGTATTGAACTTGGCCCTGAAAGAGATGGTAACACTAGAAGTAGATTGACTGTGTGAGACGTCAGTTTAAGTCGAGTCTTGTATGGTCATGGATAACTTGTCGACAAGGTAGAGTTTTCCCGTATGGTAACCCGTGGCGCCACGGGACCGATATGGCCTAAGGAAACAAAAATAGCTCAGGGAGTCTAAAATAGTTGTGCCTGGGGCAAAGTATTCGGTGGACGGTCATTAGGGCTAGCTAGCAGAATCGGTCCATCCTATACTCAGCTAAAGGGAGTCCACAATGGCTCTGGGAGTCAGTGTCCAAGTTCATATAGATGAGTCGGCACGGGCGGCAATCCGCAAGTGTACCTTTGGACTGAGTCGAGTCGTAAGTGCACTATATCAAGGAGTCAAGTTGAAGGTGTGTGTACAAGTTAGAACACAAGGAATGTTTGGGCCTAAGATTTGGCATCAACATAGGCATCGTGCTTCGGCACGAGATGTGGCGTCGAGTCTTGAGTTGTCGACATATAAGTTGCATAGTTTGGATGAGAGTTGTCTTGAGTTAATGTCAGAAAACACCGCAAGGCAAAGTTGGTCAAGTGACACTTATCTCGCAAGTCTTGATTGGGTCAGTTGGTGATCAAAGTAGCACGGGCCGCGAGGCGACGATATGGTTGAGTCGTACATAGTTGCAAGGCACGACACAATGGATTTGTAGCACGGTCATAAGGAAATTGGGTACTACCGCGTAGTTGCGTCTCTGATTTTGGGCCGTAAGGAAAACATGACTTGATAGGTTAACGTTGATGTTGCAAGCACGGGATGGTCTAGAGACACAAATAGGCCAAGGCGTCGGTCCTAAAACTGATCCTAAGGCAAGAGTAGAAAGACAATCGTAAAGGGGACTATATTGCACAAATAAAATTAAAGTGTTGGTTTTGTATGAGTGGACAAGAAGCTCATTCTACCAGTACAGTTGAGTACTGACACCAACATAGTTTCCATGTGCGGGCACAAGTAGAAGCTCGTGGCACGGAACTCGCTTGGATGCGTCAAGGCATAGAGTTCCTTGGCGATTCGAAGCGTACGACCGCATGTATTCAAGACTTATATAGGACATAATGTATGGACGTCACCTTCCGAAGCTTCCGCTGGTTCAAGACTTATATTGAGAGATGAGAGAGAGCTGAGTGACTTGTAATGTGAGATGAGTGAGCTTGAGAGACTTGTAATCTTGGCCTTGCGCCCCATTGTAACCGTTGTATTGATATCAATAAAGAGCTTCTTTGAATAACTTGTGTTTTATTCTAAAAGTTTTGCTGCTATTATTCAATGTCTCTGCTCGGAAGTTCTGTGCGACGACCCCATCGCAGCCGCTAAAATCGGCCGTTATGGAACCTACCTTGCACGAGCAAAATCTAGGCTCATGCGGCATCACGCCTTAGCGATGACGATCGCTCCTACGGGAGCGGAGCGTGACATAATGGTATCAGAGCACGGTTTTACGCCCTTGGACTATCGATTGAATTCTTTAACTTCGTTCTTTTCGCAAACTATGAATTGTGCTTCCGCAAGTTGATATCGTTGGTGCTCTCTCTCAATTATCCCATGGGATGTCCATACAATAGTCTAAATAATTTACAAAAATATAGGAGAACAGTTTTTGAAAAGAAACAAAAAGGTGGTTTGCGTAAGCACGGTTGGCTAAGTCGGACTGGCATATATACCAAAGTTACGTCGACCTTAGAAAGGTCGAGTGCAGGATTCGAATTGTGTCAGACGAGAATGAGTTAGACTTGATAGAGTAAATGGTATAATTATCGATAGGGGTGCTATCGAACGACGATGTTATCGTCGATGCGATATAAGGTGAGCGTGCTTAAAATTTAAGAAATCGTTCGGACAAAAATTCTAGGAAGTAGATGGTGAATCGAATAATAGTTTTGAGGATTTGTTGAATGACTTCATCCCTGAGTGGTGTATGCGATAGCCTCAGAGATTACGATCGATCGATTGAGGATTTGGGGTGTCGATGAGTCTATTAGCCAGCGTCGCACGTATATAAAGCCGTAGATTGAGTATCGCTGAATAAGTTTTTAGTCTTGAGATTTGATGAGTCAATTCGAACAACCTATTTATACGCACGGAACGTGCACAGGATTAAGGATTATGCGAAGTATAAAATACGAGAATCATTGAGTATGTGAAATCAAATCGAGGAAAAGTTAAAGTGTAGCGAACGGATGACTTGATAAAGAAAATCGATAGGTGGATCGTATAGAAAAAGTTAGCACGATGGGAAGATAGCGTGCATGAAAAGTTGAATTTTGAAGTTACGCAATGACTCTTAAGGATTGGATTGAATGTTGCTCGATGATTTGAGTTAGCAAGGAATGGTGCGAATTGAGAAAATACGTTGGTCGATGACTTATAGACGGATGAATAATACGCGAATTTGGCTTTGAGAAAATTGATGTTGTGAATGATTCAAGGGATATGATCGAACTTGAATTGAATGTCTAAGAGATTATCTAGTCGGACGATAGCATCATTCGCATGACTCG